>NMRA01000563.1:0-240596 GCA_002633005.1 Phoronis australis
TTGCGCCACCTAGTGGCCATTTTTAGTGTTTTCGAGTCTGTTTTTGTGCGTCCACCCCTCTATCAACCAAACCGCTAAAAGGATGATTGCGAAAATTGGCATGTATATGCTTACTATGTAGAGGACGGTTGACGATTTTCCGACGATTTTGACTACTGTGGCGCCTCCTAGTGGTAGTTTTCTTTTTTTTGCGCCTATGGCTGTATCTCCTAAACCGTTCGCAGGATCTTTAGGAAATTGTGTAAGTATATTTATATGATGTTAACAACGGAAGATGACGACTTTTGGAAGGATCCGACTACCGGTGTTGCCCCTAGTGGCAATTTTAATTTTTTACGCTTACCTTTGTATCTTCACAAATCCTTAACGGATTTTCATGAAATTGGGTATGTAGGCACCTTTTAGTGAGATGACGCTATCCTCCCGTTTTCAGATGGATTTGACATAGTTTGCGCCACCTAGTGGCCATTTTTAGTGTTTTCAAGTCTGTTTTTGTGCGTCCACCAACCGCGTTCTCGCACTGTGTCGCGCATTCAACGTTCCTAACCGAACAGAATGCCTTTCACTGCTAGCACATCAACAACCATACTTCACAGAGTTAAACCCAATGGAAATGCACACATCACTTTTCAAAAGCCAGATCTAATTACATCAGTTTTGGCTAATTCAATCATTTATTCAGTGAAAAACGCTTCTAACCTAAATAATTCATGAAGAATTCAATTTCAGAAGATGAACAGTTCAGAAATCATTAGTTTCACTCCACGATATTGCAATTTATTTCATACAGGTCATGTATTGTTGCTGTGAAGTAGTTCTGATATGTGAGTGGTACAATCAAAACCTTGTGTTTTGTTTTGATGGATTGCTCTGTTGCACACAAAAGGAACTTATTTCAGTGTTTGTGATGACAAGGATTGATGATGTTCAGGGTTCTTGTACATAATTATTGAAGATTGTACAACAGAAGATGCCATGTTGGGCCCAGTTTCTAATGGGAAAGTAGCCAAACTGCTTGTACATCGGAGACTGAAATTCTGTAATACTCCGATGGGCATTCACAAACATTTTATGGGGACCATTCATTCCAAATTTGTTTCCTGTCAATCACTTGTTTGCAAAAATTACGTGTCAAAGGTTTTACAAACTTGACCTTGTGTGCAGCCAAAGTTCAGGAACTTTCGTGAGCTAAATGTTATACGACCTCTTTTTTGAATTCCTATTTTTAACCTAAGTTACATTCATAAATCTCATTGATAAGTATCAGGCTGTGACAGCTAGAATGATCAGCTTGAATAACAGTGATTTATAGCTCATCACATCTCTATTTGTAGCTGACAGCACATGGTGTGAGATCATGTCTTATTGCATACTACAGATTTCAATGCAATGCAATGTCAATATACCTTCCTGTTGGTCTACCCTCAAGAGCACAGTACATAAAGTGTCGTCGTGACCACTTAAGTGACGAGTCAGTGACGTAGATCATGCCAGAGCGAGAAATGTCCATATCATTTAGAAACCTTGACTGAAGTCTCTGTGAAGACATCAACTGGGTCGTATCACCTGAAATGGAGGAACCACTTTACAGTGAATCACAGGTGTCATGTACATACTGAATTTCTACCACAAGAATTTCTATTACAACAAGAATGCACCGACACAGGTTATCCAGTCGCTGATGCTGGTCCTGTTGGACTTGGTGCTGTCCTGATGCAAGAACATGCAACGAGGTGTCAAAGTTCCCGTTTGCTACGCTAGTCAAGGACTGTCTGAATGTGAACGCCGATACAGCCAAATTGAAAAGGAAGCACTCAGTCTGGTATGGGCGTGCCAGAAATTCCATGCTTATTTGTTTGCCCAAAGAGTTTGATCTGATCACTGACCACAAACCCTTAGAAACCATTTATGGACCCCGATCCAAACCCTGTGCAAGGATCGAGCGTTGGGTACTGCAGCCATATAATTTTCAAACACGGCACGTCGCCGGGAACCAAAACATTGCTGATTCATTATCATGCCTGGTGAACCCAGCAGACATTCGAAGCAAACAAACCGATGAAGCTGAGGACTGTGTCCATTTTATTGAGGTCAATGCCACGCCAAACGCTCTGTCAACGCATGAGATTGAAATCTAATCCTTGGATGACCCCGAATTGTCTAACTTCAGAAAGCCGTCGAAACTGGAAGATTCAAGAATTGTTGGAATTTGCAAGCTGTTGTTGTAGAACTGTGTGTTGTTGGAAAAGTAATTTTTGGGGTACCCGAATTGTGATCCCGCCTAAAATGTGCCCCACAGTATTATAGCTTGCATATGAAGGTCATTTAGGAATTGTTGGGATGAAACAATGTTTACGTGGTGGCCCGGCATGGATAAAGATGCTGAAAAGCACAGCAAGTAGTGTTATGGTTGTCAACTTGTGGCACGACCCGATGTTGCAGAACCGATTCGTTCCAGTGAGTTACTGGACGGACCTTGACAAGACCTTGCTGTCGATCTGATGTTACCGTTTCCCTCTGGACATTCAGCATAAAAAAGTGGATTACTACAGTCGATTTTATGAGATCAAGATTTTGAAATCCACGCTCGCCAATAACGTCATTGATGCATTGTGGGAGATGTTTTGTCGATTTGGTTTACCGTTACCAATCAAGTCAGACAATGGCTTGCAGCTTACAGGGGCGGATCCAGGATTCTGAGTTGGGGGGGGGGNTTTTTGGGTCTGCAGACCATTTGACTAAAAAAAAAAAAACGTAAACAGGGTTTGTTCAGGGCCTATGCATTGTTTATTCACCCCCCGAGCCCCCCTGGAGGCGTATGCTAGTTAGCAATTCGCACCCGAACTGTATCTGGTAGAATTTTATGGGGGGCCTGATGGCTCCCTTGGCCCCCCCCCCTCCTCAAATCTTCCACTGGCTTAAATCCAAACAGTTCCACCAATTTTGTGTAGAAAATGGAATTCGACACCAAAAAGTCACTCCGAGATGAGCCCAAGCCAATTAGTAGGTGGTAAGTCAAAATGTGTCATTGCTGAAATGATTGTGCAAAGCGAGGGACTTGACTGAAAACGTGAAATATGTAAATCTTTGATGGCAAGAAAATGCGTACAAAACTGCCTGCATTCAAAATGGAAGACGAACATTACGACATTGACAAGACTGCGACTCGGAACCAAAAGCCAAATACAAAGTGTACGAAGGTGCAGCCAGAAATGCGCAACCATCGGAAGTATCTGTGGGCGACACGATGCTTGTACGACAAGACAAATAAGACAAATAGACAACGAATTTCAACCCGACACCACATGAAGTTGTTGACAGATCCGGAAATCAGGTTGTTATCGAATAGCTGGAAGGAGTCAGCTATTCACGAAACATGACCGCGGTGAAGAAGTTTGTAGTTCCAAATGATAGGTTGGTCATCGATGCGGACAACATGATCACGCAAGTTCCAACTGAGGCACCTGACATGCCAGCTTGTTTTGATGTTTGATGACTAAATGTTTCATTTGATATTTTTATCCCTGATGACTGAACATTTTGTCTAAGGAAAGGAGAGATGTCATGTATTGAATTTCTACCAGATGTTTATTAGTTCCAGTAGCACTTAAATGTATGACTGTTAAACATGTGTTACTATGATGAGTATCCTTAGCGTGAATAGTTTTTCTGCATGTCTTATAGTCCCTTGGATGTCGTTTGCTTTAATGCCAATTACTTTGATAATATAATTCTTATATAATTCAATTGGTTTTATATAGGAATCCTATAGGATTTCCTATAGGATATCTTATAGGATCCAATAGAAAATCCTATATGATTCCTATAGAAACCCTAGAGGATTCCTATAGGAAATCCTATAGGATTACGTATAGGATCCAATAGGAAATGCTATCGGATCCTATAGGAAGTCCCACATAGGTTCCTATACGAAATCCTATAGGATTTCCTATAGGAATCCTCTAGGGTTTCTATAGGAATCATATAGGATTTTCTATTGGATCCTATAGGACTTCCTATTGGATCCTATAGGAAATCCAATAGGATCTTATAAGATTTCCTAAAGCATCAAATAGGAAAGCCTATAGAAATCCTTTAGGATATCCTATGAGAAACCCAATAGGAATTCACATAAGACATGAATATATCCATTAGGCAGTTCAATAGGATTCTATAGGAAGTTCAATAGGATTCTATGAAGATATTAACATACATGCATTAAGACTCGCCTGAATATTAAAATTTACAAAAATTAATGACTCAGAAGAGCTGACATAAGATAAAAACAAATCAATATTTTACTATATACTCTTAGGCTATTTGTTTGTTAAAATGCTTGTGATTAAATTCCTACTGGATTTTTTCAATAGGAACTCCTATAGGGTATATTGATCCTATAGGAATCCTATAGGAAATCGATATTCCTATAGGAATTCTTATAGAAGTTTCTATAGGAATTCCTATGGGAAATCTTATCTTATAGGAATCCTATAAGGTCCTATAGGATCCTATAGGAATTCCTATGTGATGTGTGCTTTCTTGCTTTGTTGATCCACCAAGTTTGAACACCCCTTGTCAAGATTACCCCCAAGATGATTGCAGCACAGCTCGTCAGTATCCAACTCCAGTGACATAACAGAAGAAACTGGCCACCAAGCCGTATTGCTCTAAAAGCAATTTGGCTACTCAGATAATAGGTCTGCATCACCAAGCAAGCTCATGAGAGCGAAATCTGCAACATGAGGTTTTAAACTCTGTAATTATCACATTATTAGTAATGAGTATTCCAGGGCCAAGTTATTCAGAATACACAGCGGAGATAAAATAATTAGTTAATTATCATCTCAGCCAGCACTATTAACACTTTGTTGAGCTGTATTTAGTTACGCGCGCATGCACCCACACGTACACATACATGGCTGATTTACTGTTGAGCTAATAATTGAGTTAGCCCAAACACCTACAGTGTTATCAGAATGCTGTTATTGCTATTCAGTATCCTACCTGCTACAACATTCACTTGGTAAAGG
This sequence comes from Phoronis australis, assembly GCA_002633005.1. Lineage (NCBI taxonomy): Eukaryota > Metazoa > Phoronida > Phoronidae > Phoronis > Phoronis australis. Next base: position 5,031 of record NMRA01000563.1, read on the forward strand.
CCCAGGTAAGCATCGGCAATGATAAGGAAGCCTTGTGGGTCAAACTTCATCCCCAAAGGTCGGCCACAAGTTGGTTCATCCGCATCTGTGCCTGCAACGGAAACACAGAAATTTGCACACTGTTTATGAGAATGACAAGCAGCTATTCTGGATGTTGAAACTGCATTTTCTATGTTGAACTGGCTAAGAATGAAAATAGAATTCAGCATTTTACCTCATTTCTTACCAGGATTCTAATTTCATTTATGGACAAGAAAAACAAACCATCAGTGACACATGAAGATCTTTCAAAGTATTGAAGTTAGCCAACTCTAAAATTGCAGATTTGCAAATGGTGCATGTACATATTACCTGCGACTTGAGTTTCCAGCTCACTTGGCAACACTACATTCAAGATTGGATGAGTGCGGTGTTCTTAAGGCTTAAGTAAAGCACTTCCATTAAGAATTCAACATTGACTGCTAAATATTAGCGAAATGCAGCTTTAATTCACATGTTTTTTCTAATAACTTAACCATAACTGCAAATCACAAATTCTTACCACATGGAGGTTTGCCCAGTCTGGTAACTTCCCTCAATTTTCCATCATAGATTTCCATTATTTTCCCATCAGCAGTTCCCGTATATAAGTAATGACCTAAAAACAAATAATTACACATCATCCAGTATTTCTCATCATACTCAAACATTCAGCAGCATTCTTAAATTACAGAGCAGTTCCTGTATATAAGTAATGACCTAAAGACAAATAATTACACCTCAACCAGTATTTCTCATCACACTCAAACATTCAGCAGCATTCTTAAATTACAGAGCAGTTCCCGTATATAAGTAATGACCTAAACACAAATAATTACACCTCATCCAGTATTTCTCACTGGACTCGAACAATCAACAGCATTTTTCAATTACAGATAATTACATGTACCACACTAAAAGGCCTAACATGTCTTGTACTTTAATGAACTATTTATTATTTATTTAGTAATTATTTTTTTATTTAATCATCTTGTCTTTTACTTTTAGTATCTTCTATTTATTGTTTTTTTATTATTTATTTTGTTTCGTCATTTGTTCCATGTCATCATTGATCATTAAAGTCTTGTCTTTGTAACGTATATTTTGATTGATTGCCCCCGGGAAGTAGTGAAAAGTGGTGGGGTTACACTCATTGTAAAGATCCCAATAAATAAATAAAAAAAATCCCAGAAGGAAAACTGCAGGTAACTAGTCACCTCGCTGTAACTGCCAAGGTGAGATCCCCATTAGTTTTGGTACATATCCAACATTGAAGTTACATATCACTAATTGTCACTATACAGTCAACAAGATATCACAAATTACTGCTAAGAACATCTGAGTGAAAAATTATGCACCGGCCATTTCTCCCACTAATTTCAAAGACAAAATTAAGGATTTCAATTGTATCACGAACTGAATATCTCAGTGCTTAAGTCCAATATTACTTAATAAATCAATAGTTCATTAATTACTTTAAATTCTCAAAGAAGATTCAGGATAATTTTTAATACCTACAATTAATCTTAAATTCATGCTTTGCTTATGATTACATGGCATTTAAATAGATTCGTTTCATTTCTGTGCACTTGTACATTACCCGTTGGATCTTGCGCTATAGACTCAGGTCCAATGAGCTGCCCAGAAAATTTGTGCAGGGCATGTTGTAGTCTGTCATTATGTTCCAATGGACCAACCCATTTAGGTGGTGGGGGTAATCTGAATAAAAAGCAATAGAATAACTTAGAGACCAGAATGGTTCATATAATATACATTTTGTCAGATTTCCTGAGAATCTCCAAAGACAGTAAAGACACAGCTTGGCATCCAACAAGCTGCTCTGTGATGTGTCATAGTAGTTTGTGCAAAACGGTACTACTGAGTTCTTATCCTAACCATCTAAATATCAATATATGCACCTGTGTATGAACAATTACAAGTAGCCCTGGTTGGTTTTCCCCTTCCCTTCAATTCAAGCTGCCTTGCTCTTGGGTTTTGTTTAAATGTTTCACATTATAGTGCATGTGCTAAATTTGAATATTATACAGATGTACTTCCACATACAGGTGTAGGGCCTCAGACAATAAAATTCTACAGTGAAAAAATTAATTGCTCAACATGGTGAGAATTGTACGATGACACCTCAAAATCCAACTGCATGCTTGGTAGTTAGGTACTTGGCCTATGTTGCACAACCAGCAGAGCTTATGGGGAACATAGTATGGCAACATTATACAAACGTTTTAGGTTGTAAAATTCCGATTTTCAAAATTCAAAAACCTTATCACGTCGTTCTTTTCACAAATATGCTGCTTAAAACTTTCAAAATTACAAAATACTATTGTAACCCTCAGTGTGTTGATGGGTCCGATTATCTAGAGAACGATAAAGCAGAAGCCTGAGGCGATGTATGGCAGCATACGTAGTGTCTTTGATCAATGCGGGCAGATTACGACTAAGTATGCAAACTGGTTGAGTTGCCCAATCTCTACTGGTGAGGGTGTACTGCCAGCGTAGGATTCTTTGGTTGGAGCTTGTACCAAATTTACAGTTAACATCAAAACAGTTGCTTTCACTTCAATCTGCTAGGGGCATCAACTTTTGGGAACAAAATGAGCTCAACTACTGTGAAATTTACTCAATTATAACTAACTCCTGCTTAAGTCCGTATTCCAGACCATACCGGTTTTCACAGGCCTTATATCAATCTATCTTAATTGCCAGGCTCAGTCTTTTGTCCCATGTTACAATGCAAGCTGAATTAATACATTACTGTATACACGCCACAAGTCAACATGGTTGTCTGAAAACCCATCACAACAATTTGGCCCATTTTTATTGTGGTTCTTCCGCGAGAGAAGCATTCTACACTTTCACGAGGAATTCAATTTCAGAAGACAAGCATGCTAAAAAATTACCAGGTTCTGTCTTAGACATTTCAATTTATTTCAACCAGTATTTTATTGCCATTTTTTAGACTTGTATGGCAGGCCCGTAATGATAAACGAATTAAACGAACTACGGCCAGTTTAAGGCTTGATCAAGTGGGAATTCAAATCACTAATACACATACTTTCAGCAAAGCTTAAAAAATTGCTATGGCCCGTAGAAATCTTGAAAGCCCGGCGTCTAAAAGTGGTGAATTACTGTACTCACTCTACCCCTTCTTAAAGAATTTTGCTTCACTTGGAGATGACTTTATTAAGTCGAAGTTAGCTCTAATTGGTAATTCCTACTGGCGCGAAGTATTTGGAAGTATGACATCTTTCTACAAGAAAAGAGGACTTTTTGAATCAACCTTTGTGGTTAATATTAACTTGGCGATCAGAGGCACAGGTGTTTTTTATAAGCCTTGGTTTGTAAAAGGCTTAAGACTTATTAGAGATATGTATACTTCTGATGGTGATTTTGTTAGTTTAAACAATATGAAAAATAGGTTCGATGTGAAAACCAACTTTGTAGAATATAATGGTGTTGTTTCTGTTCTAAGAAGGTTTCAAAAAAGTCTATTTGAAAGTAAATTTAAAAGTGTTAATGTCTACTGTCCTTGCATGCCTTTAGCAATTACTCACTTATGGAAAGATTTGAAGGGTTGTAGACATTTTTGTTCAGTCTTTAATGACGTTAAGAAACCTAAGGCAGAGTGTAAATGGGGAATAGAGCTAGGAGATAGTTTAGAGTGGAAGAAAATATGATTGCTTTACCTTACAAAATTACAAAGGATCCCCATATTAGATGGTTCCAACGTAGAATACTACACAGGATTATTGCAACAAATACTCTTTTTAGTCAAAATATGTGTTAGGGATTCTGATTTATGTTCCTTTTGTAATAATGCTCCAGAGATGCTGTCACACCTTTTTTGGGAATGTAGCTTTGTACAAGATTTCCGGAAAGAATTCGGAAAGCTACTTCAAAAGTGTCGCATTCAGCTTCCCAACTGTCTGTCTTACGATTGTGTTATTTTTGGACTTTACAAGACCCATGATTTTCTATTTAGCATTTTGCTTCTACTAGCTAAACAGTACATTTACAAGTAGAAATATCACAAATATACCTAATTTTCACAGGTTGGTTACATATACTTATGAGTACTATAGTGCTGAAAAATTAATTGCATATAAAAACTTTGTATACGACAGCTTCTCTGCGAAATGGGAAAATTTTATTGTTCATGTTAACTACATGTAGAAGATATTTACTTTGAATGAGATAGGAAAATGGTCTTCCTGAGGTGTGCATGGATTATGCGTGAATGAATGGTGTTCTTATTTGTTGTTTGTTTGTTTTTGTAATTGTTTGTAAATGATAATAAATACCTAAAAAAAGTATTTTATTGCCATGAAGACATTGCTAATGCGATAACTGCATGTACAACACAAGAGGAGCTTAGATCAATTTTCGTGATATCAAGGGTGGAGGGCGACACAGGGTTTCCCAGTTGATGTAGAGAAGCATTGTTCAACCACAAAATACCACTGAACGGCAGGGTTTACCCGCCTGTTTCCTTTGACTAAGTGCATGGTGTAGAGACGAGTTGCACACTTAAATGACCTCATAGTGACTTATAACTTGCATTTACAAATTACATTCCACCCAACCCCCTGGTCGCTAATCTCATCTTCTGAAGGGGAGTAAATTTGAAAGAAAGTGATCTTTCCCACAGAAGTTAGGCTACTTGCGGTCAGTAAAGAATGTTAGGCAGGGGGAATAAAGGTTCAGTGGGAAAGTGACTTTTTAGTAACAAAGATTTACACGCTCCATCAACTCGAACATGTCTTCATGAATAGGCTTGACATGTTGCTTGGGTGGGGTGTACCTTGCTGTCATCAGAATTCCTTTGACACAAGATCCAGCAGGGTAAAGCACCTCGCCTAGCCTAGTCTTAGTGTAGGATGGTCTGTAAACGCTATTCTCATGTCACATTTTGATTCCAAAAAATGAAACTGACAAAAGATTCTTTTCAATTTTGATAACTCCTTCTTGTTCCCATTCAGTCATGAAAAATGTACAAATGCAAAGCAGGACAGCTACCACCACCAAGAAGTTTACTTACGATATAACAATTGGATCTACAGGACTTGTAGTCAGTAGCAAGTACAATGTGATCAAAGTCAACAGTAGAAGTACACTAGAAACCACCCAACGTGCTAGTGTTTTGCAACCTGCTGTAGATCTGAAAAACACAAGCACGAGTTCAAAATTTCATCAAGCAGACCTACCAGAAAATGCACTCAAAATTTCTCCAGATAACACATTGCAGAGTTCCACTGAGGTAAGCTCTGGCTGCAGATAACACATCGCAGAGTTCCACTGAGGTAAGTCCTGGTCACAGATAAAACATCACAGTTCCACTGAGGTAAGCCCTGGCCGCAGATAAAACATCACAGTTCCACTGAGGTAAGCCCTGGTCGCAGATAACACATTGCAGAGTTCCACTGAGGCTCAAGCCCTGGCCGCACAAACCCTCATGACCATAACTCTGGTGTACCCAAAGCCAAGGAACAAAAGCGTGTTTTAACCCAATACATTTATTTGCAGGGATGTGGCTGGGGTTGGGTGGCCCCAGCTGTATATCCTTACAATATAATGAACAATACATCACATAAAACAAATAGGTATTTTGAAAATAATTACTCATAGGATAATAAGCACAAGATCGTTATGAAAAGGGAAGAGGAAAGGAAAAGCAGGACTTTCATACACTCATTCACACTCACCTACATTCAATTTAATTAACTTGCCTTATATTTACATACTGTATTTTGGTGAAAAAATTCAGTTTTCTTACAAAATGATATAGAACTGGTTGAAAGGTAACACCATACATTGTTTAAACCATGTAATAAGGGTTAAATGTGTGTGCTACTATGACTTTAAATCAGAAACATCATGATGAATGATGAGATGGCCGTAACATCATGATGAATGACGAGACAGCCGTAACATCATGATGACTGATGAGACGTCCATAACATGATGATGAATGATGAAACGGTCGGCACTAACATCATGATCACTGATGAGACAGCCGTAACATCATGATGACAGATGAGACGGCCATAACATCATGCTGACTGATGAGACGGCCGGTAGTGTTTACTCTGTTACAACAGACTTTAATGTAAAAACACGTTTTTAGGGAAAACAACACATAGTCTAACAGGTCAACAACTTTTCATAAAAACTTTATCATTTCCCTTCAATAATTCACTCAAAATTAGTTAATACAAAGCACAGTATACCAAATATAATGTGTCTTGTATAAAGGATCAGTGCTTCCAGGCATTAGTGTTTCAAAAACAGGCACAATGGTACTATCACTTACAATTACAAGTTGCTATTCCTTTCTTTGTAGACATGTTTAAACTCAACTAGTGTTAATAAAGTAACCATTACCATCTACCATTTTGTAACAGATAAGCCAAGTTTCAATCGCACATTTCACAAATTTGCTCCCCAGTTGCCAGTCAATTGTTTCCAGCACATACTCCTCACTTGGGATATAGGCGTAACTTCACATATGGGCACATGGTGCTAAATATCCGCATCTACGGTGTAGTGAAATGAGAATACAACATACCTGAGAGGTGATGCTTTAGTTGGAGCCCCATAAGTATCATCAATCGCTGGTTCACTAAGCTCATCAACTTTTTTCCTATGCCTCACTTGGTCGCCTTCATAGTTCATCTTCCTACGGAATACAATGAAAATACAGTGAAGCTGGAACGGGAGAGCATGTTATGGACATGTCGTAAACATCTCCCCGCCTTAAGAGTCTTTTGTGTGTACTATTCGAGTTGTGGCCAGGCTGACTTGTTAGGTACCAAGAAGAAAAGTCCACCTGTTGAAAGATGTAATGAGCATGTGCCGTTGGCATGAATGCGAGAGTCAAGCATTCAAACCATGCTTCGAGAAGACAATGGCTCACTGGCAAGCGATTTAGAGAGGCTTTATACGACTGTACGTCACACACACGGAACCAGAAATTTACAACATGCAATTAGTGTAATTCGGTAGCAGCCCTTTGTTTACATAAACTTCGTGTGTACCGCACGCTGGCTCTGTTTCGATAGGGTTGCGGGCTCCCGACCGTGTGCAGCATTCACACTTTCTGCTTGTATGCCCCTCTTCCCGCTGTCAAGTGTATTTCACTGATTATTTCACTATGCATCATGTTCATTTCACTTATTGTCTGATGATGAGACATGCAGTCTCCAAATATAGCAAATGTTTTAATTTGTTTGTTTGTTATGTCTCTCGGTTTTTTATTACATACCTGCAGACCTGAAGAAAGACGACTGTTCCGAAACTACGCGCATACCAGTATCAAGCTTGCAAATGAAAAGTCTAGTCATGTTTTTAACGAACATGCAATTAGAGGACTTTGATTTTAAAAATCCACGAATTATGAATTAAAGACTTTGATTTAGTGACTACTCATACATGTCAACTATTTTTTTGCTTTGATCACTAATTTTTGTGAAGAAATATCGCACTAATGAAAACAAGTCAAATTTGTTCAAAATGGCAACAGAATGCATTTACATACTTCAGGTAAGAACAAGGCCCTATTTGTGCAGATGTATCAGGTGTCCCAAAAAGTGAGTCACTTTTTGACAAGTAATTTCTCAGCAATTGACCATCCAAATTCGTTCAAATTTTTCGTAATGTACAGGGATATACTTAGCCACTCGCCCAGTCGCCAATGCGAGTAAAAATGGTGCTGTAGAAGCTGACTTGCCGGTCGCCCAGGTGACGAGCGAATTTTCAGAGTGCAAAAACACTGTATCGTTTCCCCGATGAACATGAATAAATTTTCTCCTCCATGTGCTGTTTTTATCATGACTTTAAGGTTCAGTTTAGTCAGCGTGTCGAGTCTCCAGCAGTAAGAACATCGGCGCAGTGCGATGCTACCAATTCAGTAGATGTCACCCGATATGCGATTCGTCTAGACAAAAGAACACAGTACGTGGTCTTGCACAAAGGAATTTGTGGACTAGTCCGAAATGAAGAAAAGGGGGAAAGGCGGAAGACCGGTCCATGCGCTCGCAGCAAGTGAAATACCATTATTCTTGGAACTGATTTCTTATTGTAATCTGGGAGTGATATCATCCTAGTTGTAATGTACAATGCAATGTCATTTTAGCCAAAATTATTTTATAAATAATAACATTCTTTACTAATAAGCGACCATGCCCCTATAAGCGACCCCCCCGCACACGTTTTCAGACTTCACTAAACTAAAAGTCCAGTCCATGAATGTGTACATATGCGAAAAATGCCTTACCTACAGTTCTAAAATTCTACAGTAATGTCTTCAGATTATCAATAATATCCGACGATCCTGAAAAATCATTGTGCATGGAATTTCTAGACAACAAGCCTCACCGCTATTTTGGTATTTAACCATGGCTGTACACTTCAAAAAGAAGGCAAAAGTTCTGATCTTGCGAGGAACGTGTCCCACTATGGCCAGGTCTTTCAGAACAGACGCAGCGTACTTGTCAATGGGATTGTATTGTATCTTTCCCATACAGCTCTTCTCCCTCAACGGGAATGCAGATTACATTTGTACACGTAAAAAACGCGAATCGAAACTTGACCAGTGTTAATAAGCACGTGGCCAAGAAGCGCAAGCTAGGGTCCACGTAAATGTTAGTATGTGGGCCAGCTGCTACCGAACTCTGACGACACACATGCGCTCACTCACTCGGCGCACACCAGCAGACTAACTTCAAAACAAACGTCACGTGACAACAACATGTGTGTTCGTCCAGATTTTTCGCTTGTTGCAGGTGCGATCTAGCCCAGATTTGGACTGCGGTTAATCCCGACTCCACAGGAACTTGGAAAACTTTAAGGAGAATGCCACCCGATTTAATTACCATCTTAATAGGTCTATATCCACATCACCTCGTATACGGTCGATCTCACCTCGCCAAGAGGTATCGCGTTAACCTGTGTCAGGAAGGTGAGAAACGACTCGGCAACGTCATTGGTTAATTCTTCTGCAGAGTGAGTATTGCTATGGAGTGGTATTATCCCTCCCGCTTGTGCGAACTATGAAGCTACGAGGAAAGCAGGCATATCGTTTTTTCGATTTCCTCGAGAGCACAAAATGCTTCGGAAGTGGTTCGCGGTAGTGAAGAATGAAAAGTACGTCGTAATACCATTTAAGTATGAGGCCGTGAAACTTCTCCGTGTCTGTGGCCGGCATTTCGTCTACAGTGATTTCACTGAAGATCGAATGCCGGCTTACCAAACAGCTCATGCCAGGGCAGAAAAAGAGACTGAGTAAGGAATCAGATGTTGTGCCTAGTGACTGTTTGGTTTCGGTAGGCAGGAGACAAAACAACGCGGATCGGTTGTTGCTCAGTTTTTGATTATGATGAATTGAAGCTGCATGGCCATGGAAACAAACAATTACAAGTAATTCAAGGCATGAGAACATAACGTTTTATAACCTGTTTGATGACATACTCGTTCGTCAGGCTTCTGTTTGGACCTCTGGGTGTAGGATGTTTTCGCCAGTTCTTTTTCCTAGTCCAAACGTCGTAAGCATACTTCTGTAAAGATGCGGTGCAAAATCAGGATGGTCCGTGAGACACATCTATGCTTCTCCAAGAAGGCGTTTCACTTACGGAATTTCATGGCAGCAAACGCAAGCGTCAGTTATTGTTTCCATTATCGTGCAGTTAGCACACTGACACCATGATAAATCATTCAAACGGTTTTCGGAACTATCCATATGTTCCGTTGTCTGTGCACGTTCACGGCGCCTCTCTTGTATTTCTTGATCAGTGAATTCCGGTTCGAACTCGTGTGAAACCTAGCGATCGACCTGTGAAGTCTTCGTCGGATGAACACTCGTCTAAGCCAGGATTGTGAGTTGCCACGCTCGACGTTTATTATTGTGCGCTATGTTTCAAAATGAATTATTCTCAACCTAAGCAATGCTTATATAAAACTGAAACAAAGACGCAATGAACTAATTGACAAGGCACCTTTATACCGGGAATAATACGCTTACAAGGAAGTCAGGCATTTCTAAAAATATGCGGAATTTTCACCGCTCGTCCTTCTGAGCGGCTTGTACCAGGATCAAAGAGAGCGCGGCGCTGGAATCAGGTACAATTTTGATGACCACATTGCCTGATACGAGCAAGACCCAATTAAATGTTATTATCCGACCATGTATTAAACATCTCTGACTGTACATAATGGCGAATTTTCAAAATGCACTAACCACTAATTTTTGTTATAAATGAACACCACGGCGATATTCAGCTGGAAAAAAACAACCAAGTACGGTTTTCCATTTTTAAAAATCGATGAACTAATAATCTAAAAGCTACAACCATTGAGTACGATTGAAGAAAAACTACCGCGCAGAGTTAATAATATCACATGCATTCATTTCTTAATATTCTTTCAATCTCGTTTAACCAGATTTTTGACCAGGAAACAGTTGTTGTGCCCACTTTTCATTTTTTATTACTGACAAAGAGCTAGAATAGTTATATAGTCAGTGCCACCAAAATTGTCCAGAGATTCCAATTTTTACTAATCTGCAGTTTGGTAATCACCATATTTGCTCTTTTGTATAATATTTTATGATTTGAGTTTTAATAAAGATTTAACGTTAATGACACATGAAATGTTTAGTGTACCTACAATATGATAAGTTTAGGGATGGGATCACAATGAACTTAACTAATTAAGTTTAGCTGGCGATCAAAATCTACCACTGTTTTGGTACTTCCAGTTTAAAACTTAGATAAAAAGTTATCAACCCCTTCCCGGTAAGAAAAAAAAACAAGTGGGCAGAAGCATTAAAATTAAATAAAGAAAACCAATATGAAACTTAACGTTCTTTTGGGAAGTGGCCCTTTGTGAAGATAAACACAAGTTAACCTTTTTAGTCATTTTGTAATATTTATAAAACCAAGTTAAAACTACTCTCCAGAGTTGCAGGCTATAACTCTGCAAATGTCTGAGAAAAACCAAATGGAGGGTACTAACAGACAACCATTGTTGAGACAGTAATGCTAGCAATTACCTTTCCACTTCATTAGCTCAGATCTACATCAATACAAAGGGTGTGCTGAATAGGCATCCTGAAAGTTGTCTGGGGCTTAGGGAATCAGAGCGCTCAGCAGTGTAAGGGAGAAATTCTCCACATGTTGGCCATGTGAGTGCATGCTAATTCAGTGTTTGCTGACAGAAAGCCGTTGTGAAACAATATCTCGACTGTATGTCCTATGGTCAGATGTTAGGGGAGTAGATATTCATATACATTATTCGAATGATTGTTACTGTGCAACTTTTGCCCTGACGGTTTTGCTGTCGGCTAACTTGACGTCGCGGCCCGACGAGCTAGTAAGTAGATTTGCAGTTTTGCATCTAATTCACCAAAATAATCATGTGCACATTATTTCTGTGGCTCACTATTATAGTCTTTTTATGACTGGAAGTTTAGTTTCTAACTTTGACTGGTTTATGTTAGTGATGTCTTCAGGCCGGCCGCGATGGGTCTGATCGGGTTTCAAGCCACTGGCCGGGATAACAAGCGTTTTTGTGTGTTTAGAACTGAAAAAACTCGCAAGTCTAAAATTACAACACACAGCTATGTTCCCCTGTCTGTATTTCGCGAATGAATAATTCAAATTTATCACTGAACAGAGCCCAAAGCTCCCACGACCGACCTTGGTAAGAACGACCTACCGAACTTTGTAGGCTACGGTATGTTCCAATACCTATAAATCCGTAACAGCGAAATAAAACAACACATTTGTTCAATAACTCGATTTACATCGAATTTTGTTGATTTTTTAATGTAAAACGATAAACTCAACCGATAAGCTGACACTAGTAAGCGTGTTGTAAACTGCTGAACAAACTGCATTCGAACCTCGGACGTCATTGGTTAATTTCAACACCTCCGCCTGCCATCTTGTGTCAGGTAAAAGAACCGTACTTGCTGTTATCGAGTGGAACTACTTGATCTAAATTGATACAAAATAGGTTGTTTTTTGAGTGGCATTCTCCTTTAAGGAAGATTTCAGGTAATTTGTTGAGTCGAAACTGTATTTTTACACAAGAATTCAAGTTGCTTTATTGATGATCGCGAGGCAGCGACGCATCAGTCAGCAAGTTTTTGCCATGGGATTTCAGCACATTTTTAAAAACAAGATCGTAATTTAACAACAAAGTTTGATAGCAATGCACCACAGTTTTGTAGAAAGTCTTTCATATTTTACAGATACATCACAGCTTGTAAATTTGACTTCACCTGTTGTTGGAGACTGGGTTTCAACCGCCTTAGGCTACAACAAGCGCCCCCTTCCGAAACAAATTTTTCTAAGCACCCTGGGCTAATATGGTAGTTCTAATAGATGGTGACATCAACGCACGAAACGATGATTTTCATTGACCCTGGCAGCAAGTTTGTGGTGACAGATTCAGACGACCGGGCGAATGAATTTCAGGGTGGGCAAGTAGATTTTCTGGCTTACTCGCCCAGCTGGCGAGCAGGGTTTTGAAACCTGGGTATATCCCTGCCGTGAAAGACAGGATAATTATGTCACGAGAAGTAATCTCGATGGAAGAAATGCGGAAAAGCATTTCTGGTTGCGTTTAGTCCTGGAGGAAGATGGAGGCCACATTGAGCCCAGACTGAAACAACAGCTTCCCTTTGATATTTTATTATTTGACCTGAACTTTTTTAATTTGACAGCACTTGCACAATTGGACACAAATCTCTATTGGACACAGATCTCTAGCCAAAAAGTGGCTCACTTTTTGGGGACAACTGACATAATAATTTAAATTCAATCACGCTGCAATTCAACAAAACGGTCATTTGAAAATGACAATAAAATATCTTAGCTAAAACGTACTTTCTACCTCCCCCCAATTAAAAGTTAATAACAGAAACTTGTGTCTTAATTAAAAATCAGTCATAATGTCTCTGATTAAATGTCCACATCGTAAGTCAGAATGCCTATGATGTACATGTCTTCCTCAATTTCTTTCTGCCGTGGGACTAACACATGTGTTAAAGTTTGTGAGCTACATCAAAGTGAAGTCTTTACTTAACTTACTTTGGACAGAATAGATTTTCTTAATTCGGGTTCGTTGGCCAATTTTGTTGATCCGTATCAGCATTTGACGACTATTATTGGTTTATGTTCAAACAGTTTACAACTATTATTTTTAATAGCCATGCAGCCCAAACAGGGTGGATACAGACGTCTTATCCAGGATTATCGAACAAAAGAGAGCTGGCCCTCCGGCATAAATACCATGACCACAATGGAGTATCCTGTAAGATATACTAGCTACACTGATCAATTTTTGTTCGTTTGCTGTTTGATCACTTGAAACAAGTTGGAGTCAACGGGAGATATGCTGGTGGTCATTTTGGCAAAGCTCAACAAGAGAGCGCATGTATGGTGAAGCACTACACCACTACGGAAATGGCAAAACTGTTAGCAAATACATCAAAAACATTGTATTGGTCGACATGTGTGACTATTGATTATGTTTCCATAAACAGTTCAAGACCAATACCAAGGCTCAAACACCAAGTCCAAGCCCAATTAGGCTGACTAAGCCCTGTGACCGAATAGAAGTCTGACCAAGCACCGGCTCCAGTCAGTGAACTCGGAAGGCTGACCAATTAAGACCTGGCTTGCGTTCAGTAGGCGCTAGGACCTACGCTAGGACCTAGCTAAAACCTAGTCAAAGTCAAGTGTTCTCATTTAAAATACACGACAATATTTCACGTAATCTCGTGAAGTCTTGCTTTTTAGCGAGGTCCTAGCGTTACTGAACGGGAGGCTGAAGTCGAAGGCTGACCAAGCCCTGCTGACTACAAAGCCCTGAAGGCTGACCAAGCCCTGAAGGCTGACCAAGCCCTGAAGGCCGACCAAGCCCAAGACAATCGCCCAAGGCTGCCCAACAAGGCCAAGGGCAAGGCCGACCACTGAGTCTGAATTTAACTGAAGTGAAGGCTGCCTGAGGCTGAGTGAAGGCTGAAGGTGAAGCCGCTGAAGGCAGCCCAGCCAGGCCAAACAATGAAGCCAAGGGCAAGGCTGCCAGTGGTTCCTGGTTACGTAATCTATCCATATAGGAAACCACCTGGATAAAAAATCATCAAAATCCCCTAATGCATGTGTACCACTTACAAACATAAATTTTGAATCGCATTAATTGCAAGGCAAATATTACTTACTAACTCCCTTGCAGACGAAATTGTTTTTCCACTGACCGCAAGATGTCACTTGGACCCTTCATTTTTTAATTATTTTTATTAAGCTTTGAAACTTTGAAATAAAAAATTAGAAGTGTATCGTTCGAAAAACACAAAAGTATTCAATTTCTTTAAATTTTATTGTTTTGCATTTAGTGGAGAATGAGTGTTGATGGCGTGTGCGCATGACAGGATGTTGTTGATAAAATTTCAGAGAAGTCCGTAAATCATGACTTGAGTGAATATTTTGAATATTTGCGACAAATTTCGCACTGCTTTTGCGTATAGCTTCAACATGACGGCTGCAGTAAGCCTGGATATTTCCAGAAGAAATCCCCAGGATGATTTCGAGTTAATACAACGAGTTGGAAGTGGAACTTACGGTGACGTTTACAAGGTGTGTTCGAATAACTCGACAGTCGACTTCTAAAATGAGTAATTATTGACTTTTGGTTGTTGACATTTGTCATTTTGCCACTGGTAGGTTATAAAAACTATCTTGCTTTCTTCCTATGGAATATGAAACTCCCTAAGCGTCGTTCATTTTGTTTTCATTTTATATTTTATCGAGACAAAACGTCACTATGTAAAGTTGTAATGTGAATTGCAAATTGAAAGTGCACTTGCCTTTAGCTGGCTAAAAAATGAAAATCGGATTAGATCCATTGCTCCCATGAAATTGGTCTTAAAGTATTCTTGGTGGAAGTAGTGTAGACGGTAATGTTGTAGATGTGTTTAGTGAATCATATGAGCCTTTGTTAGCCACTCACTAACGGCAATTGCCTATTATCAGTATTATCTGAAGAATGGTTAGCATGTTCGTCGCTTTATGGGGGTCGCTGGTTCGATTTCCGGGTCGGGTAATCATGGCTATTACTATAATAGCTAGCCAGCTTGCTGTATGAAGACTATTGTGTAATACTGTGTTGAGTGCTGTCAGACCTCAAAATTTCTCACAGCCGGGGCAGTTCTGCTCGCCACCTGGTCATGAAACTTATATCAATATGTAGAGCTAACAGCCATCAGGGGTGCATGCAAAATTTGGGAGTCAATCATCACACACCTTGCCCGCAGCGATTTAAGTGAAAAACAACCTAATAAACATTTTCTTGCATAATTCTCCACCTTTTATGACAAAGAAATGTCTTTATCATTTTTGGAAACAGTTCGCTCATGACACGTGCACACACCATTTCCTTAAAGTTTGTGACATCTCCCAGTAGTTGATAACAGCTTCGCATCAGCAAAATTTGTTCTTCCCTCGTTGAGTGCCATAAGTCTAGCGAAATTATGTCAGTTCTCGAATGAAAAGTCCAAGTCACATAAATCGTACAAGTTCTTCCAGATATCTTCCTGTGTTACTTTTTGTCATTGTCAGCTGTCATGACATGCTCTTAGCTTACAGTAGTCTCTTGTCGTGGCCTAACTCTCGTGGTGTCAATTGAAATACTTTAAGGTTATCGTGCATGGTGAAAATGTCAACAATGACCAAAACAGTGGAGCTGGAATTCTTAACCAAAGTCATTTTAATTCCCGTAGACTTGCTTCATTGGATATGTATAGAACCAGAAATTTTCGCTGAAGAAATTAATCGGTTTTTAAGTGCAAAATGTATTTTGACGAGGTGAAAACCTCTTATGTGGTGACTGGATTTGGACTACTGCTTGTTAAAATATACACAGGGATTAATCAACACAGAGACGGATGGGAGTGTTGTAGCTTCCTATCATCCAGCGGAGGGGCCAGTAACCAGTTTTGCTGAACAACAATAATGGCAGTTATTCAGTGAAAACCCATCTGTTGGACTTTCACCATATTCGTCTCTCTAAAAGGATTTGATGCCGTTAGTAACAACAACATCATAAAACTATCAGCGACTTTCTATAAAAAGTTTCCGAGTTTGTTGGGAACTTGAAGAAAATGTTGGTGACTGATTTTATGGGAAGAAGAGGTCCAATTCATTTTTTTGTTTTTCAGCCAGCTAAACAATAGAAAATTTAGGCGATGGCACTTCCAAATCCCACCACCTCTACACAAGAACATTTCTGGAAATTGCACGTAATCCTGACTAAACTATCAAAGTCACGTTACCATGTGGACCTTTTGAATGTATATGGAAGCAGGTGGATTCTTAAATCCTTCTAGGCTCCTAGCTCAAGCGAAACTTTGTAACCACCATTTTTTTGATAGTCCTTCTTTCTGAAGGCTGAATTCCATTACAGTCTATGTGGAGTGTTATGGAGAGGTCACCCATCTGTCAGTCATGATGAGAGGGGGCAGCACAGATGGGAGACCTGTCTAAGGAAAATGCAGTTTTAACTATTGAGTAGAATTAATTAAGTCCGACTCAGTGCACAGTCAGGTCAGTACTTGTTGGTTCATCAACATGTGCCCTATGGTGGTCCTATGGGAAACTTTTGCCAACTGATGAGAAAATGTGCCGAAAACACGAAAGTCCAATAAGTTCAAATTTACCTGTCAATAAACTTAACCTTTTTTGATGTTCTTTGATCCTGTACAATTCTAACCCTATTGCTATTTACTTGGCCTCTTGTTTACAAATGTCTTTGCCAGTGATGTTTTGTACGCCTATGTCACAACGTATTTCAGTCACCTGACCCACATAATTTTCATTTTTGTGACATAATACTGAACGGCTTATTATCTTAGTTCTGTAAATATTTTTGTACCCAGTCTGCTGTTCTAAGGACCAAAAAGAAAATTGTTTAAGCGTTCCCATTGCAGGACAAACGCTTGTCTACCACAAACAATGTATTGCCACGTATGTTGAAAAATCTACTGACACCGAGACTTGAACCGGGTGTCAATCAAGCATCTAAACTGCTTAGACAAGAGCCAAGCGCCTCTTGACAAGCTGGTTGCAGTGACTTTGTTGGACTATCATGTCTGAAAGTCAAATGATGTAACTCTTCTTCCCCTTCCTGGCAATACCCTAGTGTCCAGGAATTTACCCTTAGCAACACTCGCACTTGCTCTGGAATTTCCCTTTGAGGATGCTCTCTTTGTGGCCTGGATCCACCAGTATCAGACTTGCACCCTCGCCATAGAACATCCATATACATCTTGGGATCTGCGTGTGACTCATGTTAGTTGGGTGCACGCCGATGTTGAAAAATCTGCAGACACTGAGACCTGAACTTGAGCTTACTGCACAAGAGTCGAGCTTCCAAACCATTCAGCAAAGAGACAGATGCTTTCTCCACATTCCACCTGATTTATGGGAACAGGGATGATGCTTGAAACTTTCATATATTGTGCTACATGAACTTTTACAGTTAGGAAAGCCCTTGCCCTCTCTTATCCACCTGTCGAGGTCATGTGATCTTTGTTTGTAATCATTGATTCTTAAGTGTCAAAGCCATGGGGTCTTTTGGCTCACTATTAATTAACCAACAGAAATTTATTTAAAATTTTGTCAAAGATAAATTATCCGAAGGCTGATTGTACATATCGCACAGTTTGTCTCAAAAATTTTCCTCACTGTCTGGCAACAATTCTCTATGCAGATTTTTAGGACAGCAAGCTCTTTATCTTGGTATAGTGTTTCTGTAAGGAGTAGGTCATTTTGATTTCATTGCGCCCTCAGTGTCGGTGTTTTGTCCATCAGTCTTAGGGATTGGGCCTGAGGGTTGTTCTAACTTACATCTTCCTCATAATGGTTAGGTGCAATGCTGCCATGCGTTCAAAGTCTAGACCAATGCACTTCGTGGGCAACCGGGAAAAACGGATACTGAAAATCAAATGATCAAAAGCCCTATTGCTACAATGGTGCCGGTGCATTCTGCAACAATTCAAAGCGCTCCACTTAAGAATTCAAAACTTACAAGATACATAGCAACGAGGAGAAAAGAAAGCTGTTATTAGACATTTCAAGCCCAAGTTGTAATGGCATTTGGTTGTGGATTTTTTCTTCTTCTTTGCACAAGGCTCTAAATTTGGATTTTAGCTCATGATATTGGCTAAAAAATCAGGGGCAGGGGTGTTTTTGTCCTCTTAGGAAGAACCGTACCCAATCTAACGCAGACAACTTTCTCCAAGATGTGTGTGAGATGCCCTGGTAGAAGACAAGTTATTGTGGCAAGCTTGTCTATGGAGGACACAAATGAGTTTGATACCAGGGTTATGTTGTTTGAGTCACAATAACGTGGCGTACAAAATCTAAGGAACCCTACAGCAGGTTCAGTTCTTCTTATGAAGAAAATAGGAATATTGTAGCACCTGTAAGTATGGTGATCTCACCTGTAAATATGGTGATCTCACCTGTAAATATGGTGGTCTATGTATCCTTGCCTCATGTGTCTGAAGAGGATTTTTTCCTCGTGCATGGTACATGTAATTTAGAAAAGAGGATTTAAAAAATTTCTTTATTTTCGACCTCAACAGCAATTTTATGATTAGAACTTCTGAAACTTTTTATCTTGGCCTAGCTCAGTAATGACCTGATTGCCAATTGATTGATATATACTTAGTACTGATATTTCATAAAATATCAACATGGAATTAGTCCAGTGATGAGGTCACTGTGATAAGAAAGATTTCGCTTGCTAAGAACTGACTGCCCGTTAAGTTGCAAAAGCGTGTGGAATCATTCTTATCCCGAGTTAGCAGATCAAGAATGCATTGGCTTGTTATTGTTAAATCTTACCTACCTTGGTTGCTATGACAACAACTTAAAGATTGATGACTGTACCCCTCATTACCTGATTTCTTCTCAGTCTGTACACTGTCTCTGGAAATTGGGGGTTCTTGATCAGGAGGTATGGACCAGTCACATATTACATCATCACCACCAGATGGGGGTGGTTTGAATGGTTGATGGTTGATGACAGATTGGGAGTTTCGAGGCCTGGCGGGGTCATTGTTTGTTATTAATACATTTAAACGTTCAAGGTAAAAAATTTTACAAAAAAATAGCAAACATGCTAAACAGTGTAGTAAGTCTTATTTATTGTAGATTACAATTACAATTACACAGATTGTTAAGCAATTTTTTTCCCAAGAAGTTATCACTGTCTACTTTGACATGTGGTTCAAGACAGATGATCAAGTACCGCTCAAATGCAGGTAGTGGATTTAATGCCTATGACTAGGAGGGGGGGGCTGTGATGAGGTAATTTGTGACTGGATGGGATGGGGATTAGGTGGTGATGACAAAGGGGCAAGAGGCTAAAAATGGCATAGTTTGGATGACATAGTACAATCTCTTATTGGATTCTTATAATCATTGCGTTTTTTGTTTCGTATAGGATTTCATTTACCAAATTTCCTTCAAATTATTCTTAATCGTACCATAATTTGGGGGGTTTTACGTGGAAAGATCTATCTCTTACCTGGGTCTGTTAGTAGTTGATGTTAGCCTTCTAAAACTTATTGGATCAGTCTTGATTGATCTGTTTATGTTTGTAACAGAATTGCTGTCAGTTTCCTGGTGTCAGTTGTCAGTTTTTGATCACTTCCTGCATGCAGAAACTTCATCACAGACTCTTGACTATATTGCTTTAGTTATCGTGTTAAGGGCATGGGGGAGATATCATGGTCTTCTAAACCACAATCTATGCTAGACCCATAAGCACCAGGCATGTGGTATTGTATCCCCAATGTAGAGTTTGCAGGGTGTGTCCTAGGGTCAGGGCCTAGGGACAGGGCCTAGGGGCCCAATCTCTGTACTTGAGGCCTGACTTCCATTGCCAGTTGCTTGGCATGCTTCAAATAAATTAACGTGTCATGATTCACTAAAGGTGGTTTGTCATTAAAAGGGAAACTTCACTTTTACTGAAGTTTCAGTAAGAGGGAAAGGTTAACTCCGATAGTTAATCTTCAACCGAAACTTTGCTGAAAATAGTAGGATTTAAAAGCGAACCTTTGGTACTCTCTGAATGAAACTTTTGTGTAATGGGAACAAGCATGGGGAAGCTTCGTCAAAGTTATCGGTAGAGGCCGCAGCAATATTAGACCATCACACAAGACTGGAAAAATGTGTTCTTTGTTATTGTAGTGTACCTGATGTATTCTCAATAGATGCACATAAAATAAATAAAAGCAAGTATATGTCTGATAAAAAATGACACTGTTCATTTTCATAAACACTCGTAAATGGCAGGGGAACAATTTTCTGTTAGCTTTCAACCTACTGCTCGATATTCGTTTGAGAGTACAAATGAACTGCGCTGTCTGGTGTCTACTCCAATGACTGAATTGCCGTTTATTTGATATCGCTGGAAAGATAAGTGAAGTTTCGGTAAACCGAAGTTCGCCTAATGGGAAAACACCATAAGTTCCAAGTCTTGAGTCTGAGTGAGTTTGAAGATTAAAACCTAGGTAAGAACTTTATAATTGATAATCAGACAATGTCCAACAACCAATCACCGATTTTAATCAATATTCAGCGTATCGTAAAGTTCTGACATCACTCAATTCAAGATGAGTATGATAAAAAGATATGTTTTTAACAACTGTAGAGTATTGGAACGTCGGTTGTGCATGAGTTTTAAGAATCAATTCTGGTGAAATAGTTTTAGTTGTGACGTTGAAAATGAAACTGCATTGAAATTGAGAACATGTTGCTATGATGTTGCGAAATTGATGTTATGTGCGCAATATGTTGAAAATGTATCCAGTGAAAAATTCCAGCAGGTTATCAGGTAATAGTCACTTACGGTGGTCCCATACTTAGAGAACCAGTTTTCTACACTGAATTACGGGCATCAAACTGATTCTAAAAATCCAGGTTTCTTGTGATTATTGCTAAAAACTGTCTTTGGTTAATGTCGGGGTTTCTCTAGAGAGTTCCATAACTGATTAATCATTGATGTTTGATCATAAACAATTATTTTTTGACCGATATCGATCACTGGCCTTCCTCTAACTAGTCATAATGCTGGTTTGGTAGCTTTTTCTAAGTGAATCTATCCACCTATTGAGCAGCTTTTGGAAAATTGTGATTAGGCTCAAAGGAAGTATCAAAGGACAATGCAGTAGGTGATAAATGTGTACTGGTAATTTTCAATGAGGAAAACGGTAACCATGCATGATTATATGAATAACTGATGTCATAACTTGATTTTCATCTGCTACTTATCCACTGTATGCTGTTGCATACATATTTGTTATACTTATCATGGGTTTGTGGGAGAGACCAGAGTAGTACACAGGGGTACTCAGATAGTTTTGATGGAAGATTGGTTTTGTCTGCAGAATGTTTTGTACTGGTCTTATTTTTTCATAAAACACATCGGATGATCTGAGAGTGGCCCTCAAACTGGCACGTCACCGACTTCATCCTGTCTTCGTTCCTCAAGTTGTTCAGTCTTCTAATATGCCATGAATTTCTTATGCTTTAACACTATTGATTTAAGCCAGTCCCAGTAAGGTAATTGGATTGCACTAAAAATTCTCTTGGTTGGCTTTCATATTGATCTTCCTTGTCATATACCAAGTTCTCAGCTATTGTAATACAATTTATCTTAATTTGGTATTGCCTTGTGATTTCATGGCATGAATCACCCACCCAACTCTTTCACCCACACAGAAGCTGTGCATTATTAGCTTTGATTCATTCATTGTTGATGTTATAGTTCATGGTATGTCTGCTACTGGGAAGTGCATTGTTAACCCTCCATTGTAAATATCTTGACCCACTGCTGCATACATGTATCTGGCTGTGTAAGCATGGTAGAATGACAGAAAAATGAAAGCACTCGGAGGAGCGACACTTGGCGAAATTGGCGGAAAAGATGACAATGGCGATGATGATGATGATGGCCGCGATGATGATCATGATGATAACAATCATATGCCGAATGATGATTTCAGAAATGAGTAAGAAATATAGTCTTGTTCAATGGAAGGTAAACCAACAAAAGTGCAGCAAAATTCAATCAACAAAGGAACAGCGTCATCAAAAAATCATGGATAATTCAAAGAAGAGACCTTGTACTAAAAATGGAAACATTTTTTGAAAGCTCGTTTGAAGCTATCTAACAGATTAATTTCACTAAATTCCACTTTTTTGAGAATTTTAAAAGTTTGCATTTGCAAGTCTGAGAAAAAAATTGTTAAGGTCATTTGAAAAAGTATACCTAAAGAATCCACATGCAAGAGTTCAAGTCGTTTCCTGTTTCCATTCAAGATGGCACCCTAGCACAATTGAAAATTGTTGAAAATGTGTCAGATTTGCCGTTTTGAAAACACTTTCCCATTAAGCAGTGCTCATATTACTACCTACAGGAAACTAACACATGAAAACTTTCTAAGCAATTGGTCCTGCAATGCGTCCTCTACAGGACAAAACGTTTTCGTCCCGAAATCGAGATGCCCATACGCAATGGCTGATATTTCCGCCATCTTTAACCAGCGGTTATGATTTTTGTCACATTTGTAGTATATGTCTGCTACAATAACCGTACTGAGTTTCAGTCGTGTTCGACAAAAATTGCGACCTCTTAGAGCATTTGAATCTTAATTCGAAAACAAAATGGCCACTACGTTCGCCATCTTGAATCCGATCATGACGAAAAACAATAGGGTTCCAGCTCATCTAGAGGTTGTGTGAGAATTTCATGGAAATTGGACAAAAAATGCGACCTGTAGAATGTGAAAAAACAAAGAAAACAAACTTTATGGCAAGTAACTAACATTGTCATATGGTTTCCTAATTTGTGAAGATTACGTCTGTTTGGGACAGAGAAACTTGTAAGATGAAAGGTGAATACTTCAATTTTCAGTCAAGACCAGGGTGATTTTCCATCAGGGAAAGCACTGTCATAGCCTAACATACATTTCCAAGGTTGACCAAATATTTATATTAATTTTGTTTTTAAAATCTATAAACATTGGGTTGGTTTTACCCTGTGTTAATTTTAACTTGTAGGAGGCGGTGTTAGTCAAAGTTTATTGATTACTTGTACTGCTTAGGATTTTGTGTGATTGATCAAGTTGCAGTTATGGTACTGTATTTGCCTAAATCTGTCCACCCTCTCAGTCTTGAATAACAAAATTCTGAATGGATAATTTCAACAAATTCTGGGTGCATCAGACATGAAGCGCTCAATGCTTAGCTACACGGCAAGTCGCATTGGACTACCTGGCAAGAGTCTCGTTTAGACATCACCTTTTGGCCCGGCGCAACTGATACGGAGCAAATTGATCGGTGTCAAGCATCTATTTACACACGCAACTCACTAACTGTGGCAAGACGGAAATTGTAGACTGGAGAGTATATCACACATGCACAGGTTTACAAATCACCGGAGTTGAAGAGACCAAGAACCTGTATTGAGGTTATTACACAAGCGCAGTAGAGTTGATCCTTTCTGCCTTGTCCCAGTTTCACGTTTAGACATATGATTGACACGGAGCAAGATGTTCTAGCTCAAATTGCTCTACCTCACAAACAGGTGGCAAAAGTTGTCACCGCGGTGTCAAATTGCTCCAATTCAGTTCCGTTTACACATATACTTGCGCTGGAACAACTCGTTCCGTGTCAGCTGATCCGTGTCAACTTTTGTAGTGTAAACGGCACTTATAATGCTAAATACTATATATCCATCATAACATGACTATTGATTTGAGCTGTGTGTGAAATATCTATCACTGGGGATTGCAGGCTATTTGCTCTATGCATGCTTTACATGCAAATGGTGAGTGAATGCCCATCATACAACCTGGTTGCTGCAAAGTAAAAATTTTTGCATTAAAAATAGGAGGGTCCTACATTCTGTAGGGTCTCCCGGTCTACACAACCTGCCTGCAACCAGTGAGAAGGTCAACCTGGCCAGAACTGAAGGCAGTGTCTCTGCCCAGTTGTTACGTTGCAATGTGGTGGGAGAAACATACCGTGTGATGAATAATGGATGCTGATGAATAACTGATGCTGTAACTGGCTGCATGGACACAATTTTATCAGTGCCAAGCTTGCCTTTTGCCAATTCAGATTTTCAATGCCAAATGCAAGTTGGGCTCTTGTCTGTTCCTGACTTCATTAATCCTAAATGATGACAATTTAATGACATGAGATGACTGAATGACAGTTTTGGCAAATCTCGAACAAAAGCCGCATTTTTCATGTTTTTCCAGTGTTTTCAAGAGATTTTTGTTGATCGCTTACCTATTGAATTGTGAGAGATGAATTGTCAATGTTAAATTAACTCAAAGTCAAATTCGGAACAACTCAGGATCGGAATTTAAAATGTCAGATGTGTGAGTGCTATGCAGTGTATGTGGGGGGCCCACGTGGGTATGTATTTCAATCAAAACCCTTTGTTCATACATGTTTTTTAACTCAAAATCTTGAATACTCCACCTGCCTCAACAAATTTTAAAATACGTTGTACTTGCATCTTACCCTAAAAGTTTCATAACAGTCCACCGACAAAGTAACAATTTTATAACGTTTTTTGTCATTGCACCCCAAGTTTTACGTATCTTGAAAATTTAATCGCCACTGGGAAATGCGTACTTTCCAAACAAAACTTGGCAGTGAGAGAGTTAATGTTCCTGCTAAAATATATTTTAATTGACTATCAGTGTCAGTCGATAATCAATCTGTTCATTTCCATGACTACTGCTGTATTTGACGGGGATAATGTCCACATTTGGTTTTTTTGCTCATCTGCAATTAGCATGATAGTTATGTAGGACCTTATTGATCTAGTTGTTTATTTACCTAAATATCTAAAAATCACACATTTTTACCCTATTAAGATATCATTTTCTGAAATCATGATGCCTATAGAATTTGATTTTTGACTACCAGTAATTGAGATTGTTACCAGATCGCAAAATCTGAGATCATGTGATCATGTTTTCAGTAAAATTTAGCAAAAAGAAAGGTACATTGATAGCAAAACAGTGCTATCAATAACGTGACCAAATTTCATTTGCCCCTCATGCAAAAATGGTACTTTTTCTAAACAATTCCTTACGGCATTTTAGAAAAAGTGCATTTAAAGGGTAGTAATGTGAAGCTTCATATGAATTGGATCAACTATTTGTGAGACATGATTTTCCGAGGTTAACCATATTTGAGCATTTTCTAGGGTCATACACAACCTTAACGCCACTGACTTTGAGCATTTGTGTAGACAAGGAAATTGGTCTTCTTAGCAAGAATTTAAAACAATACACTGTTGATTCCTTTAAGGCCCTTTCACACTAACTTAAGAGCTTCGATGTAAACTGCTAAGTTAATTGAATTGCTCATAACAGCTTCGGTAGTTAACGGCATTGAAGTAAACGGTAGGTGACGGTATCGTCATCGAAGTAATCGCAAGGTAGCGCTGATGGCATCTTGTGTACGCTAAGACTTTTTTACTTGATAATTTGAGAACGTTTACCTGTTCTAATTGACATAAAACTTATTTCTAATTCAATTGGTGAATATTCAAGCTAAATATAAGCTACTGTTAGCTAAAACACTACCCTTAGTTGTTGACGATAGCAGTGGGCTTTGGCGATAACTTCGATGAAACCAAAGTTGACCATTCATACTGACCACAACTCCCCAAACCATTGACATGTCCACCTTAGTATGAAAGGGCCTTTAGGGATCATTTTAGAAGAACATACCTAGGAGTCAATTGACCTAAAAAGTGTCAAACCTGTGGGCCAATTTAAAAGACCCATGGTTCATGTTAATCCCTTTACTTATTCAAATTTTTAGGGCAGTGTCTTTCACATGTGATTTTTTCAGCTATCCCTGTGTATCATCCGATTAGTGATTAATTGACTGAACACTAACTGCAATTCAGCTCTACCAAGTGTGTAAATCCACGATCTTACTGTATGTTGGACCTTAAAAAGAACGGTGACAGTGGTGGTATTTTGAGGAAAGCAATTGCAACCAGGGGTGGGGACAAAGTTTGAATTAGGAGTCTTGAACCTTTTGTCATTTTTATCTTACTACTGGCGTGGGCTGCATTCTTTAGATGTAAATGTTCTTGAAAACAAAAGATCATGCAAGTCTTCATGAGATGTCACTAAGCATTGAAAATTAGAGACGTGATTACAACAGCTGTCCTTGTGAGGATCTACGGAACACAGCCTTGTTAAACTATAGCCCCTACCGCTGGCATTGAGTTTGTTGTTTGGTCACAGACATGAAAAAAGTAATTGGCTGGTCTTTGTTAGACAAGGTAACAAGTCTGTAATTCGGTATTTGTTGGTATGCATTGCCATTGTTAGAATCTAAATGTAGTGCATATTACACAACTGTGGCAGGACAAAATGAGCTGTGCTTGTGAACACAGTTTTAATGTGCTAGTGCATGGTGTGTCAAAGAAATTATTTTATGTGCCAGTGACCCGTTGCGTGTTCCTAAACGTAACCCTGCTCTTGCTCTTGAAGTAGTTTGTCACCTCAGGTTAAGTTGGACTTCGAAAAATATCCAAATTTGGCCAAACTTCGGTACATCATGTATTAGAAATGGATTATTGGATTCCTATGAAACTGAGATCTACTGTGTTCTCCTAAGCAGTGTTAGGATTTTTAAAAAGTATTCCACTTTGTTTTGGGGGTTCTATTAATGAAAAAACTCACAAGTTGCATGAAATGAAAACAAAATGATAATTTAAATTAAAAAACTGTATCAGTTTTTTGAGATTTCATATTAAATGCTTGTATGCTTATTGAAATTTTGTCATGTCAATGATCCCATTATTTTTGGTTATTCTTAGTTTGCTTAATCTCACTGAAAGACACGATCAATTGACCAAATTAATGACAGATTAGTTTGAAGTCAAAAATTGAATTCCACAGGCTTTCTACTTTCAGAAAAACACATTCTTTTGTTATGATAAAATCTGTAGTTTTCTAGCTGTATTGCTAAGTACAGACATGTTGATAAGGTCCTACATTACTGTAAGGCTCATGCTTAGCCTTCCCTGATAGTTTCACGGTCTGAATGTAGCATAGGGAAAATGTGGGTTGGTTTTGATAGCTGTTTCTTATATACTCTAGTCAGTGGAAATGATCTTGAATTTAAAAGGTTTCCTTTGGTGTTTTTCTTGGTCTGTGTGAAAGTTTGACAGGTCTTAGGGTTGTGTATTGTATATGGAACCTTGTGCTGGACTGTGTAAATTTGCGCACATCCAGGGTAGTGTCACTGACCCACAATTACAAACACAATTTCAATTGATTTTCGTAATTTAAAATATGCATCTTGAGTGCCTCATGGTGAGTAGGCTTGCTAAAGAATCCGGTTGTGTTATAGGTTTAGTGGAAAGAAGGACTGAAGAATGAAGATTCTGGTGGTAAAATGTTACCAAACTATTGAACGCTGGTTTTTCTTCAATTTTGTGAACAACACGTGTCCAATAAGCATTAATAACTTATTTTTTTACAGATTGGTCATTCTGTTACCATCCATATTTTCTTACTTGTTTCTAAGCAACTTTTCTTGAAGACTTTAGTTGTATTCTAATTATTCCTCAAGCTGTTATCACAAAATGCCCTCTGTTCAGATTGAATATTTTACTTGATAGGATGATAACAGACAGTAATTAAGTTGCATACTTGTAATGGATTGTAGTACATACATCAAAACCAAGACCAGCAAGCACTTTTCAACAAAACAAACAATTAGGTTTGTAAACAAATTTCATACAACAAGTTTAATGTGTGGCTGCAAAGATTCCAGAAAATGCTGTAATTGGTAGGAATCTTCTTGACCTTCAAAACATAAGTCAGATGTGTTCAATCAGAAGGCAGACAGAAGTTTCAAATGAAAGGCACAATGTTAACTTGGACAAATTGCAAATAGAATCACTGTAGTGGAGGGCCTTCCAAGTCATTGTATTTTCTATTGTATATCAATAGGGAAATTATTATTCATTTTGATTTAGCTGTTTTTAGTTTTCTTGCGACAAATATTCTCATTAGACTCCAAATATCTCTGCCTGGAAGGTTGTGGTTACATAACCAACATACAGAAGGTTCAGGCTCCAACAGGAAGACCAAGTATAGTTCTAAATTTAGACCATCTCTACAAATAACATCCATCAGATAGTATTCTACTGGTATGCGAAGGGCAGATAAAAATGAAATGTGCCACTCTTGAGAAGGCATCAATAAATGTACATACTATGCTTCTCATGCCCACATTTATTGAACACTAATACAGTTAATAGCATTCTGTCCAAGACGTGCTTGCATGTCAAAAGTTGGTAAATGATATCAAACTAAATATCCATAGAGCATGAGTTACACATTGTTTTATTGACCAATTATCTTATTCTACACACGTCAAATTGGAACTGAAATTACCAAGAAGTGCCCAGTATCTTTGCACTCAGTGACCTGGGTTTATCCTCTGTGACTACCGGCTACCAGACAGTTGGTCAGGTCTACCAGAGCAAATGCACCCAGAATCAATGTTTCAATCTGATAAGTGAACCTAAACAGCCACCTCAAATTATATGAACTTGACAAGCTGTAGCATGCTGGTATGCATTACTACATTGGGCTAATACTACCTTAGGACTCCAATGTACCAGTGTATTTAGACTATAGCTACCCATGAAGTAGTCAAACATCACTAATGTGAATGTTTACAGAGGCTGTCACATGACATTTCATCAAATGGAGTTTTATTACCATGTATCATGATGTATGATAGGTGCCAAGACTAGACTGAAAGTTGAAGTCACTCAGTACCTAACCTTTGTCGAAGACAAACCTAATTTCCTCTTATTTATTGAAATACAAAACTTCAAAAGGGAGAGTTCCTGTGTTTAACAGGATTTGGTAACTTCCTGGCTTTCACATTTTCTTTTTCATAGGATCTGTTCCAATATGATTTTTGATTCCATTCACACCCTATACCGAGATTACCTCAGTCTTATAGGACATTTCGAGACAACATCTATTAGGTCATTATTGAGATGTTATTTTCGCACTACTGTGATTATATGGAGATAGTTATTAATTCAATGATTCATTTCTTACAGATCATATTCACTGTCCCTCATTGTGAAGCGGGGACAAAATATTCACAACTATGTCGGTACTTCATAATCTGATGTTGAGGGGATATCTCATAAAGAAGCTGGGTTTTATTCATATTCTATGTAGGTTAGGTAATTACTGCACGTGCCAGTGGATTTTGGAGACCTTGACATCATTTTTGAGGTCATGGCAAGAAATTGAAGTTTAATTTGAGAAAATAGTGTGATGGTATCTCAAGAAGTGAGCTTTTGATTGTGTTCATATTTTGTAGCGAGGTGTAGATGAGGCAACTCCAAGTGCAAGTCAATTTTGTGGCCTTGACATCATTTTCAAAGGCTCATTTATAAAATCGAGCTTTTGCATGGGGAAAATGTTGCAGGGCAATATAGACGTCGATTTTAGTGATTCTTGTATCGTGTTCCAACTCCAAGGTCCCAGCAAGACAGTCTTGTTTTGACTTGGGAGAAAATGTTTGTGCGATGTCTCATAATGAAGAGCATTAATTTAGATTTCGTTCATATTTTGTACATGTGTATCGGTGAAGTATTTCCAGGTGTCAGTCTCTTTTGGCAAACTATTTTATTTTCAAGGCCTTGGCTAGAAATTTAGGGGTTCTGCTTCGAAAATGTTTTTGACATGGTATCTTGGGAAGAACACTTTATGTTTTATTCATATTTTTTATTAAGGTGTAGGTGAGCATCTCCAGGCGCCAGTTTGGCGGCCTTGACCTCATTTTGAGGATCACCTAGAGAAATGTTGAACCTTTATCACGTCATGCACTTTATGAAGGTTAATTTTTAAAGCAAAAATTTCTCATATTAATGTGTGTATTGTAACTGAGTGATTATTTTCAGATATGCTGGAAATAACATGCTTCAAAAAATACTGTTCTTTTCAAAAAATCATTACAAGATAAAATTATTATGTGTATCTGTAGCCAGGAGGGGCCAATATGGTCACGCTGTGACAAATGCTTGTTTATTTATCAACCCCATGATAGGACTAATTTTGTATTAATACTACAATGAGTAACACTTTTGGTTTACAGTGTTTTTTGTTCACATTGGGCTATTGTCAACTGCACTTTTCGTCTGACCTGAGTTTAAACCCTCTGACTTCAGTGAATGCAAGACTTTTTAAGAATCTCTTTGTACCCATTATAAATATTTGTGGGGATCATTTTGAAGTCTGACACCGTAACACCTGAACATTTTTTTCTTTTGAAGGTCATCTTCAAGTAGAATATGTGCTTGCATTTTTCTCCACAGTAGACCATATATGCTGCATGTGAGATTTTAAGATTCAGTTGTTGGTGATCCCTGTCCTGAATGGTAAATGTTTGTAAACAGGAGGATGTTAGATATTGTTAGCACCATGGTTGGGCATTGATTCAGAACCAGGAATAGTGGTAGTCTGGTAGAAGACATGAGGCTGCGATTACATCAATTTATAAAAGTATAGTAAATTCTCATCAATTTAGGACACTCTCTGCCAAAAATGTGAAATTTTGTTTTCTCATTTTTTCAGGAATTACATGTACTAAAATGGCGCTTAGCTGTAGTTCAGTATTGTAGCTATCAACTGACAATATTTTAAGAGGTTGAGTGCATTCGCAACAATGGTAGAAGCCCGTGAAAAAATTAAGTGCTATTCTTGCATTTTTTTGTCTGAACTAGTAGGTGAGCAGGGACTTTGCAACCCTCTCTATACTTGATATTAATTTCATAACTCATGTTATATAACAAAACCGTTTCTGCTAATTATCATGTATACATGTACATCACAAGTAATATCTTGTCAGAGTTAATGTGTGTTTACTTGCATGCTTTTTTCCTGCATTCTTTGCTTCTACATTCTCTCTCATTCCTTTAGTCAGTTAATGGTAACTGTACCATCCAGAATTTCGTTATTTGTTGGGAGAATTGCAGTAAACAAATATCTTGCATAATTTTGGGTCAAAAGTCAATGTCGTTATTTGATAATAAATAAAATTGTTATGTCATATTTACTTTTATATTCAAAATTCGACTAACACCTGTCATCATTAGAATTAGTTCAGTAGTTCATCACAGGCACTTGTTAGCAATCAATGTGTTCCCGTGAAACTCTAGAAACACGAATGGACGTCGTAAATCATCCCAACGGCACTGTCTGTCAGCCCAGGAAACCTTTACTCAAGATGGTGCACATCCTCTTAATCGCCTGTCATTGTACGAGTCCTGCGTCCGTTTTTTTAAGTTTTTGATTGACTTAAAACCAAAAAATCTCAAAGGCCTGTTTGACCTATTTTAACATCATTCATGACATGAGCCTGGATAGAAAATTGGTGGTAATTTTGACGTCATTAAACCAAAGTTAAAGCTTATAACTTTCTGAAAGAAATGTTAAAATTCACAAGATTTAACAGCTGAGCGTCAATGCTTCTACACTGATGAATGGTTAACTTCGGTCTCGCTGTAGTTATCACCATTACTTCTGTAACGACAATGCCACCTACCATTTACCTCGATGTTTGTTTACTCCTGAAGCTAATATAAAAAATTCAATTCACTTTGTAATTTACATCAATGCTCCTCTAGTACAGAAGTTGAGTTAATTTGACATGACATTAAGACATGATCACTCCCATTCCGAATTCCTGGACTTATCAACATTTTGTCTTTCAATACTCGTCCAATCATAAGTGCCGTCCACACACAGACTTACCCTAGAATGAAGTTACTCCTGTAACGAGTTGTTGCTATGTTTGAGGGCTGTGTGGACACTATTCAAACTTACCCCACTTGTGACAACTTGCGTACTCCACCTTATCGAGGTGGGGTAAGTTGCTCTAGGGTAACTTGCGCCACTTCTAATTCCTGTGTGGCCACTAACCCGGGGCATGGCGGAAGTAAATATCAGCTGCAATTACATACAGACGGGTTTTCTTTTGCGAGCCTTACTCGCATTAGGTGTTCATTGTCATGCATGCACAGAGCGACAACTTCCACCTTACCCTAGTTATCAGATGTGTTTGGGTGTGTGTGCGTGCGTGCGTGCGTGCGTGTATGCTCCACTTAAAAGCGGGAAAGTTGCACTACAACAAGTTTATTTAGGGTAGCCCGTGTGTGGACTGGACTTTCAACTGTATCAAGGTACCTAAACTACACGGTCAACGGACTTATAAACACGGTCACGGACGCATGAACACGACTCACGGACCTGCAAACACCGTCCACTGACTCACAAACACGGGAATGGACTCACAAAACACGATCCACGCACCCAAATACACGGGACACGGACTCATATTCACGAGGAAACACGGTTAGCGGACCGCCAAACACGGGTCAGGGACTCATTGGCTTTCTGGGTCAGCTGACATCTCCATTTTGTCCGTACACCGTGTTTGGCGGTCCGTTAACCGTGTTTCCTCATGAATATGAGTCCTTGTCCCGTGTATATGGGTGCGTGGATCGTGTTTTGTGAGTCCGTTCCCGTGTTTGTGAGTCAGTGGATGGTTTTTTGCAGGTCCGTGAGTTGTGGTCATGCGTCCGTGACCGTGTTTATGAGTCCGTTGACCATGTAGTTTAGGTGCCTTGTGTATCCAATTCAACTTTACCAATCTGCTGAACACCAGTTGAATATATTTATACTTTGCTAGTAGTTAATGCAAAGTTGGCATTGTGTGGATCACAACAGATCACCTGTCAATCAGTGATGAATGGCCCGTGTCAATATTACGTTGGTGCAACTTGGTTTGTTTGTGCCTGTTTGACTAGTATTTTTTCGTAATAAAATTTGAACGTCAGTGTGTGATCTCTATAAAGGCTGATGGAAGGAGGGTGCTAGATGAGTTTAATTGCAACAGGATGTACCTCGCTGGTTTCCTGCGTGCTGCTAGGTGGTCGGTAGCCAGCACGCAGGTATCACTTAATTTTCCGCGGGAAATGTTTTTGCACTGGCGTTTCTGATTGGCTGGTCAAATTCTCAACAGGCAGCGCTTTATGCAAAAAAACTGTCTGATTGATGGACAAATGTAAATGTGGCCTGTTGTACAGACAAATCGGTGCTTAAAATTCGTGTTTAGGAAATATGAATCCCAAAATTTGTGGTTGCACTTTTTCTACTATTGGTGACTTTTGTTTACAATACTGTCCTGTATTCATACAGTATGAATAACACCGCACCGGTTAAATCGGCCGCGGGCCAGATATGTATGTATTGTACATGTATGTGCGTCAAGCACACGGCTATTAAACATTACTGCAGAAACGAAATAGTTGCTGCTACGCCACTTGGATGACAAGGCTAAAAATCATTCATAGTCCGCCATTTTTTCACATTGTTGTAAAGCTAACCAATGTCGAGGTTACACCAACCAATGCTAAAGCGCGTGCTACTGCGTGATACTTGCGTGCTGGCTGGGCACGTAGGAAACCAGCGAGCAGGATGTACTTGAAGTTCAAAGGTCATTCACCAAGGGGTCTCTTCCATATTAGGATCATGACGTCATCTAAACCAACCTAAGCACGTACTGATACTGTATACTTTGACAAAAGTCTCGTAGTGAAGACTGAATTCGACTATTTATACTCGACGATACCACACTTATTCCTAGCACCTGGACATGTCATGTGAGCATTACCTTGCTGCTTTAGGTTGTTTAGCGAAGTATTGCTCTTATGAGCAGTACTTTGCTGTGTTAGCGTATTTGCCAAAGTATTAATCTTGGGAACAGTACCTTGCTGTGTTAGGCTGTTTGACTAAGTATTTCTCTTGTTCATTTCAGGCTCGTAACCTGGTGAGCAATGAACTGTCGGCCATCAAGGTCATCAAGCTGGAGCCGGGCGATGACTTTGCCGTCATTCAACAAGAGATAGTCATGATGAAGGACTGTAAACATGAGAATATTGTGGCCTACTTTGGCAGTTATCTACGTCGGGACAAGCTGTGGATCGCTATGGAGTACTGCGGGGGAGGATCAATGCAAGACATCTACCATAGTGAGTTGTGTTGGCTAGTCAGTGCCAATAGAAAACTTCCATATAGCTGTGGCAACCCATTAGCATGACCCACAACCATCAGCTGACCAAGGAGTTATTTAGAGAGGTTCCCACCTAATTCATGGCCTAAATTACAAATTGTCAACCAAGATGTCACAAATGCTCTACACAATTGTAGATTGCTAAACACGTGCTCTCATTAAGAACATTCTATACACGCGATTTTTATGAATGAGTTGTCTTGCAATGCATTACAGTAACTGTAGTGTGGGTGAGACATCATTTTTGCATAGAAATCCTGCATGTCTGTGGACATGGAACCTGTTACAATATAAGAAACATTTTCTGCAATACTTGTAAGTGCACAGTCTTGTCTGTGTACGATGCTGAGTACTAGTTTTATTGAATGTTCCAAATTTGTGTATGAAATATGTTTGATGTGGAATTCCATATCAAATGTGTTTGATGAAGAGAAAAGTTTCTTCGTATCTGATCATTTGATGACACGTTTATCTCATGGCCATGATCTTGTAACTCCTGTAGCTCAATATTTAAAATGCCACAAAATCAGAAATTCACTGCTGTTTTGTGCATCTGTGCTCTGCGCGTGTCTGCTCTAGCCTGTGTATCAATGCCAACTTGATTTTCTTTTCAGTGACTGGTCCACTATCAGAAATGCAGATAGCCTTTATCTGTAAAGAAACTTTAAAGGGTTTGGGCTACTTACACAGCAAGGGCAAGATGCACAGAGATATAAAGGTAGGTGTCTAAAGTGGTGGGGTGCAAGATGCACAGAGATATAAAGGTAGGTATCTGAAGTGGTGGGGTGCAAGATGCACAGAGATATAAAGGTAGGTGTCTGAAGTGGTGGGGTGCAAGATGCACAGAGATATAAAGGTAGGTGTCTAAAGTGGTGGGGTGCAAGATGCACAGAGATATAAAGGTAGGTATCTGAAGTGGTGGAGGGCAAGTGTGTCCCATTGGGCTGGCTGTGTGCAGGTCTGGGGTGTAGCTCCTTCCACCCAAGTAATTTATACAAAAACAGTGAAAAACAGTGCAGTGATGCACATAGTGGGGTTCCTATGGGGATAGCTACAGCAGTTTCCCGAATACTAGAACATGTGTCACTGATTGGTGGAGAAAAGAGCTCTTGTTGGTGAGAAAGGAAATATATTTTCGGTAAAACCTAACCAACAGTTTCAAGCATAGATCTTTTTCATTTTTCAAAAGTTTTTTTCTAATCTTCTTCTGAATATCCACGTTTTTTCTAAAGAATATCAATAGCTATGGTATTGAACTTTGAAGTGATAAAGCATTTGTTGATGTTTATCGTTTGTGAAAAAAAAGTGAAAGTTAAAATTTCACTTGTCCACCGTATTGTACCCTAATTTGGTAGTATTTTACTGTATTAGAAAAAAATGTGGTGCGTGAGAAACAAAATTTAACTTAATTTGTTTTCACAAGAAAATAATGCTGTTAATTAGAAAGACTTTGTAGTTTGTGCGGATGGAACATTGTCTACTGGATAGTTGCAGCCGATATAAATACCAAATGATGTGTGTCAAAAGCAAAGTCCTGCTATTTGTATATCTCATTTTAAATGCCAACACTGACCTCATGATTAGGTGACATTTACTAAAGGTTAGCCAATGCAGTGTAAAAAGCCTTACATATTTCACTTGCCATTCCCTTGAAAAGGCACTGGTGACTTGTTTTAGCTCCTGCAATCACTTTATTCTTTTTGTATTTGGTGGCATAATTCTCCACGGGTAGGTTGAATGTCAGTAGTCTATTGTGTGCAGTTTAACTGTAGTTGCAGGGTGCCTGTTCCCGTGTATGTTCACTGCTGGTTGATCCAGTTACACCAGCTGGTCTCACAGTCAGGTGAGGCCCTAGATGACTCCTCTTCACAGTTAATAAACTGGGTTTCCATGGTGATCACCTGACCATGGTGTGATATTTCAATAGTGTCTGATACAAGGACCAGTCTGACATTGTGAAATGTCAGTTGGTTATGCTGTGTTCCCAGTCTGTAAACACGATAGTTGCAATGCCTTGCTGTTTAAAAGTACGAGTGTGACTGTCCAGAACTAATTAAAGAGAGACTTTTGCACTTTAAAGAAAGATTATGTTTGTTAGTCATGCTTACTAAATAAAAATACGTGGGTGAAACTCAGTACTATGGCTTTTTGGGATATTAGTACAAATTTGATCATTGTTTTCCCTAGTTAACAGCAGGATCAGAAGTACACAATTTTGGTTTGTGTAGTTTTAACTCATTGGTTTTTGCTTTTGTCTTGCGAGTAAACAATTATGGGGGTGTCGCTCTCTGTGTACGTGTTTCCATTGTAATAAACTAGAAAGAATGTCTAGAAACTAAGGAAAAATGTGTATGTGGTTTTGCATTGTTCATGTGTTACAAAATCGACCCATATCATTGCCCAACTTTACTTTATCATGGTATTTGTGGTAGATACATCTTAGCTATTTTAGTAACTGTTGCTCCTGACCTGTCTTGCTTGGTATATCAACTAACTAATACTAAATGTATACAACGTACGTTGAAAAAGACACGTTCACATCATATCTTGAAGCAGCTGTCTTTGTTGTTGAGTAACAAATACCTTATGGACTTAAAATCTACCTGTAATCCCCATAAATTTAAGTCAAAATGTTGGTTCGACCTGTCACTTTAAGCAAAATTCAGGATACATTAGGCGTGACATCATAAGTCTAGTGTAGAGCTGTCTGTCACTGTTGATGATGTCACTGGCTTGTCTGTGTACTTTGGATTTCATTCAGTGTAAGGCAACACGCTGGGCATAACTTAATAACATCAATGCCAATATCAAATGAGATAATAGTAAACCGACTCGTAGCAGTAGTTTTGTTATATGATCCCTCAAAGCTACCTTTTGTTTACTCTGTAATTTTTTAGTCAAATTTGTCAAGTTCCTGATTTGGACTTTAAAAACATTGTCTCTTGAATCAACAGGGTGCCAACATCCTACTCACAGATGATGGCGACGTCAAGCTGGCCGACTTTGGCGTCTCTGCCCAGATTACGGCCACTATGTGCAAGCGTAAGTCTTTCATCGGCACCCCCTACTGGATGGCACCAGAGGTCGCTGCCGTCGAACGGAAAGGCGGCTACAACCAACAATGTGACGTCTGGGCTGTGGGTATCACTGCCATCGAGTTCGCTGAACTACAGCCACCCATGTTTGACTTACACCCCATGAGGGCGCTGTTTCTCATGTCAAAGAGTGGCTTCAAGCCGCCGACGCTGAAAGATAAAAACAAGTGGTGAGTGTAGTGACCAAGATTGTAACTTTTCACGTAGGGGTTGGAGTGTGAAATGAGCACGATTGCTGTTAGAGTATGTGGTGTACATGTGACTTGCCATGGTTTGTATTGTATTTTGTTAGAGGTCTTCTGCAGTGCATTAAAAGTGAACACGTTGAAATTAACAATTTTTGAGACTAAACTCCGCCACATACACTTATTCTACACTTCAACAAATTATTATTTTAAAAGGACCCGTCTTCTCGCAGTATTTGGTGCCAAATCCCAGCCTTGTTTATCTAAGAACTCCAAAGATAAGTGATAAGTATGACGGGGTCCTGTGACATTTTGTGACTGGCCTATTTTTTCCATAAATACCGTAAACGTTAGGGTTAACGCCCATAACCACCCATCCCCAACTTTTGGTGGATTTCCGTTTTAAGCGCCCTCTACTTGGTTAAGTGCCCCTCTGATTTTTAAAGATTTCCAGTTAAACGCCCACCTCTTGGTTAAGCGTGCATCCCCGACTTTTGAAAGTTGATGATTAAGCCCCCAGTGCTAAGGAAGCGTGCAATTCCCCGACTTTTAAGATAAACATTGATGATAATAATGAGTGCAATGATGGCCTACGAGACCGGCGGTTTGGCAATGCAAGTTATAATACAACAAGTAGCAAATTATTGTCCCAGGTCATGGATTTATTTCAGAATATAATACTTGAACATTTTGTAACTTTATTTTTTTTCCATGTTAGCAAAACTTTAAGAACCCCGCCGGCTTGAATACCTACGATTTCAGCGACACTGTCTGTCGCGCTAAGTTTCTGTCTGCAATGCTCTAGATAAAACATGTTTTCGATAAAATAAGGCCTGAGAAACGTGACAGTGGTTTTGCCAACACTCCTAATTCGCTTTAGGTGGGAAGCTCTCGGATATTGAAGAATTCCCATAACCTACCCTTTTTAGCCTTCCCGAATAATTTTGTTTCTACATTGGCAAGTTTCAGCCGGAACAAAATCCTTCCCATTCGAGTCTGAAATATCTAAGACGTAGACTGACTGAAACTACGTGTGGGGACTCGGATGAGGTAAGATTGGCCGCCCAAAACGGCTGTTTGTTGTAATAAGCATCCATGTATGGTTAACCACCCACCCAAGATTTTTTGAAATTTCACGTTTAAGTGCCCATGTCTGGTTAACCGCCCACCCCCGGAGTTTTGGGTTTGCCAATTTAACTGCCCAGGGCGGTAACCCGAATGTTTACGGTATACATAGGGCAGTAACCTAATGTTTACGGTATACATAGGGCAGTAACCCGAATGTTTACGGTATATATAGAGCAGTAACCCGAATGTTTACGGTATATATATAGTGCCAAGGGAGCAAACCCAAATAACCCAGTAATGTATTATGAGGCTTTTCAATTCATACAAACTAATAACTAAAATTCGTAAACAACCTAAGTCACATGATTTTTGCCTGTGTATATAGCTGCACATCAATACAAATTCATACAACACATTGTGCAATTGCTCAATGCCATGTTTTTCAATTGTAAGAGGTTTACAAAATTTGAATTGTGTGCAAAGGCAGGGAGTTTGCGCTTAGATTTCAAAATTAAGGACGTGAACATGACAAAGCTTCATTTTGCTTCTATGTATCTTTTATAAAAAACAAAGAAATAAAATTCCAGCTGTCCACCGTATTGTTTCTTAAATGGTTGATTCCGCTTTACTGTATCTAACTTTGCACCTTCAGTGACTTTGATGACAATCATATGGCAGGTCAGTCCTAGAGTTTTGACTGGTAGTTTTTCGAAATTTGCATAGTGCTTTTAAACTACTCGTATAGATGTGTCAGTTAGAAAGCATGGATTCGACTATCACATGAACATCTAGCGTTGTGGAAAATTCTTTGAACTTAGTGTCTGTGGATTCCAATTTTGATGGTCATAGGTGGCCTTGGTATTTGGCTCAGGTTATGCACCCATGTTCATGTAATTGTACACCCCAATTTCTTGAAATTTCCAATTTAGGCACCATCTCTGGTTAAATGCCCTCTCTCAAATTTCCGGGCTTGCTGTTGTATTTAACTGCCCAGGGCATTATATGGATTATACTTCTGTGAAGTATTCTTCTAATCCTTTCTCACTATTCAGTTGAGTTTTTGCCATGGGCATTTCTAATGTGATATTTCTTATTCTGCCACATGTAGGTGTTGTGCTATTAATTCTGTCTTGACCTGGCCATTGTCCAAGGTGATATGATCTTAATCTTGCGTGAGGTCACTGACCCTGGGTATATATTCACCTGTCTGAAAGGAGGTTGCATAATGTCTGGTCTGAAAGTGTTCAACAGAGGGAATTATAAAAATGCTTCAGATTCAGTTGACACATGGACTTCAGTTAATTAGTCACTGGCCAAGTGCTGTAAATCAAGCCTAGCTTTTCAATATTTTAAGATGCTTTGACACAATGTGCAGAGGTGGAAATTGTTACTGCAGCATTTATGGTACATGATCACATATAGTTCAAAGTCACAAAACACCTGGGCTCAAATAGTAGTTACTCTGATGTTCAAAAAGGCCACCAGTCTACTCATTACCTGCTATATGCCATATTGTTGATGCTGAAGTGGGGTCGACTCTGTTCTAAGCCAGTTTTCAAAAGCTCAGAAATCACTTTGTGTTGTGGCAAGGAACACGCTGAGATCAATTTTAATGCAGTGAGTGGTGATATTTAATAGTTCAATGTTTTCATGCAAAAATTGCCAAGAACTTGTGTTAGATAGCTTTTAAGAGACATTCTTGGCAAGAAAACTAAATTTACAGAAATCAGCAGTACCATGGTGTCTAACCCACTAACTTTACAGTAGCAGTCAAATGCTTTGCTGCTGAGCCAATAACTTCAACAAGTCAAACCCATCCAATAATGACTCCTAAAAATCCTTTGAAGGTAAAACATATAAGATTGTTTTGGTTGATGATTTGTTTTCATTCCACATTCCATAGAACTTGGAATGGCTTTGTTTAGAAAAAGAATTCAAATTTCAACTTGCTTCCAGTCATGCTCTGATTCTTGACCACTAAATAATATCGACCAATCATTTGTTGATAGCTGACAGTTTATTCAAACCATGCCAAGTAACTTGTCTATTTTTGAGTTGAGTCTTGAATGAAGTTTGGTGGCCCTTGGTCACTTTTGGTATTGCCTTCTCCATTGTCGCAGATGTCTCCCTTTGTAGAGACTCTTGATGAAGTGCAATCCTCCCATCTGTTTGCTATTGAAGAATATGTTTGCTATTGAAGAATATGTTTGCTATTGAAGAATATGTTTGCTATTGAAGAATATGTTTGCTATTGAAGAATATGTTTGCTATTGAAGAATATGTTTGTTATTGAAGAATATGTTTGCTATTGAAGAATATGTTTGCTATTGAAGAATATGTTTGCTATTGAATAATATGTTTGCTTGTTTCTAGGTCACCCACCTTCCACCACTTTCTCAAAGTTGCACTCACCAAAAACCCCAAGAAGAGACCAACTGCAGAGAAACTACTGGAGGTAAACAGTCATGTATTGAGAACTTCCATAATAACCCCTGTACCATTTTACTGAAGTGAGTTAGCTTCCAAAAAGGGCCACCAGGAGGATCTTTGGGAAAGAAGGGCTGGGGCTCTTTCGAAAACTTATGTTGTTGCGCAAAGCGGCCCCATTCCACTGTGGGCTTTTTAAGATATGTTGTAAGAGAAAAGTTTCACTTTGTATTTTAACTGTCCTTTTAGAGATCAAGAAAAATCCCATATGGGATTTTTTAAGATTTCCGAAGGAACCCTATGGGGGGCATTTTCCTTGTGGGGCTATTTTGGAAATTCTCAATATTGCTTTGTCAGAGTATGCTCAAGAATTTGTACATTTTAAGTGGCATTTGCATGATAATTACTAATTGTATTTAACTATGTTGGAAATTTGACTTAAAGTGGCGATGTGAATGAAAAGTGGCACGTGACGTGCTTACTTGTGGCAAAATTGAACCGCTGCCTGGGGCTGAACTCTGTAGACACTGTTGATGGAGGTCTGATACTGCACCAAGACCTACTTAGACTCACTTTGTTGTGGCCAGAATGTTTAAATCTGATGATCTGATGACTGTGGATGGTTGCTTTACTCTGTGCGAAACCTGCCATAGGACTGTGTCCCAGCCTTTTGAAAATTCGGCAATAGTCGGATATAACATATCACATTTTGAGAACCAGTTAGATGCCCATTATTCAGTGTAGAAAACTGGTACTCAAAATGTGGCACGTTGTATGTGACTATTACCCAATAATCATCACAATCTAAAATGTTGTATGAAGAATCGGATGTTATTTAT
Organism: Phoronis australis; assembly: GCA_002633005.1. Taxonomy (NCBI): domain Eukaryota; kingdom Metazoa; phylum Phoronida; family Phoronidae; genus Phoronis; species Phoronis australis. Next base: position 46,907 of record NMRA01000563.1, read on the forward strand.
GTTTCTTCTACGGATGATATAATTTTTATGATCTCTGGTGGCTGTTATGTTACAAAACTCCTGCTAATTTGATTTTGGTACTTAATTACGCATTTGACAAACAATTCAATATTTAGTTAAATAATATTATTTTCAGTCCTACAAAAAAACAGTTACTATAAAACTGCTGCCACCTTGCACTGCATCGTGTTCAATGACACGTCCAGTTAAATCTCTGACCTTTTCCAGTGGTATTGGTTTTACTTTTCACCTATGCCATTTGACCTCAGCCTCACCTTTGACCTTCCAGCACCAGTTCATGTGTGGTGACCTCAATCGGCGTTTCACTAAAGAGCTGTTGGACCGGCTATACAACCCTTCAGCTACAGTGTACGCTGACTTGGACGGACAGGATGACGAGGTAGGTACCGTTCAAGGATATGGCTTTATTGGTATATTTTGGAATGTTTGGACAGCCAATCTTTAACCTTTTAACCTTGTAACGTTTCTGGATGCCTACTTTTGGGTGGTTATATACGAGAAAAGTAGTTCACTACTTTTGTTACCAAGGATTGGATTTCTTAATTAACTTCTTATGTATTAACTATGTATTGTTGAAATCTGAATCTTATTGTGTGCATAAAAGCAATGTGCAGATGTTTGTAATCAAATGATTGGGATTTTTCTTGGAGACAGACATATTTTCCAGGAACGTGATGTTTTGCATGAAACTTGAAAATTCTGTTACTGTTCATGTGGATTTAAGTGAGGCCGATGGAGATTTGCATTGACCCGTAGATGCTAAAGTAATTGTGTTTCGACCGTGACATTCATTTTGTTATAAACTGCCATGTTTTGTTCAGATGTAGAAATAGATTTATCTTGTCAGTAGTGAGCTGGCTTGGTTCTCATCATTGTCAACACTCTAAAACATCCCAAATGGTTGTCATGGTTACTCAGTCAACTTCTGGATTTTCGACCCCATGTTTCAACGTTTTTCTCCTGTCTTACGATTGCCTGCGATATCTCTTGTCATTCACTCTACGATATCTCTTGTCATTCACTCTACAATATCTCGTCATTCACTCTACGATATCTCTTGTCATTCACTCTACGATATCTCTTGTCATTCACTCTACGATATCTCTTGTCATTCACTCTACGATATCTCTTGTCATTCACTCTACGATATCTCTTGTCATTCACTCTACGATATCTCTTGTCATTCACTCTACGATATCTCTTGTTATTCACTCTTATCCTGGCTTTGTTTGTTCCAGGCTGAGCCTGAACCCAATGTACCTAGGAGGATCTCATCACAGAGAACAGAGTCTGAACGAGAAGATACAGAGTCACAAAATGGTAACTGGGTTGTCTTCTTGTGCACCTTCATTCTTCAGTTCTGATTAATGTTGTTCTTCACTGAGTCTAGTCAGTAAACAGGGTTGGAAGTTCGTACATTGAAAGTGTAGAATTTTGTGTCATACATATCACACTTGAATTGCAGATCAATGAAGTTGTGAATGAACTAAAGCATTCACTTTGCTCATTGGCTAGCATTTGGGTCACTGCTAATTATAATATGATGTCATTAGAGTCAAAATGTGCGAGTAACAAAATGGCAGACGATTTGATTCATTGTTATTAGAGAAAGGTACAAAAAGGCGAAATGTAGCTGGATAATACTGTTTATGATTACCTAAATAACCCAAGGAAATTTGATTTGGTTTAATAATAGTTCTTGCTCTCGTACTCAGAATTTCTTTTGATTAATGATAATTTCCTAAAATTGTGAAAAAGTTTGATGGACCTTCAGCTATAATTTGCTCTTGCCAGTCTTTCTTTAAAAGTTCACCAACCCTGTTTTGGTGATTTCAAGTACTCATCGTTCCGCTTATGTACATTTAGCGTCTCGTTCAAGTGATAAAAGCACGATTCAACTAAAAAACTGAGTCACAGAATGGTTGTCATGTAAGAGGTTTTCAAAATTTACTCCAAACTTTTGGTGCTTGATGGGTTACAGAGCATGGTTTCATTTTAGAGAGCTGTACTAGAGAGCTGTTGTTAAAGGCGAAGGCAACCTTTTTCCATGTCATTTTGAGCTAAAATAAGGTTGGTTGGTTATCCTAGACATATTTTCCACTTAATTACAGTTTTTCGTAATTTTATAAATTACTCGTCCGCTACTCCGGAAGTGACGTTTTAGGAGGCAAGCGTTTCCCGCCACTTGGTTTTGCGTTGACTTTACCGTGCGAATCTGTGCTATTCTACTTTTGTTTTGTGCTGTTTTTCAACAATTGTCGCCACCACTTTCCATCGGCGAGTATTCTGCGGCAAGATAGATTAGTAGAGAACTCAACTACGTTGGATTTAGGGATTGTTTAGTGTGTTGTAAGCTGAAAATGGCTGGAGTCGGTGACCNTGGCATGTTGACTGACTAGTAAATGAAAGCAAACGACGACTGAACTTAACACAACCGAGGTAGAACTATGACTGACTCGGCAGCTCTCACAGTCGGACTATATGAAAAGAAATTGGCACGAAATGCTTGCCTCCTAAAACGTCACTTCTGGAGTAGCGGACGAGTAATTAATAAAATTACGAAAAGCTGTAATTAAGTGGAAAATATGTCTAGGATAACCAACCAACCTTATTTTAGCTCAAAATGACATGGAAAAAGTTTGCTTTCACCTTTAATATCTGTGAAAACCGGGTTTGGCATCCTTTTAAGCATTGAGGTCATGCTTAAGTTATTTGTTGTTTCTCATCACTCTACCTTCACTTCTCCGAGATAGTTATGTTGATAGGTGTAGGATTTACATTTTGTTCATATTTTTGTTAGGGTGCGCTCTTTTTTGTTTCCAAATTTTTTGTTTTTACAATTGTATGTTTAATTCCTGTGACAGATTTCTGATAAAGCATTTTTGAGTTGTGCAAGGTGTACCGTGCAAGGGCAAACAAATTCGCTTGTAATTTCAAATTTGGCTTGAATGTTAGTGTGTTCTTTAGTTTTTGCGGGATGACATGATCCGAGGTAATCTTTGTTCATTCTATTACTTCACCATTAATTTAAAGTGGCTATAAGCCAACTTAGACTATGAATTTTGTATAAAACATTCAAGAGTTTACCTTAAAAATTGGCATACGTTTTCAAAGGCCTAGGTGTTGTCTCTCCCTTCTTCCTCGGTGTAGGTGGCACTGCATGCCCACATACAGTGAATTGAACGGTCCATTTACACTATTTTCCATAAAAATTGGTCACAACTTCTTTCTCAGATGAAAAATAGTTTCTTGGTTTGTAGACAACTGTCAGTTATTCCTTGAGACCATGCTGGCCACATAGAATGACACACCATGACAAGACAACTTGTAGAGCTTGGTATCAAGCAATGCTGGCCACATAGAATGACACACCATGACAAGACAACTTGTAAAGCTTGGTATCAAGCAATGCTGGCCACATAGAATGACACACCATGACAAGACAACTTGTAAAGCTTGGTATCAAGCAATGCTGGCCACATAGAATGACACACCATGACAAGACAACTTGTAAAGCTTGGTATCAAGCAATGCTGGCCACATAGAATGACACACCATGACAAGACAACTTGTAAAGCTTGGTATCAAGCAATGCTGGCCACATAGAATGACACACCATGACAAGACAACTTGTAAAGCTTGGTATCAAGCAATGCTGGCCACATAGAATGACACACCATGACAAGACAACTTGTAGAGCTTGGTATCAAGCAATAACAAGTGTGTCAGTTTTTTGGGCCCCTCGTATCACCTCTAATTTAACTAAGTGGACCCCCTCGTATCACCTCTAATTTAACTAAGTGGACCCCCTCGTATCACCTCTAATTTAACTAAGTGGACCCCCTCGTATCACCTCTAATTTAACTAAGGAACAATGGAGACCAATTGTGTGTCAATAAGTGGCCTAAATCAGCAGTTGTTTTTTTTTTGGATGGAAGACGGCCTTATGTTGGCTGCTTTAATCATTTTATTTTAACATTCAGTTTCAGAATCTTTTTTCTTATTTAGTCATATATGTTTCATTTGGTATTAAAAGTGTCATGATACTGTTTCCAATATTAAAAACTTTTCAATTGATATTTTAGGTGGAAATCTCAACTCAGAAGGTATCCGGTCAGATCAGGTATGATGTCGTTTTTTTCCCATCTTCTAATGAGTTTTAAAGTTAAAATTAAAATATTCAACCATTTCATATGATCTTATGAGTTTGGCACTGGTCTGGTGCAACGTACGTTATTGAGCGTGTTAACCTACACAATGCAATCTTCTATGTACAGTATTACGTGCTGTGGCTGAAAGTGATAGCAGTGGACGTTTTCTTAGTTTTTCTTTAGCCGTTGAGCACAGGTCACAAAATGAGTTGTCTTGAGTAAAGTCACTTTTTTGAAAAAGAAAGTCACCCTAGACTGCAAAAATGATTCAGGGATGATTTTTTACTGGTCTCTTGTCAAATCGTGTTGTTTCAAATCTTGCTTATACTTGCTGACATGCCTTTGGGCAGCTTTTCAAGATAACATAAGTCCACGGCTGAAATTGATGCATGTGGAAGTTTTTTTGGTTGGTGAACACAGATCTTAAAATGAATCAGAGTTCAGACCAGAACCAACTGTGCTTTTTGGTCTAACCTTTACACAATGATCCAGCTGATGAATCTCACAGAAATGATATAGAACGACTTGACGACTTGACGAAGTAATGAGAGTTTCTTGACAAAACTTAAATAGGCTGATTGACGTGAGACGTGTCACCATGTTTGATATTTATCAAGTATTTCCTTTTTGATGACTTTGATACTTTCTCGTTGCACACAGCCAAGGTGCATACAGCCACGGTGCGCACAGCCATGGTGCGCACAGCCACGGTACATACTAAGTGCTAAGATGCTAAGAGATATGGTTGGTCTATTTTAGGATGAAGAGCCACAGTGGAGGAGAGACAATGATGCTAAGTGAGTATCCTACTTCTCTAGCACTGTTTGTTTCTGTCTAGTGTGTTTATGCTCTAACTGTGTGTTATGTCTCTGTATGTTTCCCCAGACATGTTGACTGGCTGTGAACTGGCTGACCACAGATTGAACATTGTTGACTCTTCACTGAGGGTCTGTCGGCACTTCGTTCAAATATCCTGGGATCCACTTCAGTTTTCAGTGTTGCTAAAAGCACAATTCCCTTAAATGAGGCAAAAACACAGCCTCCAGTTAACATCAACATAAATGTTGTAAACACTTTTTGTAATTTGTTTTCTGTTGTATCTCTTTGATACCCACATTTTGATGATTTGTTTACTTGTCTGGAAAATGTGTTCCATGTAATAGTGAACCCGATAATTTTATGTACATCACAAGTAATTGGTCTTGAAAGAGTCCTCTGTTTTTTTAAGCAAGCAGGAAACATGAGATATGCCTACATGGTGGTCAGCCCCTTGAATTTGAATTTTGAAATGGAATTTACATGGACGCAGGTCTTTACAGCTGTATAACAGACAATAAATACACTTGCTAAAACTGGTTTTGTATTTGCTCTATTGAGTACCAAAGTTCACACTGTCTAATGATTCATCACAAGTTGGAGCTGTGAAACGGATAATGCATCCATCGGCGTTTTAAATAACAGTTTGATAGTATGGTCAGCATGTCTGGGAGGGTCGCTTCTGACAACTGTTGTCATGGTACTGACTTAATTCCTGCTGGCAATAGCTCGCTAGATGATATCTCAAATTAATGACAGCATCAACTCATGTGAGATATAAGTGCTGTGCATTGACTTCTAAACCTATTTTCCTTTCCATTAACCATTTTTTATTTGCTAATAAGTTGTAAACTCTTGGTTCTTGCGAACACTTCTATGTTGTCTATTGAATTTTTGAATGCTTTGTCACAATTGACCTATCATCAGGATTTTGAGTGACAGCTTAACTGACCAATCAAAATGCAGTGTTCTTGACACACCTTCGTTTCCAAGCCGCCATTTTACCCGACAAACAACACATTGTCTGGTAAAACTTATTTGTGAATTTCTCTAAAGCTGAAAATATTTCTTAACATGTCTGGAGGAATAGTTTCTCTGAATTTCAGAGAAACTATTCCTGTCTGAATATAAACTCGTAACGTTATCATTCTATTATTTGTCCATACTTTGGTGAAAGTGCGTACCATGCTTTGCTTAACAGTACTATGCCTTGTGAATGCTTTAAAGTTGCAGTTTTTTTGAATGGGAGTGGTGGTGGCAATTAAAATGCTATTTATGAAATTAATGTTTTCAAGAATTTTTTTAAGTTGTAGTTAACATTTTCCTGTTAGTGTATGAAGAACAGGTACTGTTCATTGAAGAGTCAGAATGCTTACAAAGAATATTCTGAAAAAAAAGTTAACTAAAATGTTTGACGTTTTGTCATTCCTTTTGCTAAGATGCTGTAAGATCCGATGGGTTGTTAGGGGGAGGACTACCAGTATGGGCTGTAGTGGTGTTACTCTGGCATGCCTGGTGTGAAATAAAAATAAAATAAACATGACTTTCGCGATGTTGTTATTCCTTTGAATTGTGTTTGACTGACACTGGGTCCTAAAGCACTCAGACAAAAATTCACCATTTTTCAAAATTGTGTCTAGTAGGCAGTATTGACCAGCTTTCGAGACGGCAAATTATGCCTCACTCTGATTAAAACATCAAAGTCATGTTGTTGTAACTACCCTTTGCACATAAAAGGACACCTTAGGAGGCCATCGATGTATTTAATTCCTTCCACCTCGAACAAATACTCAAGCAATCAAACTTTTTCTTCAAGCAGTCCTTCAGTGTAAGGCATATGGTAAAAATTCCCAAATTTAGGGCAGCGAAAAAAAATAACTATTTTGAGCCTGTCTGAAATTTTAAAAATTGGCAATATTGGCCGTCCGCAATTCGAGAAATATGAGAAAGATGGCAAAATCGATGGTGTCCGAAATCTTAGAATTTATGCTGTTGGGTGCCGACAATGTTTTGATTTGCGGTTTTAGATCGTTTGAACAGCCGCGCAGATTTGTAATTGTTATTGCTGACAAGAAATTCACAGGATGTCCTCAAAAACATAAACAGCAATGTTACTGACTCTGAACACAGTCGACTTACCAAACTTTGTGTAACATGCCTTGACTGATTGTTCGCAATATACATTCATTGGTGCTTAACGTCTTCACAATAAACTATTTGCAAGCCAAACACAGACAACGGGACTGCAATATGTGTAACCCTGGTTTGTTTCTGGGGCAGAGCGTGCGACACACTCATACATACCTGGCACTCAAACAGACGAAAACGGCATTCCCACCAACGAGGTACAAATGAATGAGGTTCCCCCAGTCTTAGCTCGATTACGTATCCGGGCATTTATTTGACAATTATAGAACTGTTGCTTCATGCAGTTGGGGTATATTCAATCAATATAAGTTTGCAATTGTTATTCCAAAACATAGCAATAGGCCAGATCACAATTTAACGGAGGTAGAGCCTACGTAGTTCTAACCACAAAACATCACCACACGCAAGTGACTGTTCTAGTAGCCAGCTACAAGGGCGTTAGCTTCTTCGACGCTAATTAGGCCTATGCTTTAATATAAAAGTGGTTCGTTCCGATAATCTCGGCCCTTGCATTCGTGGTTGTTGTAATTTTATGTGTCCTATGTTCTCTCCGGCATGATAGCAGGTTCATTTTACAAATCACATTCCATGGGTCAAAGGACCCATGAAAGGGAAGGGACTGGAGACGGTTGGAAATGGAGCAACTTTTACTGAAGATTAATAGGTTCATACTCTGTTTTAGGTGGCTTCTAAGTTCTTAACCTTGAGGTGCGAGTGTGTAGAATACAAAATAGGCTAGTAAACAGAATGTCAGTAGGGAGACATAAAGATATATTTACATGAAAATTTTTAATGTATACTGCACGACAAACTAGGACATGGATTTTTGCTTTTCATAAAGTCTGTTTTAACACTAAACAACATTGTTTTGTCAATTCGGGTGCATGGCATAACGAAGGTCGGAGTGTTGAGAGGAAGGTAAGTGAGCCGCTGATTCACAGAAAAAAAATTGAAGTCATGAACCCGGTATTCAACTTGGAAACACAAAGGTCTCATCTCCGGCACTTATTAATTAGCTGTTAATCCAAATACAACGTGCCACTGTGGCGATTACATGAAATTCGGAGAACATAATTTCATTTGTATAGTGAAACTGCGATCAAGCGTGGCAAATATTTTGAGTTCATGATTATGACTGCCAAGAAAACGTGCGAGATATACCCAAACCATCTACATCAATACAATAACTTAAGACCACGACACCAGTCAATTCATTACACCGATGGCTGTTTTGAACGATGTGTAAATAATCACTGTTATTTGATGAACTTCCAGATTTACATTCATCATGCAAAAAAGCGCACTGTCCGAAATGTGAGAATTACTACCAATGCCGCTAAAATTGATGTGTCTGAAATTTGAGAAATATGGTGAATGCCAAATTTGACCGTGTCCCAAATTTCAGAATAAAAAATTCAGTTCGGGGTTGGATTTAGGTGTCCAAAATTCGAGAGGCTGTCCTAAATTCTGTAATTTTCAGCGTAATTTACCGAAAAGCTCCCAGCATATGAAGCGCCTATAGGAGCTTCACCTTCTCGAAGGATGGTCGACACAGTGGTTACTGTCTATTTGTCTAGTTTCTTCTTTCAACTGATTGACGAACAACATATAAGGAATAACACAATTAGTGTTCACCTTCTAAGCTTCCTTTTCCAAACTATCTAAGCTGGTTGCTCTCTTTAAATATTCTGTCTTATGGCCTAGTCTTAATAGTTCATGCACAAGATTTTTGAACAGCACATAGTATTGGACACCATGTTTTGAAAGGGGGAACAAATTGCAGGCACCAAGATATTAGTTGTTGGCGCCACAAGTTATGTGATGGGTAAAAAGCGGATTTCAAGACTTGGTATTTTGCATTTTTTGTGCAAGCCATGTTAAAACTCCACATGGGGAGAGGTGCAAAATACAAGGCAGTGACCTCCATACTGGCTAGACTCTCTTGCTGTTGTTAATAATTACATGAATGTTGTGTAGTGCTCATTATTAGTTCCACGTAGCTGTTACGTATTATCATTATTATTTCTGTGAGTGTCACTTTCTTTCCCCACCAGGACTCTCCTCCAATCTGTTAATGACGAATTACTCCAAAGGTAACCATTCACGTTCACGTTCCTTACCTCGTAATCTCTATCCGTGATTTTCTCGGTTTCTGTGATCACACGCTGATAACTAAACACGTCGAGTGCGGCAAACGAAACTGAGAGTTACTTCTCCATATGCTCTGAAGTCAAAACCTTGTTAGTTGTATCTTGCCTCTAGTTCAGTAGTTGTAGTTAGTAATACTTGTACAACAGCTTTCTTGCCTTAATGAGCTATTTACTAATCCTAACCATTTCAAGGCTTTTGTGTGTGCCTTTTTATGACCACCTTATTTTCTGCTAATAAACAGTTTTAAAATGTGTCGTTCAGCTCGTGAAATGACATCCAATTTTCAACTTTGTTTTAAAGGATGCTGTTGTTCCCCTTGAAAAATCTTATAATAAATCATGTTAATCATTATTTAGAATGAGCTATACTTGTTTTACGAAGAACAATATGTTTTCAAGACATTCTCTTGAAATAGTTGAACAGTGTTTAATTATCAGAGGATTTGTGAAACCTTTAACTATTGAGATTTGTGGGAATGTACTTGGTATATTAGAGTTGACAGTAATACTGGCATTTTCCTATCCACTGTAGGGGCCACAGGGATAGCCTGTGTGATCTGGACGTGGATGTCTACCGGTATTCTGAACAGTAAGCTGTGTGTGCTACCTACTGTGTAGAGCAAGTCTGTACTGTCCTGTGATTGGCTGATGAGATGTGCCCCCACAGTGCATGGATCACGTGTCATTGGCTCTGATCATGATGGAGTCGTTTTTGATTGGTCAATAATGTTGTTTTACATGACTTGAGTTCAACAGGTCATCTTTTTTAAATAGTGCACTTTGTCTGAACTCAGTTGGAAAATGACACCAGTGATATGTGCATTATATTTTTCAATGTGACATCAAAACTTTAAGAACAATTAAATGGAGATTTGTTTGCCATAAAAATTGTCATATTTGAAGTTTAAGTTAAAAGATATTTACTGAGATAAAAGTATTTAGTATGCAGCAGTGCAATGGAACAGTGTTGTAAAATTTGGAGTCTTTGGAAGTTCAAGGGACTTCACAGTTTTTGTTGCTATTTTTACAGTAACTATTTCTCAATTGCATAGCAGTGGTAAAAGTATTAAAGCAGGATCCGTTCAAAAACTGTCGAGTGTCTTACAAGGTTTGGGCAGCTGCTGTAGTTATTTAAGTTATTATCAACATTATGACTACACTAGCTTCACCCATGACATTGCCTGCTATGTTGTCGAGTTGACTTATTTAAAGTTACACCTGAGTGTTGCCACTAGTTATAAATGTGTTGAGCATCCACAGTAAGCATGTTAACTCCATAGTAACCGAACTGGTGATTGCATGCCATCTATGCACAGGAACATGTCTTCAGTTCATGCCTGGCATGCTCTAAGTAATCTTGTTTTTTTAATGTGACCATTGTTTATTAGCATAAAGAATTTGGCAGTGAGACAGCTCCCTTTCTTCTTATCGCCTTTGTGCTTGATGTGGGTGAATTTTGTTGCTTTTTGTTCATTGTTGCCACTTTTGTTGTGCCTGTTCTTCACAGAGGCTTTGCCAACGGTCATAATCATTTTTCTTCTCATAGCATCAGATAAAGTAATGGCAAAAAGGGTGGAAAATGATACTAAAACAGGGAATCAGTTGAGTTCTAAATTTGCTGATCACAAAAAAATAATGTTTCTGCCGGTGTTGTGACTCGTGCTTCATTAATCAAGTGACTTTATTTTCGACATGTCTATGAGATTGCTGCTATATTTTTTAAATCAATCTAAAGGTGTTAACTTGCCTTTTTTTCTTACTTCTCATCATTATTAATAATGCTCCACATCCTGAACTCCTTTTTGCAGATGTAGAAAAACACTTTGTATGAATGACCTATTTTTCGTTAAGTTAGGTTGCTAAATGTTTTACAGTTGAGATGTTCAAGAAAATAATGCCTCAGTCAGCTTGGTGTTTCAACTGTAACAGTTTGTAAAACAGTGAAACTTTACTGTAATTTGAGCTAAATGGGAAAAATAAGTTTGTTGTAAAACAGTGATGACATGGCAAGGGTCCACCACCGTGTCCCTCTCAGGGTGTGACTACCACTGTGTCCCTCTCAGGGTGTCACTACCACTGTGTCCCTCTCAGGGTGTCACTACCACTGTGTCCCTCTCAGGGTGTGACTTCCTAGGTGATAGGAAGAGACCATTTTCTTTCTTCGATACATTTTGACATTTATTTACTAGTGCTAAGTGATTGCATAGTGCACTACTTCACTTCTGATGTTATGTCTTACACTGCATCTCTTGCACTCTGCCTTCGACAATGGACAGTAAGGCAATTCTTCAGCTATTTCACACAAAAATAATACCCTAAATTGTCATTTTTCAAATTCTTAATGGCTGATTACTTTGCTGCAAATGATGAGAACATATTAACCAAATGTTGTTTTATGACATCTATACGGTACAAACAAGCTAAACACTGTTGTTTATGACATCTACACAGTACAAACCAGCTAAACACTGTTGTTTATGACATCTACACAGTACAAAGCAGCCAAACATTGTTGTTTTATGACATCTGCACAGTACAAATCAGCCAAACATTGTTGTTTTATGACATCTACACAGTACAAACCAGCTAAACAGTGTTGTTATGACATCTACACAGTACAGACCAGCCAAACACTGTTGTTTTATGACATCTACACAGTACAAACCAGCCAAACACTGTTGTTTATGACATCTGCACAATACAAACCAGCTAAACACTGTTGTTTTATGGCGTCTGCACAGTACAAACCAGCTAAACATTTGTTTTATGACATCTACGCAGAACAAACCAGCTAAACACTGTTGTTTTATGACATCTACACTGGACAAACCAGCTAAACACTGTTGTTTTATGACGTCTGCACAGTACAAACCAGCTAAACACTTGTTTTATGACATCTACAAAGTATAGAACCAGCCAAACACTTAGTAACAAATACTTTCTTAATCTTTTTTGTAACAAAAATTGATGAAATGAAATTTCACTTGCCTGCCATACTTTGTGTTAAATAGGTGAAGAACTACCATATTATTATGTATCCAGCTCGAGTACTTGATGCACTTATGAAACAAAAACACTGTCTTGTGGAAACTCTGTGTGACGTCAACATTGTGATAATGCAGTAAGTTTTCTGGGTTGTTTTTGTTTCATAATTTGCACGTCCTGTCTGTTATCGAGTTTTCAAAAGTAATTTTCCCAGACATTTCACTTTCGATGTCCTCTTGTTTCAGAGAGACTCTTCCTCTAAGTGATGTTCCACCCATACCTCCTAAGGTAAGGCAGTGCTATTCATCAATTTTCATAGAGAATTTCAACTTAGTGGCCAACGTTTGCTAATTATATGAATGGTTTTGAGAATCATGTTGAATTGTTTGGTAATTACTTGAATGGTTTGTGAGAATCCTGTTGGATTGTTTGGCTCATTTAAAATTCCAGTAAGCCTGCCATCCGTCAAAGTAGCTTAACTTTGATTTAGACCCTGTTACTCCTCAAAACTCATATTAACTCGCTCCATATTCATAGGAGAAGTTGTTTGAAAAAATTCTGTTTGTCTTTGCTCAAAACCTACTCTATGTAAATGACTTTTGAGCAATCATTTGTCTATTTGGGATCTCCACTTTGGGCTCTTTTTTTGGTCAAACAGAAAGCTATACGAATAGTTTTTTAATTTCCTACAAAAAACAGTAAAGTGTAATGGAATTGAAGTGACGCTTCATCAGAACGGTACGAACCCTTCCCGTGCTGGATTGCTTTTACATTTGAGTTGTTGTGTTGTGTGGGATTTTTAAGCACCATCTGTGTTTGTTTGTTTGTACATCACCTAGTAAATGTCCTGGTTTTGCATCAGTTGTAGTTTGAAACACTGATGGTTTTAAAAAGCAATCATTTTTTAATCAACGAAATGAAATTATTGGTTTATTTCATGGTATTGTGGCAAAGAGAAAGAGACCTTCTTATGTCTCATATCTTTATGTAACCCATTTTTGATCAATTTTAGGCAATTTTCCTCATTGACGATCGATAGGTTTTCTCATCAGTGTCCTACTTTTCCCATTATGGCTGTTCGTTTCCTCGTAAACCATATTCTTCCAAGCATCAAATTATGATTGCTCATGAGAAATGAATGTAGTTTCCAATAAAAGAATGCTAGAAGAACAGAATTGCTACTTTTGAAAGGAGATGAGAATCTTCGAGAAAAGAGGTAAGAATTAGAAAAGAGGTATGTTATTGAGAAAAGTACGTCATTGTTGAGAATGCCCGTGTGTAGGAAGATTGTCCAACCTGCTCAAGTCCATACATTCCACTATTCACATTTAGCACTTTTCATTGACTCTCTAGCCTGACTATGGTTCTGCAAATTCCCGTGAGGGCTCCAGCGATGAAGATAATCAAGATATGCCGGTTGGTGTGGACTACATGGCGACACTGAGGCCTGGGGAGGAGCCACCAGTCGAGGAGTCAGCCTTCGATGAAGACGGGACACCCCCCGCACTGCCTCCTAAACAGAGACAGGTAATTTATTATAATTGCATATGCTGAGTATGCCCAATTTCAGTTGTGGTAAATCTACCTCAATTTTGAACAAACACTATTGCCAAAATTCTAATTTTGTACGTTTTGGTGTCTTTCATCATTCCTACAAACTTTCTAAATTTTACTGTTGGCATTATTTTAGGATTGCTGTACAGAACAAGCCCTACGTGGAATGGAATGAAATTTTCTTTTAGTTTACTTTGGTATGATATTCTGTGAATAATTACAATCAGTCATTTCAGAGATATAGTGTTTTTATTGTAGGTAACTGAATAAACTTTGACATGTTTGTAGGGTTAATCATAACAGTTATACAGTTCTGTTTCTGTGTGGTATTGAAACTGTTTCTCTGTGTTTCACTGATCCTAGGGTATCATTTGTCAAGAGCAAATATGAGATCATGCACGGTGTAATTACCACATGTTACCTTATGTCATGATGAAACTGAATTTTCACTTTCTCATATTGCTATTGTTTCATTATGGATAGATTCTGCGGTCAGGTTCAAAACACATTGTGTAAAATCAAATAATATATTGAATATGAGCGTAACAATTTTTCAACTGTACCTGCTAGAATTGTAAGATATTGTCTCCCACGCGGATAATCCAGTTCAATAGTAAATTAGCCCCATTCTTCACACTGCACTCATTTAAAAACATATACATGTGAGTTGAACTACACAGACCGCTGAAGGCTGCAATTGATCTATCCCCGGCTAGTTCCTTATTTGTCTTGCTAGGAAGTTAGTGGTGCTTTCGTGGAGAATTGAGAGAAGAAATTTTAGAAGAAAATCTACTGAGCGTCTTAAAAACAATGGAAGATGAATGAAACAAAGAAGAAAGGAGTTTGATTTTTGTCACATCATCAAGATGTGTTAAATGATAATGTAATTCTTCTTACAGCCGAATGGCGACTCCAGCACACTTAAGTCGGATGAGGCAGCTCCCCAAGTGCCCCCTAGGAGGGACCGCAAGAAGAAGGAGGGATCCAGTGTAAGCACACTGTTGTTGCCGTGCCAACTGTAGGGTAGCAAGGGTGGTGGAGCTTGAAGTGGCTGGCAACACAAGTTTACGTGTGGACCCACATTTTTCTTATTACACCTTCTTTAGCAGCAGTACATAACATAGTGATGTCATCAATTGACTTAACTGAAGACATGATGAGGATTCAGTTGTCATTTCTAAATAATCAATGATAAGTTTTCAGACAGGCACAGGATATATACGGGCATGGTATCATATTTGAAATATTGTATTTGTCTAAATCAGTTAAACACATGTGACGAAAATAAACTTAAGTTTTGACGATTCATTCATTATAACAGTAGCTGTTGTGGTCACTTTCAAACTTTGGGACTCTCTGGTTACTACATTTGTGTTATTTCTAGTCGTAAACTGAGTTTGATATGAAGCATTCTTCTAGAACTGTGTTTCCCTCCATCGTCCCTGTGTTGTGTGTGGTGACTGGTTCTTTCTGGACAACAACTGAATGTTGTCATGTGTTATTATGTGTCGTTTCAGAGACCCGTCAGCAATGGCTTGCCACCCACACCTAAAGTTCATGTGAGTCTGGAATATGATAGTCAAGTGTTTCTTAGTGTGCCTTCTTACTGGTTCTCATACAAAAATGCTTGGGTTTCTTAAGTTGGCTATTCGCTGAAGAACAAGACTGTACATGTTTGTTGTGAAATTTCCTTGAGTAACAACATTTATCATGGGATTCAAAAAGTGTGGTTACAAAGTGCTGTATCCCATATCGTCGAAACTTTGTGATTCTAACATATTTCTGTGAATTTTGTTCCATTCTTGATGTCTTTGCATTCATTTAAGGAAATGTGCTA
Source organism: Phoronis australis (assembly GCA_002633005.1). Taxonomy (NCBI): domain Eukaryota; kingdom Metazoa; phylum Phoronida; family Phoronidae; genus Phoronis; species Phoronis australis. Next base: position 62,569 of record NMRA01000563.1, read on the forward strand.
ATCTGTGTAAAACTCTGAAAGTTCAAACTTTGTTTAGCGATTTTGTCAAACTTTAGAAAGGTATTCTTACAAACTGCCGTAGTTTGTACACATCGTCAAGATTTTGTGATTTCATCTTATTTCCTAAAATTTTTGCCCATTTTTGATTTTTTCTCATTCATATATGGAAATGTGTGCAACTGCAAGTTTGCTTACAAAGTACCCTAGTCCATATCATTGGTATTTTGCGATGCGACCCAATTTTGGCCTGTTCTTAATTTTCCATCTTAAGAAATGCACTTTCATGTGTAGCCCCCTACAGCTCCTTCATCAATGAATATTGCTGCCTACAACTACCTTGTCTCAAATGTAAAGTACTCTAGACTTTGTTGTTCCCTGCCTACTTTTTTAAATTTCATCCAGATTCTTACTAGCTTGAGTGTATGAGACATCAAACTTGTCATTATTCACAGTTTTGCTTGTGCTCATAACTTTTCCCTTTGTGGTGTGAGAACCCTTGCTGTGAGTTGACCTCACTGCTGTTACCCAACCTCTGTGCTGTGACTCATGCTCTGCTCTGACTGCACCTCAAGGCACCTATTTTTTAATGGTTACCTGTGGAATATCTATTGTTCCTTATCAGGCCATCTTGCATTAATCTTTGACCCAACACTGTTTCCAGTGGGGTTGTTTTCCTCTTTAATGTATATGGACTGCACCTCCACTATTTCTTACTGGTCCATCTTGCGTTAAACTTCCACTCTCGTGCTGTTTCACCAAAATCTTCAATGAATGCCTGCTGTACATTCAGTAATCCTTGTCTGACCCCAAACTTTTGCAGATGGGCGCCTGTTTTTCCAAGATCTTCAATGGCTGCCCGTTGCACATTCATTGCTCGGCCAGTTGGATCCACCCAGAGACACGTGATCAGTACATCCTGATTGGCTCGGAGGAGGGTATCTACCACCTGAACCTGACAGAGATCCACGATGGCACCCTAGAGTTGGTGCACCCCAGGAGGTGCACATGGCTCTATGTCATCAAGGATGTTGTCATGTCACTGTCAGGTAGGTCATCAAGGATGTTGTCATGTCACTGTCAGGTAGGTCATCAAGGATGTTGTCATGTCACTGTCAGGTAGGTCATCAAGGATGTTGTCATGTCACTGTCAGGTAGGTCATCAAGGATGTTGTCATGTCACTGTCAGGTAGGTTGTCATTGTCACATATTGGTGCTAGTAACATGCACGTTTAAGTTAAAATTTTATGCATTACATGAAAGTTGCATATTTGAAAAAAAATACCAAGGTTTATAATTATTTGCCTTAAGACATTGATGGAGTCTTTGTTTCAGGCAAGCACCAGCAACTGTTCCGACACGACTTGATGGCAATCATTAATAAACATCAGAACAGGTTCTCCCTACCCATGAACAAGATACCAGAGAGGCTGATGCCGAGGTATGATTGAGTAGATCTCTCTAAAAGGCAGTTAGTGATGTAGAGTACTGGTATGCAGTTAGTGATGTAGTATACTGGTATGCAGTTAGTGATGTAGAGTACTGGTATGCAGTTAGTGATGTAGAGTACTGGTATGCAGTTAGTGATGTAGAGTACTGGTATGCAGTTAGTGATGTAGAGTACTGGTATGCTCACTAATGTCCTTGCCTATAGCGTAGATAGGTTTCAGAATTGTCGCAACTATTTAGTTATGTTATCCAATGTACTGTATTTAAAGCTCGCAATGATTCTACTACCAACATTTATTCACTGTTTGATCATGTAACCACCTTACTTTTTTGTTCGACTGACAACCATGATATTGCTTTTGGACATACAAAGACGTTTAGCAAATTATTTGTATGAAGTTCAGTATTAAGTGAAAATGAGTTGTCATTTTTTTTCTCAAACACTGTAATATAATGTACAGGTCGGACCAGTTTTACAGATACATTGAAGTGGAAACTTTTGATGCTGCTTGCTTGCACTTAACAGAATCTCTACAAGAGGCAGTGCCACCTGGTGGGATGTGTCTGCTTCCTTTACTCAAGGTTGTGGGTTCAGAGTTCCACCAGGACACACTGCTAGGCACTTGAGTCAGGTCTCTTAAGCTCCTCCGCTCGGTTTTAACTATATAATTTATTAATTAACCATAAAATTGGTTGCAGGTAATCAGTGCTATGAGCCCAGCTGAGCATCCTGCATACATCCAGTACAACGGTTAGCAGACCACCTGCACTCATTTTTTTAACAGAATCCCTTGCCATACAGCACTAAACACCAGATCTTACATGCTTGTAATCATAGCTCCATTTATTTCCAGAAAACTTGTGCCCTCCACTAAGGTTCCTGACACAAAGGGATGCTTTAGGTGTTGTGTCAGTCGTAACCCATACAACGGCTATAAGTACTTGTGCGGGGCGCTACCTGACTCCATCATTCTCATGCAGTGGTATGAGCCACTTAACAAGTTCATGTTGTTGAAGGTAGGTGGCACTGCACTCATTGATTTCAATCCCAATTTAATTTCATAGAGTGGGATACTTGACATTTGGTGTTGATGAAGAATGGGTCTGTTACATGTAAATAGATTAGAGCAGAAAGCACTATTCACAGCATTGGAAGGGGGTTTATGGAGCGAGGGTCTCACATGACTACCTGAATACAGGTAGGAATGTTGTCTCACTAACTCCACCTTATGAATTCCAAGCTCTTTATTACACCTTGCGTTTTCACTGTTACTCCCCAGTACGTTACAGTAGGTTACAGGACCCTTTATCCTATTTTAGTGCCGTCCTTTTCCTTGTCAATTTTTTATTGCAGCAATTCGAGTATACGTTGTCGACTCCACTTAAGTGCTTCGAGATGTTGATAACTCCAGAGCTGGAGTACCCCGTAGTCTGTGTGGGAGTGCGCAAAAGGTAAGTTGTTCCACAAGTGGCGCTCTCGTGTGTTTTTTTAGTTTACTGATTAACTATATTCATCATTTACAGCACTGGGTAATTTTCAGCCTTCCTGAACTGAAACTGGGTTTACTGCTTGCTTTGAGTTAAGTTCTAAAGTGTGATTGTTATGGTAAAAATTATCGTTGAGGCACTCTCATGCAACTGTTTTTTATTGCTGCTTGTATATTAAGTGTCTTTGTTTATTGATTGTGACTTTCTGCGTTGTAGTGATGACCGGGTTAGCTTGAAGTTTGACATCGTGAATCTCAACTCAAGCTCCAGCTGGTTCACAGAATCAGAGTCGACAGCAGGTAAGAATCAGTAACTGAAGTAACTGTATCATTTTGTTGATAATATGTAACTGTACTTTTATTGTATTTCTAGTCAGTGTTTATTTTTGTTATTGATCACAGCTACATATTCCTGCTACCAGTAGTTTTGTGTTATTATGTGCGCAAGATGGTCAGTAGACGATAGACATTTCAATCTTTGCATAATCTTAAGTTTGTTTAGTTTGAGCATGTTAAAGCAGTATATGTCCAACAGTGATGAACTTGAAATTCACTGGGTGGTGGTTGTGAAACAACTGCCCTACCTATAGAAACCCATGCATTCAAATTACGTGCTACCCTTATGGTTCAAACGGTCTCATTCTGATGAACAGTTTTCTGTTCTCAAGCTATCTAGATCAAAAGGCAACCGTTGTCTTCATTAACGCCATCATGTGAACATAAGGCTTTTGTTTGATTGGTAGATTTTACAGTAGTGTACTTTCTGCCTTGTAGTCGTCTAATCTCTTGTATCTGTGCTGGGCCTTGTATGTTGTTAGTCTCTCGTATTAATTATTTTAAGACTAAGATTGATTTTTTCTCCAGTTTTACGCAGTTATCGAGGTCGCCATGCCAATTGTAAGAAATGACCCTTTTCTTGCATTGCTTCATTATTTTTGCATGGTCGCCCAGAGAAAGTTTAATTGTACCAGGAGTTTTTCATAGTATAACAACTTGAAATGCAAGTTTTATGCTACAAACCTGATTTGATTTTATTAATCACTGAATTTGCATGCGTGTGTTTTACTTTGCCTCACTTGCTAGACAAGCATTCATTATATAGTGGTCTTGGAATTAGCAAATGAAATATAACGTCACAACGAATGTATTGGTGATTTGCATGCCTGTTTTGCAACTTCAATGTTGTTGTTCCACAGAGTTTAGAAAATTTTTTATAGAGATCCTCAGCTTCCCAACTCAGTTCACTGTAATGCATCTCTTAAACTGTGGTTATTAGTTAAGCTGGACTTGCTCTACGTTATAGATTGTTCATGTTTTGCAATGCATTACTCTATTTGTTGTGCTAAGTTTTTAGTTAAGGTTATGGATTTCATAGCGAGCATGATAATGAGAGTTGTTGGCCACAAAGTTTACTGAAGCCAAGTAACCGCATTCAGTGTAGTTGGTGTTCATCCCTCATGAACATTACCGGGAACTAGAAATTCACTAGGTGGTGCTGATACTCATAGAAATGGCTGCATTCAGGTAGTCATGTGGGCAGTTATCCCATCAGCTGACCTATGCTAATCATAATTATGCTGTCCGTTCTCAACTTATGCAGGTGTTAAAAAGAGGGAACTTTCTTCATCAGCATCACCTGGTACATATGAAGTCCTCCATTCTTGTCTCATGAACCATACTTCTCTTCATTTCTTGACAGGAGACTGGCGTGAGGACGTGCTTGGTTCAGTGTCTTAAACGTGTCTCTATTACAACTGGTTACAATTTTGTATTGCTTGTGGGAAGGAAAATGTGTTCATATGGGAAAGAAATATGTTCATGAGAAAAGAAATATGTTCATAAGGAAGCAGTAATGGTGTTTGACAAATTCTCAATGGAACCTTATGACTGAAGAATTCAGTTATTTCATCTACAGCGCTGCTGTCATTTTTCAAAATGCATTGTCAGACAGTTGTCAGCTCATAAACACTCGGTGATATCTCGCGTAGTGTGATGAAGTGTACACAATATGTCTGAAAACAATACTTGTCACTTAAGTGCAGCAGAATTGAAAGCACGGGTCCACTGCTATGTGCATTTTGTTGAGCATACAATTCAATGACCATTATACAAGAAACTAAAATTGAAAGTGTTAAGTAATATTTACGAGCAGGAAACTGTCCCACATTGCGTTTGAAAACGAGCAACACTAGTGTAGCTTTGATCATCGCTGTAATGGCTCTCAGAGATGCTCTGTCCCAAACTAGGTCTTGTCCTGGATCTTTAAGACTCATCTTGTATGACTGGAAAACATGAAGTTATCAACAGTGAATCTTTCTGTTTTGAAGCAGTCAATGAACTCAAAGCTAACTCATAGAAATTAAAAGATCAAAACATGTACTATAACGATGGTTTTCAAAGATGGCGCTGCATGATTAGTTAAAGAGGAATTCACGTGAAAGTTTCAATTTTGCAGCCGTCTGCAGAATTAGTCATGACTGGTAAATGGTATTGTGTCTTGTTACTTTTGTCTTGTACTATACGGCTTTTTATGATGGGTTTGTTTGCTCATTTAGTGTTGTGTACTGTGTTGTGTTAATTTATCTACTTGATAAGTCTGATTGTTGCATGTCATCTACTGCCTTGTTCAACAATAGCAACATGACGCGTGATTGTGCGATGTAATTGTTGTTATCTATGCAGAACTTTGGTGCAAGCACTTTGTGATGTCTGCCATACACTCATTCCTGTTCTTTAATCTATAGATGATCCTGATGAACGCCTCAATCTGACTAACGTAACACAGTTGGAGAAAGACTCCATTTTAGTCGCATATGATAGTAAGTTGTTGTTCACTGGAGATAATGTAACCTGCTTGTGTGTAAAGTATCCTTTTTAAACTGTAAATTTGTTAATTCTCAGTCTTGTTTAACTTATACTTGACGTCTTGTTCTCAAAACCATTTTGACAGTATATTGAAATTCTACATGACTTGGGCATGTATCTTTGTTGTTGTGCTTTGCCTCATATTTCTTATACCTGTTCTACACTTAAAATCCCTTTATTTAGTTCTGCAAAAGGCTTTAAGATGTGTTTGTTCCGATTTCAGCTCCTGTGTAGCAGCTTTTTGGTTTCTTTCAGATCAAGTTAAAGTTGTAAATATGAATGGCAAATTAAAATCCAGCAAGCGACAGGCAGCAGAATTACATTTTGACTTCCCAGTAGAGTCATTAGGTAAGTGTCATACTGTTGACTTCCCAGTAGAGTCACTAGGTCAGTTTATTCATTTGACTTTCCAGTATAGTCATTAGGTCAGTTCTGCACATTTGACTTCCCAGTAGAGTCACTAGGTAAGTTCTATGCATTTGACGTTCCAGTAGAGTCATTAGGTAAGTTCTTTTCATTTGACTTTACAGTAGAGTTACTACGTAACTACTGTACATTTGACTTCTCAACAGGGTCACAACGTAAGTTCTATACATTTAATTTCACAATAGAGTCACAAGGTAAGTTTCATGTAGTTGATTTACCAGTACAGTCACTAGGTAAGTTTGAAACATTTTGTTTCCCAGTTGGATGACTCAATATTCCAGATAGATTTTACTTCCAAGATTTTCGCTGGGTGAATGGGATGCGTTGTGACTTTGCAGGTCACTTATTTGTGGGTTTGATGCCGTTGATTGATTTTGTAGTTTATACCTTCCACGAGGTACCTCTGTTGTTCTTTAAATGGTTTAGTATTAAGTGCAGGAAAATATATAGAAGTGGATTGTGTAGTTTTAGTCTGTTTACAAGCAGATTGTGTGTTATCATTGTGTTAATAAGTGCATTATGTATTTCCAGTGTGTTTACAAGATAGCATGCTTGCTTTCCACCGCCATGGGATGCAGGGCCGCAGTTTTAAAGCCAATGAGGTAATACTCCTCTATACATTTTTCTTTGGTGGCAAGAAGACAAAAAAATATCTCGTCTGCAAATACTTGTAGACATGCGCTAATTCTTAGTCCTTAACCTGTTGCAACATTATTTTCTACATTAGTTTGACCAATCTTGTTATCTGTGAAGTGCCAACATATGGCATGATGTAGACTAGAGCCACAAACTCATTTATGCGCCCACATATTTATATGTGGACGCATTATGCCGTCATCTCTGTCCGTCCGTCCGTCCGTCCGGGCGGCGTCCGTCCGGTGTCCGGCGTCCGCTGCTCTATCTCCAAAACCCTTTGACATACGTTCATGAAATTTGGCACATATGTTCCATTCATGAATGGGACGGCATGTGCGAACTTTCGGACGGATCCGACTACCGGTGTGCCCCCTAGTGGCAATTTTAGTTTTTTACGCTTACCTTTGTATCTTCAAAAGTCCTGAACGGATTTTCATGAAATTTGGTATGTAGGCACCTATTAGTGAGATGACGCTATCCTACTGTTTTCAGATGGATTCGACGTAGTTTGCGCCACCTAGTGGCCATTTTTACTGTTTTCGAGTCTGTATTTTTGCGTCCACCCCTCTATCAACCAAACCGCTCAAAGGATGATTGTGAAAATTGGCGTGTATGTGCTTACTATAAGGAAGACAGCTGACAATGATTTTCAGACGATTTGGACTACTGTGGCGCCTCCTAGTGGCAGTTTTTTTTTTTTGCGCCCATGGCTGTATCTCCCAAACCGTTTGCAGGATCTTTACTAAATTTAGCAAGTGTATTTATGTGATGTTGACAACGGACGATGACGACTTTAGGATGATTCTGACTACCGGTATGCCTCTAGTGGCAATTTAAGTATTTCACATTGACCTCTGTATTTTCATAGGTCTTCAGGTGTATACTTTGTGTTACTTCGTGACTATGAAGGAAAAGTTCCAAGTAGAAATTTGTTTCTGGCATTCTAATGCTGTGCTAATCTCGTATGTTGGTAAATTTGTTTTTAATTCTATGTTTCTGTGGTGCTTTAAGCAACTGATGCATAGGATGTGCTTGTATTATGAAGATCACTCACATTTTGAAACCTAGCCTATTGAGGAGACAATGACCATGCCTTTCCATTTTGCAAAGTACAACATACTACATATATGCCCTCTACTGGCCTTTATGGTACCAATAAACAACCCTAGAAGGATACCGTATACGGTGCAATTGTGGGCGCATTTCAACGCTCTGCGTTGCTCTTGTTGTTTTTGTTCTTTGAATGGCCATATTGCTTTTGTCAAACCAAAAAGTGTATCCTACTGTTGAACACTTGAAGGTATCATGTCAGCTTAGACATCTTATCAGCACTATTTAAAGCTTTATTGTTCATGTCATGGAAAGTTATTACTATTTTCTGGTTTCACTAATTATAAATATTTGGCACTTTTGTAGGTTACTCAAGAAATCAGTGACAAGTCAAGAATATTTAAAGTCCTAGGCACGGACAGGTAAGATATAATCATGGGTGACACTAATGTTGACGATGACAATGATATCTATGAAAAAGGGTACTGGATTTATATGACATTTGTAGAGTCATAGTTATGTAGCAGGTAAGATTTGTACTTTCCACTGTGAGGCATCCTTATTTAACTAAACTTATTTAACAATTTAACCTGCTGCTATAACATGAACCCAACCTGGACATTAGAAAATGTTCATTTTATGTGGTTGACAAATTAGTCTTAGCAAAACTGTTGCGTCTATTCAGGTTTTGGCCTTCCCTTATGTTGTTCCTCTGGCTATGCTTCAAGCGGGTAAAAACATGCTTTCAGCTGATGTGGAAATCTGTTGTCGCTTGCTTGAAACAGTCCCAACAGAGACTCGACTCTGTTCCCTAAATTTTGTGTGGATTTCTAGTCGTCGTTTACTCACTAATGTTATACTTACCACCACTTTAGCTTTATTGTGACATTTTCTATTAATGTATGTGAAAACTGAGCCCTTATTTCAATGCAAATTAATGAAGTACTTACCGTATTCGCCCTAATAAGTGCCCAGGGCACTTAGAAAAATTTGTTTCAGGAGGGTGGAGGTGCTTATTATAGCCCAAGTCGTTGAAACCTAGTCTTTGAAATGGCTAGTAAAATTTTTATTTAAATAAGCTAGCATTCATCAAAATTACGCTCTGTGATGTATCTGTAACCTATGACAGGCTTTCTACAAAATTGTGGTGCATTGCTATCAAGCTTTGTTGTTAAATTATGATCATTTTTCAGAAAATTGTGCTAAAATCCCAGGGCGAAAACTCGCAGACTCATGCGTCGCTACCTCACGATCTTCAATAGAGCAACTTGAATTCTTGAACGAAAATACAGTTTCGACTCAACAAATTACCTGAAGTCCTTAAGTTTTCAAAGTAGCGTCTTTGAAATTTTTAAGTTCCTTTGGAGTCAGCATTAACTGCATATTAAGTCCAAATCGGCGCTAAATTGTACCCCGCAACATGAGAAAAATCTCTGGATGAACACACATTTTGTTGCCACGTGACGTTTGTTTTGAAGTTGGTCTGCGTATTGTGAGAGTGAGCCACTGCGTGTGTGTCATCAGAGCTCATTTGACAGAGCAAACGCAATGTAACGATCTACTAGGTGTGCATTGTAACATAAGAAATTAACACAAGCAGTAAAGCAGAACATGTTTTATTTAGCATTTGTTGTTCTCATCTGCTAAAGAACGTTCGAGAATTGTTTCGGTGAGTCACCGGGTGATTGGATGCATGACTGTCTAACAGTTTTCCGGGAGATTCGGGGGGTGTAAGGGTTCGGAATTGTTCACTATCAGTGGGATATTTTGACTTTAAAAACATCAATTATGATTAATTAAATAATTCCTCCAAAAATTTACAAGAACGTTTTTACGGTATCAGAAACTTGCGAAAATTAGTGCCAATATTTATTTCTTGCCGATGCTATGCTACCCGTTTCATGAATAGATAGTTCCAGGAGACTAATGTCTTCGATGACAAGTACATGTATGTAGCTTGCGAGCTTCCTGGCCACGTGCTATTAACATAGGTCAAATTTTTATTATTCCGTCGATTCGCAGTTTTCACTTGTACAAAGAAATTTGGATTCCTGTTGAGAGAGGTCTTTAAGGGAAAGATACAAAACAATCCCTTTGGCAAATACGCTGTGTCTGTTTTGAAAGGCCGGCCAGGCCATAATGGGACACGTTCTTCACAAGATCAGCAAAACTTTTGCATTATTTTCAAAGCACGGTGGAAGTTTGAAGTGACAAATCACGGTTAAATATGAACATAGTGGCGAGGCTCGTGGTCTACAAATTACGTGCTCATTAGACAATGACTTTCTTCAGGACTGTCGGATCTTATTGATAAATTGAAGGCGTTACTGTAGAATTTTAGAACTGTAGGTAAGGCATTTTTCACATGTACACGTTCATGGACAAAAACGCGTGGGGGGCTTATTAAGGCGAATATGGTAGTCCTTAAATTAGGGGTGTTTCATGGAAAGGTACCTGTTTATTATGAATTCAACGTAGAGTTTAGTTTCACTGTGTATCTAAGTTATAACTTGTAGCAGTGAAGAAAGAATAGAAGACAAAAAGATGATCAATGTCTACATGAAGTCCACAAATGCGTTGAAAATTTATGGAATATGGTTGAGTCCCTATTGGGCCTCTTCATGTAGTCGGGCAATGGAGTTTGTTGCACCTCGGTTATTGTTGATTCATGTCACATCTTGGCCTACTAAGTCTACTTAGTAGCTTTTCTAAAATGTAGCAATATGTTTCGGCGGTAAAACGTCCACCGTTGTCAAGCTTTATTCAGGGAATGGATGTCAGAATGGCTACAGGTACAATTCACCGATACACGCAAAAATACCAGAAACGGGATTGACTAGTAATCGGGGAACTGAATCACAACTCAGTGTAACAGTCACAATCCTGTTTTTTGAAATATCTCTTGTTACGTATCATGTGCGAAATTACAATTCAGTTTATATTGCGCGTTTCATGCTGTGATGGCTTTGAATACCAGACTTGTATGGTGGAAATTATTATCGTTCCGTCATCTCTGTCTGTCTATCTCAGCGTCTGATGTTTGCTCTTGAATCTCTAAAACCAGTTGATGGAAGTTTGTGAAATTGTTACCACTGCTGTTTGTGCTGTCTTCTTCTCTATCTGTCAAGCCATTTGAAGTATCTTGAAATTCAATAAATATGAGGTGAGCATGGCTGACATTGATGTTCGGGTGGGTCCAACTACTGTGGTGCCCCCTTTTGAATTTGTTTTGTCTGTGCCTTTATATCAGCCAAGTTCCTTAATGGATCTTCATGAAATTTGTTCCAGTTAGAAGAGTACGGCTGACATTGATTTTTCTGACAAGTCCAATCGTTTTAGCATTTCTTTGCAGCAATTTAGGTTTGCTTAGCTTATTCCTCAATATTCACCAACATGGATGTTCGTAAATTAGGCAAATAAGTTTCTGCAAAGGAGACGACAGCACAAGGCTTGTTTCAGGTGGATTTTTCAGTACTGGAATGAATGTTCATAGCTGGCGCCATTACATGGTATAGAAAGAAAGTTGTTGCCTGGTTGTATTTGAAGACCTACCTTTTCAATGCTGTGCCCCCTAGTGGCAGTATTATTTTGTTGGTGTTCACTCTTTCAGCATTGTCTCTTGAGTTATCTTTGTAAAATTTAGAATGTGCATCTTTTTGTGTACCGCACTGCTTGATCTGTGTTCATGGAACTATGTTTTCATTAATGATATGATTCAATCACCAATTTTTGGAATGTTAAAATGACCATCATCCCTTGTAGTTGTGCAGTATTTTGAGACACACTGGCTGCATTTCAATGCTTTGCTTTGCTCGTGTACTATAGTTGTGGAATGTCGGATGCTCATTCAGCCCAGCCATGATGTGACTGTAGTCTTTCTGACACAACCATGACTGTCTTAGTTCAGTCACTGTACAATTTAGGTATTTTTATAAATACTCTTCACTAGTGTTGAAAGTGGAGGATTGTTGCATAACGATGAGGTGAATGGTCTGTGATAGACAAGTAATATTTGTGGTGACACTTTAAGTACCCTAGTGAATCTTAAAGGCCATTGATTGATTGTGCAATTATTGATGAACCTCAGAGCTTGCTAGGGCTAGTAACATACTTCCACTAATGGTGTCTAATTATAACTGTACTCCCTTCTTGTTGTGGATGACTCTTGAATGTGCTACTAGTTGATGTCTGTATATCCCGTCTTCACTGGTATCTGATATCCCTGTTAGATGCCAGCTCCTAATAATGATTGGAAAATACTGATCACAATTTCTAATGCAATGTTGGGTTTGGGCTTTTACCAAGTTTAGTGGCCAGACATTGATATTAGCTAATTTACATGCAAAGTTCATATAAAAATGCAGTTTGTTATTCAGAGATGAGCAAATTGTGTGGGTTTGAGTGCTGAAATTCTCTGTAAATAGATGTTTAAATGAACAAGAACTATAATAACCCGCTGGTGTATGTCGATCTTGAGACAAATGACAGGAAACTTTGAAAGTTGTCCTATCACATTCTCAATTAAGTCCTGTAAAAATAAGATTTTTTTACATGGACATTTAAGTGAAAATGGTCAAAATTCAGGGCTTGTTGGTAGCGGAAGACTGGACTTCACCGACACATGGACATTGAAAACAGTACATTTTACTTGCTGTATTGTTTGTCCTCCAGTGGTCGTAGAACAGTTTTGGTATTCTGGGATCGCAATAGCGTTGCAGTGTGTCATTAGACATGATGCTGTACCATACAACACATTTTACATACTAGTTACACTGTACAATACATAGCTTGCCTGTGCAATTTTTTAATGTCTTAGCGGCAGACAGTCTACCGTTCGATAAGAACAACTAAGGCAACATCAGGTCATTTAGTCAAATACGGTTACAGTTACCTGATAGGAAGTTATAAATACAAAATATTATAAGGAACTTGAAATTGGAATAACCTTTCACTTGTACATGGCTATGGTATTGTAAGAACCTCACAGGGATCAGTTTTCGTTGATGCTGACGCAAATGAATGTTAGTGTTGAAGGTATTAGGTTATGGGAAGATAGGTTAGAATGTCTCCTTGTTCAGAATGCTTGCGAAATACGTATTTTTATTTTGTTAGCATTTTGGTCATTCTGCAGCAATCAGTTTGTTATGTATTATTGTCTAAGGGTTGATTGTTTTCAAATTACAATTTGTTTTGTTCTCAATGATTTATTTTAACTTTTTAAGCACCTACAGGAAATGTGCGATATGTAACTTGTACTGTTACAAATGGTGTTGTGCNCCCCCCCCCCCCCCCAGTGGGTATCCATTAGTTTAATATTCACTTTTGGTATCCACCTGTCTGCCACATTCATTGAAGAATGAACACGCATGTAGGTTTGTATTAAAGATGCTATGTCTCATTAAAACCATGAATATTCAAATTTGTAGCAAGCGGCACCTGGTGACTTCCTGGAGAACTGTGTGTGCTAGTATAATCAGGAAAAGAAACAATTTGTAAATAAAATGTGGCTTTAAAGAAAACACCCCAACAGATATACTTGAAAACAAGTGTGAATATATTGAAAATCCTAGTAATTCCACATATTACGCAATCATTAATTGATAGCGGAATGAACAAATAATAAAACCTGTGCTTTGTATCATTAGGGTAACGATGAAATATTACCATACTCATTTTCTTAAAAATAGTCCAGCAAAACGAGACTTTCTTGTGATTGTAATGGTAACTGGTTCTCGAAACACCCGGGGTTGTTTGTAAACTAGTACTTCATTTGCATATTTACAATTTAATAACACATAGCATCTTATAGGTGACCATGACTGGCATCCATTATTGGATGGCTTCAACAGTTGCAGTACTAATGATTTTTTTAGTCTTCTTTGTACCAAACTCAATGCATACGAGGATTGCTATTTGCCAATTTTCGTATGACTAGCACTGCACCACATACAATAAATTTGAGCTTCAGTTGTATTGCTTTGTATTGTGTTTGAAATATTGAGCATCTCTTGAATCTGTGGCATTTGGGATCTGCAAGGGAGGCACATGTCAGTGCAAGGGAGGCATATGTCAATGCAAGGGAGGCGCATGTCAATGTAAGGGAGGCGCATGTCAATGCAAGGGAGGCACATGTCAATGCAAAGGAGGCGCATGTCAATGCAAGGGAGGCGCATGTCAATGCAAGGGAGGCGCATGTCAATGCAAGGGAGGCACATGTCAATGCTCAGCATTGCTGTTGTATGAAAACTGTATGGAATTAATCTTTAGATTGATTCATAATTTACTGAGATACTGTGTCCCTTTGAGAATTAGTGCTATGATGAACAATTATAGTTAGCTATACCTGTATTAAGTGAAGCAAATGGGAACAAGTATTTAGCCACAATAATCTTACTAGTTTTATAGTAATTTTCCACATAGTTTCACACCTTTACACTTTGTGCCTTGCACAGTCTGAGAGTGTAAGGTTAATTTGAAGGGGTTGATTTAACATTTATGGCACATTTCAAGAGTAGTCAATGCACATTATGTTGTAGGTAATTTATTGTCATTGATTTCATAAACTTTGTCCTCTACTGTGACTAATAATAAAGAAATACCTAATGAGTGCCCTGACCTCTCGCATACCACTTGGCTTATCCCCAACTTAATGAAATGTAAAGTGCAGTGTCAGCAAGGTTGTTGACTTGTTACCATGACAACAAAATTTGTTATGACAGCTGTGTCCATAGCAGCCCTATTGCTTTAACAGCTTACATCAGAGGCTCAGGCTTGATTGATTCTAGCTAGAGATAATCAACAGACAAGCCTATGCCAATATTACCCATGTTTGTTTGTAAATTTGCTCTTTCAATATACTGATCAATAACTGTCCTGGATGTAGGGTCTTTGTTCAGTACACTTGCCTGTCATGTGACCATGTGTCAAGGGCAGTATTGGTTGATGTTTTATCAACACAACATAACACAACACAAACTGCTTCGATCCCCCCTCCCTCCCCTTGAGCTTCTTTTTATTTGCCTATTGTTAGTCTCCAGTGTTTATATGAATTAGACATGTTACTTGTACAGAATTGTTTGACTAGGCCTTAGGGCAATGACTGCCTGCTGAACTTATTGTTTGTCAGTAGAGTGCTATACAAAAGTCTTTTATGTATTTTATGTATTTTATGTTATAGTAAAGATGGATTTTTAGTTAGAATGTTTCAACTGGATGTCATGCATCGGTCACCCATTGTTTTTGTGGACATGATGACCATTGTCTTGTGTAGATCATCGGTCAGAAAGTCTCTGGGTCAACCGCCTGTCCCAGTGAACGGCTGGCCACCGTTGTTGAAAATCAATTGGCTCTGTAATTAGTCAATTGAGAGTGTAATTAGTTGGACATTGTTTGCTCAACTAGCCCACAGGAATAAGACTTGAATTAATAATAGAGAATTTGACGTCATATTTTATTCAACAAGGCTTTATTGTTGCTTTTCCAATTCATTGAATGAAAGTCAAACCAAGCTGCCCATCATCTATTTTTCCATTGCTTAGTGAATGGTCTCGTGGACAATCCATTGAAACAGTCGACAGTATTAAGATCAAAATTAATAGAACTCTGTAGCAGATTGGTATAATTAAGGTGTGATGTTTGGTTCTAAGGCCTTGCTTCATACTGCTATGTCATGTCTCCCACCTGAAATTGTCCTCTGAACTTTGTGTTTTTACCTAGCTTAAGACAACTACTTGAGGATTTATTTATTTTCCGTAGCTATATGTAGATGTACCCTATATGGGTTTACTACTTTGTTTTGTTTCACTTTAACGATTTATTTGTGCTATGTTTACCTGTTGCCTAGATATTATGTTAATTTGATATGTGTGCAAGAATGTTATCCATTGTCTTTACTTATATTTATGTAGTAAATTAATAACAGTAATGAAATCCCTAAGCATAGCCTGAGATTGACGTAATAGCAGGAAACGTGAAGTAACAAGCAGGTGGTCGCATTTTCCCAAATCGTATTTCCGATATTGTAATTAAGTCTGAGCAATGCAACGATAACATGCCATGCACGATCTTGTCATAATCATTTTCACTGCAATAAAAATTATGGTTATATCCCAAAGCAGCTTTGAACCGTTGATTTCTGTTTTGTCCCATCATGAAGAAAGTATTGTTCCCAAGACTGTGCATGTACTTTCTTTGTTCTTCANCCTTCACCTCTTAGTGAAGAGTGTTAATGAAAATTTGAAAATTACGGAAGAAGTCTGTGACACTGACAGATTGTGTGCCTTTTTAAAATGTGCTTATTTTAAAATGTGCTTATTTTAAAATGTGCTTATTTTAAAATGTGCTTATTTTAATTAATATTTATTCTCTACTGTGTGTTCAAAGTCGATGTAATGGCGCCTTACATCAAAAACTGATTTAATATTTGGACCCCTGTGCCATTATACGACCAATCTCTGTTTGTTTCTCAGACTAAAGGTTATTTGTGGGCTTTGGAATAAGGTATAGTTCGTTTTGCCTGGCTCACACTTGTTATTGTAAGTTAATAGTCCGAGCATGGTCTTCAGCTATAGCTCAGTTCTTCCCAAGCTCAAGAACCTCTTATCATCTGAGTAAGAATCAAAATGAGGACAATTTAAAATTGATCAGGTTAGGATCACTTGAAACATCTTTAAATTACAGTTTGAAAAGTTACATACATGTTAGACAAAGCTCTTTAGACCAACGCAACAGCTCTCCATCAACCTAGTAAATTTGCCTCACCTGAGGACATGAACGGAAAACAACATAGATTTATCCATGTGTGTCCATGGTGGCTGCAGCAACACTTGCTAAAAAACAGCTGTTTAATTTCTGAGTTACGTAAAGAGGTGTGTTAACAACAGAGTAGCACAGGTTCTTCAAAATGACTTGTGTATGGAATTGTCTTCAGTTTAGTATGTGTTTGATGTCAGCAGCTTGTCGATATCAGCATATCAGGGTACTGAGGTGACGATTAGAGAGCTTTATGAACTTAAGTTTATAAAAATACAGTAAAGTCTATGCCTTCAGTTGCTTCACATCAAAAGTTAATTTTTTGATGTGATGCTGGTTCAAAATCGCTATTAAGTTCTCCTTGAACCATTAAGGAATGGAGACGTTTACCTAGTTACGTTAGCCAACACCAGCTTATCTTTCTTGTATCGCACATAAAGTAGTTCACTTCCCAGTTTGGCCACTAGAGTGCACTGTCAATGAACTGTTCTTTGGACCCTGCATGTGATTTTCTGTTTTTGCACAAGAGGTCCCCCTTACAAGAAGAGGTCACCACTGTGACAATGCACAAGCTGACTAATTGTCTTCTCTGACTTTTGGCAACGCAGTAACAAAGTGAATTTTCTTAAAATTGCTGTTTATTCACAACCACTTTTATCAACGGTATTTGATTGTTTGAGTTTTTAAGTTACGTAAATGATTGGCTTGACAACACTATGTTGGTTTTGGATAAGACAGATGTCACCTAATCACTTTTCTCATATTTTGGTCAATTTTATTCGTCTTGTGCATAACAGTCTCCACACAAAGTACTCCCTTATGGACATTAATGATTATGGAGTTATTAAGCCTCAAAATTGGTGAGGAATGATGAAGGAAACCTGAAGAATAACACAGGTGTGTTTGACTAGGAGCACTCCTCTATGTCACAGTTACTGTGTGTATGGGTTATGTGGAACAATATTACATAACATGTAATAAGCGCTGTATAATCAGATGACCATGCTTATGGTTATGTGTATATTCTAGGGTCATCTTGCTGGAGAGCCACCCAACCAATGCACCTTCTGACAACGTCAACCTATACATTCTAGCTGGACATGAAAACACATACTGATAGGATGTCTCTTGGAGGACGGAATATGTGTTTGTGGAATTCCTGTTTGAACATTCGTGTGAATGCCGTACACATAGTGTGTTTTGGTTGACATGTGTCCTCATTCAAGGAGAATGTGTCGTCAGTACTCAGTGCGAGTTATCTGTGTGAATGTGGACATGCCATCTTCCTCGGTAGACACATGGTGTATATTAGAGGACCGCTCACATGACAAGTGAATGGTCTCGTGGTGTTGAAAACACTGCCGTGCACGCCGCAGAGTTTGGTTCCTGGAAGGACAGGGCAGAGCCCCTGGTCGTCTGATTCATTATAAGACTGAAAGCTTATCATGTATTCATGGACACTAATAATATTTTAACTTACCATCCCCAGGTGGCATATTTCATCGATTAAGGACACAACATTCTGGACAAGTGAAGCTTTATTTTTTGCATTTTTTCATGCCGTAAAAGATATGTAGCACCAAATTAATGCTTTATAACATTTAGGTTACAATAGCCATGGTGTTTCCTCAATGATTTCACACAAAATTGAAATTTTGTTATTTTTCAAAATCTGGTCACATTCCTGCAAAATGAAAACTTTACAAAGTATTGTCTCGTAACATCTGCAAGGTACTGAAATTTTCTTGATCTTTACTTTTGTGGGGACTTGTGACCAAATGTTTCACCTGTTTGCGGTAGTGTGTGCTAATTTTTGAGAAATTGTCACCATTCTTAACAATGTTCCAAGACCTTGAAAAATGAAAACAGGTCAATTTTGGCTTGTTAATTTTATTCGTAATTGGTGAGATATTGCCCATAGTTATGATTGCATATTGTATTGTAATTATAGACATGATCTTTCAGTTGGTATAGTCCTGTAGTGGAATCATGGGCGGATCTGGAGAGGGGGGTACTTGAGACTAGAGCTTGAGTCACACAGGTTAGCATTGACTAACAAAGATATCCAGGGTGAGATACAATCCTGGAAGTATCGTGGATCCACCCATGAAAACTGTGTTATGATTTCTTGTTTCAGTAACTATCTGGATTTTCCATTTTAGTTATTAGCTATGATTAATTGAATAAAGTTCATCCATGTACTTCTGGACTACATGCTTTTCAATACCAGTTGACATCAATGATGATGTGGTCTTAATCCTCCAACAACAGTATTTTATATCACTGTTGCCAGACAGTTTTGTAAATTAATTTACTATACTATTGTATTTTATGTGAATATGGTATTAGTTGTGTAGTTTGTTAACATTTGAATACTAATAATTGTCAAAAAGGTGCATCTGAGTTATTAAATATTCTAACAATATTTTATCTAGTTTTATTATTATGCCATTGTCTTAGGCATCGTGTTTTCTTTCCAAGTTGTTTTATATTTTAGGCAAATCCACCTAAGGAAGGTGTTATGAATGTTGATATTGTGACATTTGAATATTGGGAAACCACAGCAAAAATGTGACTTAGGAATCATGTTTACACACAGACTGTCAAGATATCATCCTCACTGGTATACAAGGATACCTTGTCATCACTGGTATACAAGGATACCTTGTCATCACTGGTATACAAGGATACCTTGTCCTCACTGGTATACAAGGATACCTTGTCCTCACTGGTATACAAGGATACCTTGTCATCACTGGTATACAAGGATACCTTGTCATCACTGGTATACAAGGATACCTTGTCATCACTGGTATACAAGGATACCTTCTCTATATATCTTTGTAATACATACGACAGGGTCATTTGGGGGCAGGTTATCTCTGTGTTCAAGACACACCCAAATCAATAGATCTATAAATTTAGGGTGGTTCAATGTATAAAGAAGCCGGAAAAGTGAATTTCGTTATGAAGCAGACCAAGTGAGAAGAATTCTGTTTCTATTGTTGAGGCTGAACTTGTAACTTGACCACTTTTCTGCAGGTGATTGATAAGGCCGCACAAAGCAAATGAAACTGCTCACAATTTTTAGCCCACCATTGGAGCTTGTATATAACCCTGAAAATTGAAATTCGGACCATCTTCACTCCTGAATAATTACACGAACGGACAATTCCGTTTTCGTTTGAACGGGCCCAGGCTGTTAATAGTTTGTGAGCCTGTCTTGACCTGGTGTTAACTGAAAATTGTCAAAAATGTACGTAGCCCTGTGCTGTCGTTCTGGAAGTTAGAGTTAATAATAAAGTTATCGACAGTTGAAATGCTGCATCTTATGAAAAGACATGCTAGTAGCATTTTAATTCACGTGTGGTTGATGTGAACTATATCTGTCAGTTCTAAACCGTGCTGTGCTGAGGAAAGAGAAACAGTTGCTATATTTGAAGTGCATGACTTACTGATTCTATGGTGGCGCACGCGCCTGTTGTAGATTTACTTTTTCAACAAACACATAAACAACTGAAACTTTGGCTCGCTGTACCAGCGGGGCAGTGTGTCAACAGCCGAGGTTTAGCCTTGCAACCTGTTTTGGTCCAGTCGATAGTTATGTCTCGGAGATCAGTGCCCATGCATTGACATAACTGAAGACAAAGTGATAATTGTTAAAGCTCTCACTTATCGCTACCATGTTGGGCGGATTGAGGTGCGTGGGCTTAACTTCTCCGGGTATGACAGATATACGCATCCACGGCATACCAGTTTTAGGGCTATCGTTAACGTTTCACGGTCATTTGAACATCTTGCACCCCACCTCCTTCCGTACACGACATCCTAGATCCCTCAGTATGTTCTGGTATTGCCGTGATAAAGTGTATTTGATAATTCTGCAAGTAATCTATTGATCGCGTTGTAACCAGTTCTCGTATTTGAGCAACTGGAGATGGTGAAACAAAAGTTACCTGTTTTCACTCACACTACAATGTATTTTCATGGTAAACACCACGATATAGATTTCCAACAGTTCCTTCATCACTACTTTCTTGGTCATTTCGCGAACATTTTGCCCTACACACGTATTTGCCCTGTACCGTCACAAAACATTTGGCTGGTCGGTTAAGATTAGAAATTCGATTGACAATAAAATCCCTTTTGTTTTGTGATTTAATTACAAATCGCAAATTCTTGCCGTTATCTGTCACAGATTCGCTGAAATCATTGGCCTATAGAGTTAAGATCAAGGCTGGTGACTTAAAATTCTCTACTGACTGGGATTTCATAAAGCCAGCAGAGCCTTTGACTGCGACGCGAGAGCTTC
The DNA here is from genome assembly GCA_002633005.1 of Phoronis australis. Classification (NCBI taxonomy): domain Eukaryota; kingdom Metazoa; phylum Phoronida; family Phoronidae; genus Phoronis; species Phoronis australis. The sequence goes on from NMRA01000563.1 coordinate 83,542, forward strand.
AGGGTCGATTTCGCGCTGGGACTGACCTAAACAGATTTATTTTTTCTCGACAATCAAGTAGCTGTTCGAATACCATCTATGAACTTTCAAAAATATACATCAATACTGAATGTGAACGCATAGGTTTGGAGATGTGTAGTTGGCGAAGCATGGGCGTTCTGATGACATTACTTATTCTTTCCTTTCATTTCGTGATACCATGGCAACGATTTCGTAGCAACATAGATTGGACGAAAGAGCTTTCCAAATATCCCTCTTTCGATACCTGCAATACCTGTCACGGACAGGATCATTGGGGATATGCTGGTGCATTAATCCCCTCCCCAGACCATCCCCGTGACAGCAGAAGGCCCAGAAGTCCAGGGCTGACGTTGCCTGTAAGCATTTGATTTATTGACAACACTCGCGCACGGCTCTTCTTGTGACTTTTAGCAGCATGGCCATAAATAATACCGGCTTCGAACAGTTGGCTGCCATCATTGAACTCAGGCAGTTGGGACGAAGTCTGCTCGAGGGTGCGTTTGTTGGCCAGCGTCTTTCGATATGACGTCGAATATTTTTTTTTTTAAAATACCCGTTTAAGTTAAAAAGGTTACTTAAAGCTGCTACAAACTCACGTTTCGTAAAAAATGAAATTTGACTTAAGAGAAGTGATTTCTGGACAGTCCGTCATTGATTTTCATTTGAACATTTACTAGACTATGCTCGGCTTCATTGTGAAACGACCTGCAGTCACACTGCTAGCCAACTTCGGTGTCAAGCAAAATCGAGCTGCTAGTTCTTTCTAACTACATAAATCGCCCGTAATTTGACTAAGGAATAACTTAGGCCCAGTCAAGTTCATAACCGTTTAAGTATTTTAGTCAAAAGTCTGTGACGGATATTTTCCGCCAATCATATTCACATGGGGCACAGCAGTCAGACCCCGTAAAATGGCATGAAAACAACGTACGCAATTACTTAGATGGATGAAATTCTTGAAATCATGGACGTGGGGTCAATTCGACCAAACGTAAGGTCTTTCCTTTGAAGACGGTCATTTGATATCTAAACAAGCAAAAGAAAGGAACCGACAATAATTTTAGAAAAAAGTTGTTTGAAGGAAAAATTGAAATGATGCTTTACACATGTTCCGCAACATGTATGCTGACAGCTGTTCTACCACGTTTAAGCACATCTGTTGTGAATCAAAACAATACATCTTTCAAAGAAAATTGCGGTTTTTCGCGGGCCGTAAAATATGTTTACAAACCAATTGGCATTTGGTCCAAGATCGTTGACATTTGGGGCAAAATATCTTTGGTGTATTTTATGTAAAATATACAACGGATTAAACAACACTCGTTGATTTAAAAACTAGTTACTATTACAGGAGGATGTCCCGAGTGTTTTCCGCCAGTTGGCGGAGCTTGCGCCTGTTTGTTTGCATTGCGGTTTGCTTGAAAGTTGCTATTGGATCTCTGACTAATAGTCCTGTGTAGAGTAACCATCCGCCATGGAAGAGACACCTGTTTATCTACATTCTGAACAAAAGATAAATAGATAACAGCAAAATTGTGTGAAAAGTATTATTTGAACATGAATTTCGTGTACAAAGTTCCTACAGAGTATCGTGCTGATATGGGAAAATTTCTTTCAAAATAGTTCTTTGTTTTCGTAGTTGCGTATGAACACAACATATAGTGCGGAAGCCATCTTGCATTTACCGTCGATGACACTGGAGAAAGAATTCACTGACAGGTGAATAAGATTTACAGTAAAATTCAACAGGACGCACTTATTGTGTAATTATATGTTTTGTTTTAAAAGGAAATACTTTTAAAATATGAATACCGTGATGGCGTTGTCAAACTACCCATCACCCGTTCATAAATAAGCGAATGTGTGTTATGGGCAAAGTGCGCTGGACGAGAACGGTCGACACTACGAGTACGACTCGAGTACGAAATGTTCCATATTTTCTCATTTGCATGATCTTAGTGATTCCCGTCCTAATACAATTTTTTAATGTCTAATCCCTGTTTCTCTAGGTGAAGTCTCTTCTAACTAGCTGACGGTTGCACTGTGTGTCACTTGGTTAAGAAGCAATGAAAGTTTACTGAGGATCTTGTGACTGTCTAATTGTCTTAGGCTTTGCTAGTCACCAACATCACGACATAGGACTACGGAGAGGGAGAAATGGAATTTGCTACTCCTGTTTGGTGTGATAGTTATCCGTCATAAATGGGAAAAAAACATCGCCTTGAAGATATGGAAAAGTACGAGAGACTAGCGAAAATTGGAGAGGGCTCCTACGGAGTTGTGTTTAAGTGTCGGAATCGCGGAACTGGAGCTATTGTTGCAATCAAGAAGTTCGTTGAAAGCGAGGAAGATCCGATCATTAGGAAAATAGCTCTGCGAGAAATACGCATGTTAAAGGTAACTTAGTCACACTGTCAAGTATTGGTTTTAGAAGTATATGTCAATAACTGCGAATTAAAAACTGGAATTTGTGGAGACTGCCATTGTCCAATGTATGGTCCTGTATTAATTTCGCTGTCAACTTAATACTTAAAAAGCTATGGGTATGCACAGATAATGTCTAGACATTTTACTCAATGTCCTATCTTGGAAAAAGCGAAACACAATTTTTTGTTTTTTATTGGTAATAGTTTCAAAATACATTCATTTTATGCATGTACTGCTCAGAAATCACCAGAAGTCATTACATCTGAGCATGACTACTAACATACATACAAACATACTTTCAACATTACAGAAAGATTCCTACAACTACTAGTTTGCGATAATAAAACTGTAACATAATTTCATCTCGAAGCAGAGTTGTATTAACTTCATTTTCATATTCATTCTAGCAGCAAATTATAAAAGCCGCAAGCGTACACATTAATTATTTTGACGTGTTTTAGACTTATTGTTTGTTTGTGATGTTTTGAGAATACTTTGGAAAACTTGTTAATTAGGTGTTTGTGTGTGGTTTGTTTTGATCTCATTTAAACTGGAAGTTGGGGGGACCAATTATCCTTAAACTGTAAGGTTTGGATGATTGAGTCTGTCTGTGAGGCCAATTGTCAGTTATGCAAGACAATTCTAGCGGAAATATTTTTTTGTTTAAGCTGCATATCTATGATGTAATAGGAAACTCTACCCTGTTGGTAAAGATAAGTGGAAATGAACATGGAAAATACCTCTCTGGGTATTTTTTTTCTAACCACCTTTTCTGATGTGCATTGTTGAGTGCATGAAAAATCAAGCAAGTTTTATTAGCCAGGTAGCCTGTATGTCAGGACATAACAGGTGTTTTTTATGTTGATCCCTTTAGATACAATATGTAATTTGCAGTACTCACTTAACTGTGATAATCATAAAAATCATTTTATAACAAAGGCTGCATGCCCATTCTGTTTTTCAAATGAGCAAAATATGCTTTAATGTGAACTAGACTGACCATCTTGTTTAAACCACTTTGTCTACTGTGCTTTGTAGTTATATAAGTACAGTAAGACATTTGCTTCACAAAACACCATTAAACCTGGGATTTGTACTTTAACTCTCTGAAGGTAGAATGACAGTTCGCAGCTAAATGGAACTCTGGGAATGAGTTTAAAGTTACAAATATTGTTCACCTTGTGGGCAACTTGTCAGCTGACAGCTTCAGCAGATCATGTGATGTGTTGCACTGTCATTTACATGTACAATTTTCATGTCCTTTGAGGTGTTGCACAACTTTTCAAGGCACTATCCTTCACCTGAAACAGACTTCAGGAGTCCTTGGATATGTAGGGTGTGGCTGAGAATGACCAATGGTTTTGTTTCAAGAACTGCAGTCACTCATTATTTTGTATCACAAGTGTTTCTCAGAAGAAGATACTCAAGTTCCAACATTGTAAACTCACTATCATAATTCGATAATGAACCAAAAGCACCCCAGTGAGCTGCTTTTTGTCAAATTTAGCTATCACAAGCTTAGTTACATTCTCAGAGCTTCTTGAAAATATTTCATTTGGCTTTCATTTGAAAACAAGAATCTGATGTGTTGTGCATGACTAACTAAGAAACAAAACGTGGTCCGTTTTGCATAACCTTGAGCAAAAAGACTTTGTAATAGGAGTTGATTTGCAATATAGTACCACTTGTGGGTTTAGATATGAGGAAATCTACAAATAATGCAGCAGTCACCCAGTTAGCAGAAGGCTATTCTCTGTTCCATTCACACTCAGTAATTGATAATCCCTCTGATTGTAGTTTATTCAGTTGCACTGAATAGTCCTAATAGAATATATCCCTTGGCATGCTACCCTAGCAGGAGGGCCTTCCAATTTGTTAAAGTATCTGTTGAGGATCGCTCAAGTGGAAATGCTTTTGATAGTCTACCTGGTCATTTTCTCATATTCTTTCTGTTTGCATTAGGATGTTGGGCTACTGTGTGTAAACTATTGATACTATTTTGTTGGAACTAGATACTGTATTAGTTGAATATCTTGAAATTCCATTCACTGATTTAATGACCACGAATTCTTCATCAACTATTAAGGTGAAAAGTAAAGAATGCTTTTACCAAGTTTTGAGTTTGTGTTGGCTAAGTCTTATGTTAATGTTTTCATTTACCAGTGAGGTCCGGTTATGATGCCAAAGCTGTGCTGTTTAGTTTCTCTAGGGCTGTGTGTAGCGTGGGAACATAATATGTTAATAGTTCTATAGTTAGTCACTGACAACCAATTGATCCCCTTTGTTGTGGACAATGTTTGTATTAAACTCTGTATTGGTGGCATTTCTCAGACTTGTCTATTATGCCCCAGCTTGGCTAACTCAAGTAATTGTGAATGGTTTTGTTAGATTGTTATTATAACCCAAGGGTTACATTCTACATTGCCACAACTGTGAACAGTTTCTATATCAGTGTGTTATTTTTAGACTTCATGCTTCTCTGGATACCTGTTTTTACCTTTAATTTAGCTTTGAGGGGGGTTATTGAATCAGGTTGGTAATCTGTTCTCAAGACCATGTAATTTACCGACCAATTAATTTCTGAGACAATGATTTTGTAATCATCTTTATTATCTTAAATAGCCCTTCAGGTGAGTAATGGGTCAAGAGCCCTTGGCAATGGAAAATTGTTATCTTGGCAACCTGGCCACTGGCCTTGTATAGGCATTGTGGGTAGTTGTACAATTAGCTATCTCAAACAGTTGTTACTGGTTGTCCTCTCTGAGTACCGAATAAATTTGTCGCAAGTGGAATACAAACACTAGACCATGTCTACCTGGAATCAACCTGAGAACCTCTTAGCATAACAACTTAAGCCTAATCTGTCGTCATGGGTTAGGGCAAACAAATTTCAAAGGTTTGGAATTAAACTGTAGCCTGATTCGAGTCACCTCTGTGTCGTTTGCTCTTTGACATTTTATCTATTCACGGTACTGCGATTGTCTACAAGTTTAAGTATAAATCTATTGATCTGTTTGGAAAAAGTTTATTACGTTAGAACTGACATGTTTGATAAAAGTAGGATGCGTGAAATTTTTTATTGATCTTTATAATTTATACAGTGTCCTGTTACTCATTTCATTCTTTGAACGATCGTTTTTGCATATTTTGAAGGAGAATCAGTTTCAGAATACTTTAGAAAATTACGGTATTTATTCAAGGTGATTGTTTGTCAAAAATGTATTTTTCAGTAAATCCAGACAAAGGTTGCTGAAATTGTCATTTTCCTGATATTAGCTAGGCTTACTACATCAGCATATGCTACAAGTCATTGAAGCTAAACCTCTTCAATATTTATTTTTGATTGGAAAATATTTACAATAAAGTTCTAATTGCTGTCTACCATATATCCCAAATCGAATTTTTTTATTCACTTAGCTTGTTGTTAAACTTAGGGACAAAAATACTGTAGAAGCCATTGTGGTAATTAGTTAGTGTAAACTGACTGCTGTTTGATATACAATAAAATCTGGGCAGTTTAATAAACCATATGAGGGACAACTAACATTTCATTCTCACAGCGTTTCATAAAGCGCTGCTAATAGCATACTGTACTATCTTCAAATTCTCTTCCAAGGCTACTGCCATACAGTATTTTGAAAAAATTGTGGATGTCCAGAAAAATATGCCGCGAAAACAAGTGAAGTCATTTTTTACCAAGATTTTGGTGTATGTGTGAGTATACACCTGTATCGGGACCAACATGCATTGTTTCTTGTCTCGTCACAGGCAGTTGATTTATATTGAAAGTCTCATTGCACTATTGATTGACAAGGCATTGAACACCAGTTTTCTTGTCTTGATCTTAAATATAAATCAATGATGATGCTAGTCTGTTGCTGTGGATGTACAAAGCTGGGTTGTATGTCATGGCAGTGTTGATTGGGTGGTAGTGGGTAATGATAGGGTTCACCTTTTTAGCAGCCTACTGTATTGGGTTGTATTCTTCTTTGCCTTACGAAAATCTTGTGATCACAGGAAAGGTGTCATTGACAATCATTGGTCCTACAAAGATTAACTAAGTATACAACAGCCCAAGACCACGAAATTTGCTTGAGACTATGAAATAGGCCAGCGCTGCAACACTGGGTGGACTTGGAAGTTTCGCGCGATGTGATTGGTCAATTGTGAAGTTAAGTTTAGGGGTCTGAGGGTCCAGAATTGTCAATACAACTGTATGTGTGTTTGCTTAGGTCACGCATTTTTTATTTCAAAATACACATTAACAGGCACACGTGCTCAACCTGTGTTATAGCTCTCCATAGTTTCTAGACAAAACATATTATTGACTTTATGTAGACTGCACTCAGTGCTCCTGTGGATGGTGTGTTAATGCATTGGAACGTGAAATTGTGGTTTTTGTCTTCATTAGACTGTACCTGGCACCTTTTTAGTGCCACCCATTGCACACCGTCAATCCAAAGGACAGTGATCGATAAATAGCCTTAATCTGGTTATGGTGCAGTCTGTGAATATAACACTGAATAGACAGATGGTCTGTAACTTTTTTTGAAGAATGTAGTCAATATTTCAGGGAGTCTCTTCTATATGATATGAGCGTGTAGCACCATTAATTCTAAATCCAGACTTACGCAACACCGTGGCAACCAGGCAAAATGTGTAGATGAGACAATAGTGATAAAAGAGCCTACTGCAGTACTGTACCTAGTACCCTCCCTGTTGGCTATTACTTTGCCTCTCGTCCCTGTTGGCTATTACTTTGCTTCTCGTCCCTGTTGGCTATTACTTTGCTGTCTCAGCTATGCCTCATGTTCCCCACTACTTTGCCATCCCAACTATGTCTCCTGCTCCCCGCTTATGTTTTCTTCATCCAAGACAGTTCCTCCTTGTATTCTGGGCACATCAGATAATATACCATGAGGCGAACAAAAATACCCACTGTAGACGATCCTGAGAGGACAAAATGCTGAGCCAAGTTGGCGGTATTTCCTTCTTAGGAGTCAATATGTACCCCATAGCCGATTGCAAACCTCTGTGTATTAGAAACATAGGGTAGAACAATTGTAAACATAATCGGTTGACTATATTTGCCCCTAAGACTGTTTTTATGTGAGTACATTTGCTGAGGGCTCTAGCTAACATTGTCCAGTGTTTGTTCTACTCTGTCACCTGTTAAAGAAAGTTAAACAGTGGGACTTGGTCATTTGACCAGGGATAATATGAGGCTACTGGCAACCATATTTGTTATCAAACAATAACAAGTTGAGCTGCAGCATTTGGTCTGTTAGTCATAAGTTTCGAAATTCACGGTGATTGAACACGTGGATTTAACACACATGCTGCTATTGAATTGGATGAATGAAGAGGATTTTAAAAAGATACGAATTATGAAAAGAATAAGTTTTTGTTTCCACTTGCATTGACGTTTTGTATGAACCTCGATGGCCTCACTGATATTTCTCACTCTTCTAGCCTAGCTATATTGAAGTATTGAAGCGGAAATTTCTATGTAGGTGTAATGTATTTTTTAGAGATTGAAGATCCATGAAAATTGATCTCGGATATGAAGCCCTGGGTGTGCCATAGCAACAGTACTTTGTTATTACAGATTTAATACTTTCCTGAAAGATGGATTGACATGCTTTATTAGTTATGTTGAACTCTGTCATAATTCCATTTAGTGTTCTTTATGGCAGATGATGGTGACGTTAGAATTACGTGTTAAAATTTGATTATTATAAATTTCATCGATTAATCGTCTATGGGTTTTTTAGCAGCAACTTAAAAGGGAAGGGACGTTGTTGGCAAAAGAGGTCATTTTCTGAGATCAGATTCAATGGCGAATTGTTCTTCTGGCAGGGCTAAGTCCCACTTGACAAATGGCATTTAATATTTTAAGTGTTTTTAACTAGTAAAGTCGCTGGCCTTGTGTTTGGCAGTGAATGTCTGGCAGGCAAAACTAGTAAAGTCACTGGCCTTGAGTTTGGCAGCGAATGTCTGGCAAGCAAGGATGAGAATGTCTGGCAGACAATGGTGAGAATTGGCGATAGGTGCTTAAAATCACAGAAACAACTGATTTTGTTGTTTTATAGGCCTGGTCAAAACTAAATAACTTCAAGAAGTCTCATCCAATAATTATTCCAGAAATATGATTTTTGTCCTTAAAACTGATAATGTTTCTTTTAATATCACTATGGTTAGATTTTGTTAGTTGAGATATGTGGTTTCCAAGCGAAATCGTCAACTAAGCCTATATTTGATTAGCACCTGATAGTTTGTTCATGAAATCCAGCTTCCAAGACCCAGCACTACTCCCAGGATTTAATAACCCAGACCGTTTAATCCTGAGTTTGATATTAATCCGGAATCAAGTTACAATTTGTGCTTTATTATTAGATATCCAAAAGTGGGCTTGAGCAACTGCTGACCATTATCAGTGTGTCTTTCTGGTGATTAATCATGAGAGAGTAATCATTTAAGATTACTGGGCATCCTGTGCTAACACTGGCTTCACTATGTAATCAGCTAATGTTAAATATTTGTTAATTTTATAACTCTACCAGTTTCTGAAGTTGTTTGTTAGGAGTAACGGGTATGGACTTGGACACCCTTGCTTTTGAGGTATTTCATGTAAAAGTTCACCTAGTCAAATATCAACCCTGCCCTGGGTATAATCCTACCTCATCTATTATCAACAATTGCTTGGGTGTAAATCCATCTAGTCAAGCATCGACCCTGCCCTGGGTATAATCCCACCTCATCTAGTGTCGGCTCTTCCCTGGGTATAAGTCCACCTTTCTGTGTTTAAGCCCACTTACTGGGACATACAAGCCTATTCCCAATTTTACTGGGACATACAAGCCTATTCCCAATTTTACTGGGACATGTGTATACAAGCCTATTCCCAATTTTGCTTGCTTATAAGCCCACCTGTTCCCTCTCTTCAGTCCACGTTGGAAGTTCCCTCATCAGGGCTCTAAAAGAAAATTTGCTGCCCAAATATTCCGAGTTTCTATGGTCATACTTTTCAGGTAAAAATAATATCTCAAAGGCTTACCTTGCCGCAAGTAATGGGAACCAAAATTTCACGTGTCTCCCATATTGTGTTCTGCGTAGGCGCAGAATTACCATAGACTTATTTTTGGTGAACCGTGTATTGTAGTTAATCATTTATTTAATTAATATGGACCGTCGGGTGTGAATAAATGGATATTATTATTGTCAATTTTTATGCGAACTTAATAACTATGCTTGATTCAATGCCTATGTCATGAATTTCACTATGCAACCCTTCTCCCATGCACAATGCATAAAAATTCCATTATTTACTCAAGATTGTTTGTAGCTTTTTGAAAATTAGAAATTAGTTTTTATCAATGATATTTTGTGAAAAATGTGTCCTGAAGTTTTCTTCCAAAGTCTTCTCCCATTAAGATTTCATGAGAATTTAATTTATTTGTTGCAAGATTAATTGTAGCAACTACCAACGTAGTGATACTTTGCAAAATCAAAACTGAGTAAACTAATTTTGCAAAATTTTGTGGGAAATATGTCCTGAATTTTACTGCGGAACCCTTCTTCCATAAACATTTCGTATTTGTAGCAAGATTATTTGTAAAAAAGTATTGAGCCTTTGAGAAATAAAAATTGTGAAACCAAATTTGACTATGCTTTTGGTGTGAATTGTCATAACAACCATGGTTGATTCTACTGCCAGGCATGTCCTTTACAATGGGGCCTTCCTATCAATACATAATGCACTCATGTTCAATCTTTTTTTTGCAGCAACTCAAACATGCCAACTTGGTAAATCTACTTGAAGTGTTTAAAAGGAAGAAGCGTATTCATATGGTCTTTGAGTATGTCGATCACACAGTACTTCATGAGCTGGAGAGACACTCTCATGGGTAAGACTTGATTACATCTTGGTCTTTCTCAACTTCACTCTTTGCTGACGACCCAATTTTCTAATTTTGGTGTGTAAGAAGGGTTGAGGGGAGGCGAAACATATTTTCTTTTGTTTAGTGTTTGGAGGATTTGGACATTTTTGTTTGAATTGTATATTTCACTGCTGTAAAGTGTCAATTTGATGGCATGGTGATTGCAAAAAGTAAAAAACGAACTTAAGTCTGACTGCATTAAAGTCTTTGCACAACACAGAACCAGCTATGCTATTGTGTGCAAGGTTCATTCTGTAATGTCACTGTTATATTTGAAAATGGCTATTGTGTTAAACTGTCATTGAACAAGTCCTCGGTTGAACCAATATGGCTCATAGCAAACTTTTTTATAAATCACCTAAATTTACTTTGATCAAGTTTGGGAAGCAGGTTTGTGAGTTACCTTTGTTACCTTGAATTACCCTGTCCACTTCATTACCATTACTCTCTACATGCTTGGTTATCATCACCAAGCTTGAATAATATTTCCAAATGGTTACCTAAAGCTGGTTGGTTTACTGATGCAGAACTCTTGTACCAATTGAACCCATAGACACAACTTGAATTTGATACATATCTACTCTTTGTACCAGTATGTCTAGCTCAACTCTGCCAACTCTTATACTCATTGTACCAGTATGTCTAACTCAACTCTGCCAACTCTTATGCTCATTGTACCAGTATGTCTAACTCAACTCTGCCAACTCTTATACTCATTGTACCAGTATGTCTAGCTCAACTCTCCCAACTCTTATGCTCATTGTACCAGGATGTCTGGCTCAACTCTGCCAACTCTTATACTCATTGTACCAGGATGTCTAACTCAACTCTGCCAACTCTTTTACTCATTGTACCAGGACGTCTAGCTCAACTCTGCCAACTCTCATTTTATTGAGCACAAATTGAAGCTTACACTTGCTGTCTTTCAGTTGACCTACTTCATGGTTTCATGTTCACATTTTGCATTAGAAGACTCTATTACTACTGATAGGATTTGTCTGGCTTTTTCTATAACTTCCTTTAAGCGTGGGCCAACATACACAAACCAGTGTGCCTAGAAGCTGTTGAACAGAACCTGACGACAGTGACACCTTCTGATTTGGTTCAAGAGGCACCACTAAGCTCATTTTGTTTTTGTTTTATTTCCATTATATTTACAGGTGTTCTTTTGTGCCACTTTTCAATGTCTTTCACCCACAATTATTTATGTGGTTCATCATATTGTAGTCATCTCTGTGTGTGTGTCCAGCGTCCACTGCTGTGTCTTCTAAACTCCTTGTAGGATTTTAATGAAATTTGACAGTTGTGTTGTTATGAAGGTGACGAGATGACTACTGCTGTGCCCCCAAGTGGCAAGATATTTTTTTACATTTGTCTTCAGAGTTCCTTATGGATTTTCATGAAATATGGCAAATAGTTTTCTATTATGGAGACCTCTACCAATTTTCAGATGGATTTAACATAGTCTGCATCACGTAGTGGCCATTTTTATTATTTTCTAGTCCAATTTTGGCGTCCACATCTCTGTCTGCCCAACTGCTCAAAGGATCATAATGAAATTTAGCGGATGTGTTCCTGTTGAAAAGGCCATCAGTGATGCTGATGGCCAGATGGGTCTGACTATTGTGGCAATTTTGTGTTTTTTTTGTCAGCAGCTTGCGATATGTGGCAAGTGTTTTCTATGAATGTGACATCTTTCGGGCAGATATGACTAACACAGACTACTGTGGTGACTCCTAGTGGCATTTTTGGATCAACAGCTGTATCTCCTTAAATCCTTGCAGAAACATTGTGAAATATGACAAAATTAATTCCTATGAATGTGGCAAGAGATGACGGGTCCTTTCACGCGGATCCGACTATTGCTATGCCCCATAGTGGTAATTCTGTTGTTTTTACGTTTGACCCTGTTCATGGCCATATTTTCATGAAATTTGGCAAATATCCCTTCTTATTTTTTATTTTTGGTTGGGCCACCTAATGGCCATTTTTATGATATTAAAACACCCTTCCACACATACCATTTGTGCTGTAGTCATGGGCACATTTCAATGCTTTACAATGCTCTTGTATTGTTGGCCTTTTTAATACCATATCTAAGTTTTGATCAACTCTTCTTCTAGTGTGACATTCATCATGCCTGTTTGTTGTATTCCAGGTTGGAGACTGAGGCAATAAAAAATATAATCTACCAGACACTGCAGGCGGTTCACTTCTGCCACCAACACAACGTGAGTGCTCTTCTGTTACCACTCTCTATATAGCATCATTGTCATGGTATTAGCCTATTGTACTTACTGAAATATGGTGTCAAATTTAATTAGTATGCATGAAACAGTGTGGTGGGAAAGTGATCCCACAACCAGGCTGGCTGGGAAAGCAAAACGGAGTGCATGACCTGGGGTATATTTCATGAAAAGTGACTTAAGACTCAAATTTTATCTTACGGTCCACACAACTATTTTGAAAAAATGATTAAATCTCATTTGACCAAAAGTGTCTGAGAAGATAACACGTAACTGCTAGTTAATGAGATAATTTTCATAAGATAACTGTAGTGTGATGTGCTCATAATTATTTGGTTAAATCTTTTTTCAGCAATTGCGAAGTTAGGGCATAAGACTGAATTTATGTAACTTTCCTTAAACAAGTCCCTTGGCTCACTCATTTAGTCATTATTTTCAAAGTTTTGCTTTGAACAAATGGTAGTTACTACGTCAGTGGACAGTTATGATGAAGGTGTCTGGGTTTGTCAAGTAATAATCTATTGATCAGCTCACGTCTCTGAGCATGAATCCTTGTTGTGTTCTCAAAACAGAATACAGCAAATTACAATTACTTTATGTTGTTATGTTGTTAGAAATCAGCTGGTTGATATTTTTACTTTATGTTATGTTAAATACCATACTGCATTAAGGTGTATGGACTTCTATACAAGTCATAGAAATACAACACAATCTCAGATCCACACAACTTCATACAACAAACACATCACTTAGAAAAGTGCTCTGGATAGTGAAATTCCATGATTTCCCCAAAGGATCACTGTGGACTATTGTCCTTGAAAAATCTGGACTTGTAATGATTTTGTAGTGATCCATGTCCCATGACACTTCATGAAACATTAGTCTCTTTCCTTTGAACTCGATATATTGACCAATGACAAGCTGACTCGTCTTGTGGGTGGATTCACTTTTCATCGTTTCTTCACAACATCATCTCACTTTAAATGCTAATTGTTACCATGCATCCTGATTATTTAACACAAAGGCTGGAATATTTTTAAACGTACTCTCAGTTCTGAATAATTCTCGAGGATGTGGATTATTGATTATTATACAACGTTATGTTATGTATAGGAAATTAAAACCCGTTCATGTTTTAGTTGTTAAGTGTTCATTAAGCAAAGTCAATATTTGCCACATAGTTTATCTAGCGATCATATCCTTTTGTCGTGTGGTAAGGGAACACATGTGTAGCTTCTTTTTCAATACTTAGTCTGATGTCAGTCCTAGATGTTATTAACGTTTCATTTATTTCCAGTGTATACACAGGGACGTGAAGCCAGAGAACATACTTCTGACAAAAGACAACATAGTCAAATTATGTGACTTTGGGTTTGCAAGAATACTTAGTAAGCACCACTTACCCTGCTTCTATCAGTCCTAATTCAGTTCAAATTGAAGTGTTTGAAAAGTTAGCGTGGTTATGTTTCTTTAACTCAGAACACAGCATGGTGGAGTAGTGAAATGGTATTATTTGTTTACTAGTTTTTATTTTACAACTGTCATCAACAGACACAAAGTGGCAGTTTTGGCAATTATCTTAGTTCGAATTTGAGGAAAATACCATAATTGTGTTGCTGTCAGTATTATGCACAAACTTGACCACTGCATTAAACTTCTCACTTTGGGCAGTCTTTATCTGGGACTGTCTGATATATGTCATGACTTTCAATCTGCTGAGCTGTGCTAAAGCAAAGAAGGCTGACATTGCTGTCATTGAGTATGAGCTCATGCTATTTCTCTTGACTGTAACACTGCCATAATTGTTTGTAGCCATTGGTATTTGTTACTGGAACTTGCTTTCCTCCATTTCTTTGTGTCCCCAAAAAACAAAGTTGTCAATTTGTGGGATGGGACGTTATTGGTACGTTAATTGTCTTCAATTCTATAACGTCACCCCTTAGCTAGCCACATTGGTATGGTTTGGACAGACTCGGGCAATACATCCTACGAGGAATATTTCTGGTGACAGAAATTACTGATTTTTAAGTCGCCATTTTAAGTCCTTTACTCATCTCGCTGATTCATGAAAGTTACAGGAGATATCAGATGAATTATACTCCACACATTTATCTACTTGCCTTGTTGATTTCGTGCAAGCTATAACTCATTGAGAGATTTTTCTGCGTTATCTCTCGATTCCCACCACTCTTTATTTTCACCTGATGAGTCATCATGGACTTGCAGAGAACTGTGGGCTCTAGTATTATGTCCACTCTTTCTCAGGATAGTCTCCTGTTTATTGCTTACCGTAATATATGCTTGAATTGACTTGTGGATTGTATCACTTGAAAAACCTGATGTCCCATATCTAATTTATCATAAAAGTTGACTTTTGTGGCATTTGGAATTAAAGTTTCAAGGCATGACACAAATGAGTGTGAGCCTTGGTGTGCTGTAACACTTATTATTATGTACTCAGTGAGCAGGACTGATTGTCTGTATACCTATTTGTTGCTTGGTGTAGCCATTTTCAAAGCCTTAGGTTCATTCGTCCGAACAATAGATAAGACATATTTATGTGTCTAGCTCACAGCCCATCCTGGTGCCATACTCTTGTCCTCATCGTTTTAGAGCCTGCAATCCATCCCTGTACTCAACTCTCATCCTTTCCATCAAGCTTTGCTCAGCCCTATACATCTCTGTCTCAACACACAATCCCTTCAGTCACCTGTACGCACTCTCATCTATTACAGCAGTCATCTCTTTACTCCCTTTCAACTTACACGTGCTGTCCTCGAGTCCTTCACTCTTCCCTCTTATCTTTACAGCTCAGGCAGGTGACGACTATACAGACTACGTAGCCACCAGGTGGTACCGGGCACCAGAGCTGTTGGTAGGCGACACTCAGTACGGCCCTCCCGTTGATGTCTGGGCCATCGGATGTGTGTTTGCTGAGTTGCTGAAAGGAAATGCCATATGGCCAGGGCGGTCAGACGTAGACCAGATTCATTTAATTTGTACCACGCTAGGTAGGAGCAACAGTTAAAGCATTTTTTCAAGAATTTTTTGTGAATTTTTGACTCATTTATTGACAGAGAACATCCATTATAGGTGATTTTCAATATGAGATGCTCTTAGATTTTTTTGTTTGTAGTTGTCAAACTTATCCCAACTTGAGATATTATCACTTACAACTTGATGACCTCTGTATGCAAATATGGGACTAGCAGCAGGCATCAGCACCACACAAAAGATTACGGACCATTCCATAATTCTTTACAAAAAGCAAATATAACAGACAGATATATTTGCTGACATGATAATGATCATATATCCACCAATCAATGAAAGGTAATTGAACCCCAACCCCTACACTTACGTATGTTCACAGTGTCTGTGTTTACTGTCTGCTGAGGATGTCATAGAACAAGTTCAGGGCGTTTATTTGTAGAACGCTTTGCTAGTCAGCTTTTGTATTGGTGTAAAGAGTTTTGTTTTTCAGGAATACAACTTCCCAAATGGTATATAAATTTTTAAATGTTGGGAGTATGCCTTTAAATGTGTGTATTGTGTGATTCGATTTGTGTCAGCTGTGTGATGTGTTGTCTGTGAAACATTAGCTAATCATTTGTTGTCTCTGTGACACATTGATTAATCATTTGACTAGTATAATGCCACTCTTCCAACATTTCAGGCTAGTATAATGCCACTCTTCCAACATCTCAGGCTAGTATAATACCACTCTTCCAACATTTCAGGCTAGTATAATGCCACTCTTCCAACATTTCAGGTGACCTGTTACCTCGCCATAAAGAAATTTTTGCCAACAACACATTTTTTAAAGGCCTCACACTTCCTGAAGTTAAAAATGAAAAACGGGTAAATAGTTCTCTAATTCAGTTCTTGGTGTGTCCACGGTGTAACTTCTTGGTAAAAGGTTTTCCCAGCTGAAGTGTGCACATCTGCTGCGTGTTGTGTTTTTGTACAAGATTGTCTAAAAATGTACTTGAGCATTGATTTTATTTTATCCTTGGAGAAGCAGATTGTACAAAGGATGTTTTTGTTCATGCCTAAACACAATGTTCATCTGACGCCTTGTAGAATGAGTCATTTATTAATAGTATGCTCTTCATCGTATGCTCTTGCAGAATTCCCCATGTACCATCATGAGGCACTCTGGGGAATTCTGGGAATACATCAAATGAAGACCACCCTCTGACTAACTCTGCAATTTTGTGTAGGTTCACTTTGCACATCCGCTTATTTCATTGTGACCAGGTGATACTAATGACTTCTAATTGTAGTTCTTGTAATTTATGTATCCCTATGGTATGATAAAGAAATAATTTATTTCTGTTCTTTCAGAAGCCGCTCAGTGTGTTGTACTCTGGCTTTTCCTCTGAAACTCTCTCTTTCATGGAGGTAAGTATGGACACTTCTTCACTATATATCAAGTATTTTCCAACCTTTGTAAGTTTAGTGGAATTTAAAATTATACTGCAACTGGGAGTATGTCAACATGAAAACAAGGTTTTGTTTACTAACATTTGGCTATGTTAGCATGTGCATGCCACAATTTTGTTGTTTGTGGTTAAGTTTACAATTGTCCAACTTGTGTATAGCCTGGGGCACGTTTTTGATGTAATAATTTTTGTATTTGCACGGATATTATGTGACTATGTCTTGATTACATGTCTTTCTGCTGTAGGGCTGTTTTGCCATGGACCCCACAGAGAGGCTGACGTGTGCCGACCTGATGATGCATCCTCATTTAGAGAGCATGCGTGTGCGAAGTCAGTTCCAGGAGAGAGGCTCTGTCGCGCGTAACAAGGTGTTCTCTACAGAAAGTGTAAGTAAGGCATTGTTATGGCAACTGGAATGTAATCACATCTATCCTTCATGTAACCATGGCAATGGATGATTTGTGATAGAGAACTCCTAAATATGGTCATGGCCACTGTCTTAACAGTTGTATGGTCACACGTTAAACAGTGTTGGTTCCACAGGCAGGGGATGAAAGCCTGGCGATGTACTCTAGTCCATAGTTTGGTGCCAAGTGGAAGATTCAAGTCTTAGCGAACTCTGCAAATCTCTTCGTAAAAGATTCTCAAGGCAAAACAAAAAATTATGTTATTATTATGATTACTGACTTAACAATTAATGTTGTTGTTGTTGTTGTTGTTGATTTAATGTTGTTGTTGTATTGTAGCATTTACCTCCTGTCAACAACCCACATGCCCAGTCACCAGTACCCGGTGCCAACAACAGCATTATGGGCAAATACATGTCAAACAACGCCAAAAACAAACACGTTAGCAAGAACAGCGACCACCTGCCCACGATCCCTTGACGATTAGGTCAAGGGGTTTGGCGTCATGACGGCAGCTACTGAGAGTGTAAGAACGTGACGTTGAAATCCTGCAGGCCATTTACTAAGGAGCAAGTATTACTGACTATGTGCTGTGATGAAACTGTGTTTCAGTTGGTTTTGTTGTTTGTCCACATATTTTCAGTGAGAATGCGTTGTGCCGCCTTTCAATGCCATTCACAAACTTATCCGGAACTTTCAAGCTACAGTGATGACAAATCACACGTGTTATTTGATTCATTTTTCCATGTGTCTTATGAGTAAGTTACTTAACTTTGGTGCAAAATGCTCTTTAAGTATACCACTCTTCACCACGAAGTTAGGTCTTCTTAAAGTAAAGTGTGGGTCCCCATGAACTGGGTGTACTTGGGGTTATGACAGATAGTTTGTTTTAATACAGTTAAAACTGTTCCATCAAAGTTCATAAATGGCAAAAAGGACTCGTTTGTGTTTGGCATATACTGGCAGTGCCCTTCTGCATGTCTCTTTCATGTGTGCGTTGTGTGTTTCCATGACATCTCTTGTTAATTTGCGGCCCTTGATCAAATCTTCAAACTTAAACTCAGATTCTACAGTGCATTTTCTACAACTCTGGTCACTGATCTTGGTGTTAATCATAGCTGAAGGCCAGTGAGGCTAGAAAAAAATCAAGTTTGAGTTTGAATTCAGAGGTTGAATCTTGGGCATAGATAGTACAATACCCATTTGGAATTTCTCTATTAAGAATTGTTTGAGTCTGTAAGTGATTTTAGTGCCAAAGTCAATTTTTTAAGAACCTGGCCTTCGGCCAAATAATCAGTGATATCCTGAATAACTGTTACTTACTACTGCACATTGTACGACTCGTTACTTGAAGCCTCTTAACGTGGTGTATGTTGATTATAAATGCTTGAGTTAAACTCTTTATTCAGTTACACAATTGTTTGTTATTTCTGTAACGACTGTGTACTGCAACTTTAATTAATATATTTTTCCTGAAAATTAATTTGCTTCAATTTGTAGACTGTGTCTGGTTGGATTGTTTTCTGTTGTGTGCTTTCTTTACTAACACATCCTTATTGCTCCTTATGGCCAGTCAGTAGAGAAGCTAGCGATGGTTGTTCAGTTACTGTGCTGTGTTACCTTAAGACCAGGTCTGTTGTCATGGTGATGGCAACAACTTAAGATATAGTAGTTGTGCAGTCATATGGTTACTTCAGATTATTTCGTGAGCTTTTGCATAAACCAATGACATTAACTAGGTGCCTGAGAATTAACCTTTCAGTCTTTCAATAACTGGCTTGCTGATTTTGCTCACAATGAAACTGTTAATTAATTACCGACATAAACGTGAAAAAAACTAGGCTTTTACTTTGAAGCCGGGCTGATGTAGTCTGTCCCAGTATGGATTAGCATGCAAAGTTACTTCTCGTTGTATTCACCGGCACTCATAATCTAGTTTGAAGTCTAAGTAGATCACATGCTATGTGGTGCGCAGATGGTCTTTATATGTGTTTCTAACCTTTGTTCATTGTGCTGGCTTGGTAACATTGTTTTGCTTATTAGTAGTCGACAGTAATTGAACAGTACATCGCTAGTGTGTAGATGTAGTTAGCATGCTGTAGTCATGACTTGGTAGAACACAGTAAACTTCTCTCGTGTGGGAGTACAGTTTAAAGGGTCACTTAACTCAGTTTTGTGCATTAAACGATAATATTTAACTAAAGTTGGTCACTTATGCGATTGGAAGTGGCCTTCTCACATTGATTAGAGTAAGGTTTGGCTGTACCATGTTCACCCGGGGTTTTCAGTGGACTGATGTAGTTGGAAACTTTATATTTCAAGGATTTGCATCTCAGAAAAAGTTGCGAAAAAAATCTGTTAATGCACAGAACTGAGTTCTTGGCCCCTTCAGTGTAAATATTGATTGTCCGATTCACGTGTATGTCTGTTGTTGACTACACCACAGTGAAATAGTGCCCATCATGTTAAAAGTCATGTTCATCTAGTGGTAGTAGGCCAGCTCTTGAGACTGTCACAAATTAACTGTCAATAAAGTTGAATCTTTATGAATATAGGAGAAATTGAGTTAGTGCTAAAACAGCGGGGCAGTGTACTGTAAACTCCTATTTATTGACCAGGTATAGGTTGATCATAATTACATGGTCGTCATTATTTAAGTATTGCTGTGTTAAACTACATTATGCAGCTTGGGCGTGTTGATTAATTAGCCTAGTCTCTTTGAGTGAATGCCAGATCTAGAGCTCAGCCTCTTAATACATGGTGATATCTCCTGAAGACTTGTATATTCTTGCTAAATTTATAGGAAACTAATGCTTGAACACACCACAAGACCCTGTTTCATGAAACTTGTCTTCGCTCATAAGTCTGAAGGGGAAGATTACTTTGTATGTTACTTATTCTGAAAATTCTTATGAATCCAAAAAGTTGATTTTTATAAAAAAAACTCAATTTGTCAAACTGGAGGTGTGGCGCTGTGGGCATTTCGCACAATGCAAGGAAGTGATTGAATTGCTATTGTGTTGGTTTTACCCATTCCTGACATCATTGCTCGAGTGCATTGTCTTGTTGTTATGCACCGGAGCTGAGATTGGAAATTGACAGACCTCTTGAGATTGAGCTCAGATATCAGAACGGAAAAGCAAGAGAACAATAGTTGTTTGAAACAGCTGGAATTGACAGAACTTAGTTACTGCACCACACTTCCAGTGTGAAGAATTACTATTTTTATTCATTTCCCAATTATTGAACTTTACTACAAAATGTTAAGAATACCTTTATAGTGAGTGAAGTGTGCCAACTGGATCACAAATACCTTAAGAAAATATAACGTTGCCCTTCAAGTTACTTAGCATTGACAGCTGTGTGCAACAGTTGGAGATGTGTCAAGTCACAATGTTGCTGTGTCTGTGGCTTTCATGAAGCGAGGCGTTCGTCTTAGAGCTGATTTGTCTCTTAATTACAGTTTAAATTGGACCAAGTCGTTATTTATTTCATGCTTAGCACGTAGTGAAGCAATGTTAGTGCAATAAATAATGAAAAAGTACAATTCATCTGACTGGATGAGAAAAAAATCTAAATCTATGAACAGTTTTAATGTGGGTTGTAAATACTTGATAGATGTTTGTGCATGGTCTTATGTATCAAAGTGTGGTCTCTTGCAGTTGTGAATGTTGGTTATATTATGTCATGTCATAGTTTTGATTCTAGGTTTGAACAGTTTTTGCCTGCAGAAATTTATTTACACATCAAAACATATTTTAGCCCATTGTCTCTTAGTTGTGAAGTGTTGGGTTACTACCCATGTGAAGAAGCATTTCTGAATGTTTCATCATTTGACTTTGTTGGTATAGATAGTCATGTCTCAGAACAGCGTTTTGAAAGCTTGATATTTCACCTTATTTTCACTTTTGATGTTGTCCAAAGGGTTTATGGCCCCTGACCTTTGACCTTGCAATTTGGTCAACAACTTACTGTATTCCGTTTTTGTGAAGCTGTGTGTCTATCTCTGTATTTCTGGTATCTCTTATTCATGATCAGTATTTGCTTTTGACCCAGATGCATTGGTACTTCATTGAAAGCTTTTAGATATTTATTGTGTAACAATTTCAAGTGGGCATGGCTATTGTCCTGTGTGACAATATGGATATTGTCCTGTTTGACAATATGACTATTGTCCCGTGTGACAATATCCGTTATGAGTTCTACTTAACAATCATGAAGTTTTTTCATCACATTACTTTTATTGGAAAAGGTATATATACATATATATAAATATATGACATGTAAAATAATTGTGTGAAAATTCTGTTTTAAACTGGTTTACATTGTAATTAAAGTGATTAATTATAAATATAATCAATTTTAAGCTGTGTGTGCCTGCATTTGTGAGTCGACCTGGAGTAATTCCTGTTAAACAGAGACGAACCTCGTTATAGACTGAAGCACTGGTGAAGTGTTAGTTAATGTAATATAGGTAAAAACCAATACTGTGCTAAAATGATGGACGGTATTCACGTGATCCCAGTAAAAACTGCAATTTTACACAAGTAGAGGAATAATTACAGAACTACACCCCCTCGTCATTTGTGCTTTAAATTTTTGACTGCTGTTGCCAACAAGCACTTAAAGTTTAGTTGCAAACATGATTTATTCTGTCTTGAATATCCATTGCATTCAGTTTCTAACACAAAGATAATGCAGCACAGATACTAGATAATTGGCTTAAATCGACTTATTTCATGATTTTAGAAAGTGGATGGTTGTGGTACATGATCATGGCTGTTCAAATGTAATAAATACATAAATTTCAGTCAGTCTGGTTCATGTACTAGACATGTACACACTGCTCAGATGGGCCCATTGTACTGATCACCCGGAACCTTGTGCTTTTATGCTTTATTCATATATAATTAAAACCAAGCTGAGGACCTACAGATCTGACTCGAGGGTCTAGAAGTGTGCCCCAGTGGGACTCAAACCTACAAACTTAAGTAGAAGAAGTGGAATACTTATTATATTATACATCTGATTAGAATGCAATAAACTTGCTCGAGGTGGAAAAATAGATAAACAGTTGTGGGTCACAAAATGGTAAAGGATGATGCCTTGCCTTGAGAGTTGTACAGCTTTTGCACAGACACAATCGCAATGAAACCAACTTTAAAATTTCTCTTGAGAAATTTGACACTGTACTGTGGGTTATAGTACAAATTAGTAGCCCATTAGGTACTATAGAATGGACTAACAAAATGAAAATTGATTTATCACAGTGGTAAAAAGTTTTCAGTTAAAATATCACCCTGCCTTCTAATTACAATAGCACAGTAGATTGGAAGACGAAAATGGACTCCAGTACACTCGACTTTTATGTAGAGACATGCCAAATTTTAGATCAACAAGGTTAAGATAGCACACTACTTCCATCAAGACTACAAGCTCTCTATCAATGTGGGAAACATATACTTGAACCTCTTGAACTTTTAGACCTATCTTGACTTAGGACATATACTTGATTTAGTAATAGAACCAGAGGTCTTAAAATGATCATATTTTAGCCTGACATGCTCACAAATCAATATGACAAAGCCTGCAATCACACACAATACAGGGCAACAGCTCAAACACTTGCCTTGAAAAAGGTAAAACAATGAGAATACCTTGCACCACTTCACGAACACTAAATTCTTACTATGTAACCACCAGACAGAATAGTTAAACTACACTCTGGGGGTGCCTTACGTCCACACTGAACATACTTCAAGACAAGAACTCTGGGAATACCCTTCTGCATGAACCTGATCCCAAATCCTGAACCCTTCAGAGGGTTAGCGCATGTTTATCTCTAGTACAAGGAATGTAAATGCCACATTTATAAACATCTAAAATGTATTAATCTCTAAGGAGATCCATTCAAAGGGCCAATATAGGTTTAAGTCTATATATGGGTCACAGATGGCACCTCTATACAGGAGCATCATGTAATACCTTAAAGCTTGAATAACAATACTTGACTTATAGCTTTCTATAAGACAGCTAAATGGCCATTTTCTTCATAGTCACTCCCAAAGATTCAAAATCATGAAATATTGGTCAATCTATCCAAAAACTTTATGGCTTTTAGACATTCTTCTTTACTTGTTAAGGTCTCAAACCATTTTTCTATCATAGCATGAAAGGCTTGATATAAACTTCATGTGGCTCAGAAAAATTGTTTCTATTTCCATTTTAGCCAGTGAGTGCAAAGAAAATGCCCCATTAAAGTATGGTTTTCATCAGCTATGTAATTGTCATAGTAGATTCAATAGCATCATCGGTGGATTCAGTCATTAAAACTCCCTGAGTACTGACGGGCCTTACAGGTGGCGCACTCTCGTGGTTCGACTCAACACTAGATGTTCTCTTCCTACACTCCTGCAGTTCAGTAAGTTCTGAAGCCAGACTCTGCTGAGAAGGTCTTGTAGCTAAGCAAGGAACGCTACGCACCGACCGTGAGGACACAGACTCCTTGTGGTTTTCACTCTCCGTCATCACGTCATTGTCTGTCCCAGAGTTGATGACATACTCTCGTGGAATGCTACCGGCACGTGATGGAGATGGGCTGACCCGTCCCCTGTTTTTGTATTTGTTGACTATGATGAATGACACAATGATAGCAGTCAGCATAAGGCACCCCCCGAGCACCACACCCACTATCAACCCAGAGGAGAAGATTGGGGAAGCTTCCACAGGGGGGTCAATTTTCCTACAAACAAACAGCTGTGAATTAATTTACAAGCATCATTCAATCAGACATATTGCAACACAAATTTACTACGCCATTCACAGCCAACTATACATGATACCTGGATAGATGAATAAAATGAACTTGCTGTACATGGTAAAATCACAAGAACAACGTGCAGCATTGGTATGAGCCCAACATGTGCATTGCATACAGCAGGGAGGATCATTATCTTAGACAGTAAAGGGAGCAAAGCTAGTCAACTTAAAATAACCTCCAGGAGGCACAAAGCAAGTCAGCAATGCTCTCCTCAATAGGAACGCACCCGCCACCTGTAATCATGATTCTTCAAGCAGTTTGGCAGTTAGAGAGGCAGACGACAAAGAACGAACACAAAAAATGATGCAAAGAGTACCAAAATTGCTACTAGAGGACTCCACAGTATGTGGATCTGTCCCAAAATCCCAGTCAGTTGTACTGTCTTAAATAGGAATGCATATCAAATTTCATGAAGGATCTTGGTAAATATTGAGACACAGGCACAGGCAAAAAATGCCTCTAGTGGACATCACAGTAGGCGGACCCATCCAAAAAAAACCATCAGCCGTGGTCTTATTAGTAGGAGCACAGTTGTCAATTTTCATGATGATCCTCGATCGGTTTGGCTGACACACCAAAAATCAGGCTCAAAAAATAATACAAATAACCATCATGTGGTGTACAATACAATGAAAGTGTCTATCAATGGGAAGGCAAGATGGTCTATTTTATAGAGTCCTACTAACTTAATTTCATGAAAATTCATCAAGGAGCCATAAAGGCAGAGAAAAACTTATAACAAAAATTGCCATAAGGGAACACAACAGTAGTCAAATAGAGAATAGTAAAAATGGTCACTAGGTGAAACAGATTACATCAAATACATTCTGAAAACAGAAAGGCAACGTTGTTTCCTTAACAGATAACTATTTACCATCCTTAAAGGAAGTCCAAAGATATAGAGGGAAATGTGTTGCTACTAGGATACATCAGAAAACTGCCAACGTGCATTGTCTCATACATAGGAATACAACGTATTTCGCAAAAATCCTGCAAGGAGTTTAGGAGATATAGCCACAAATGCAAAAAACTGCCAATTGGGAGAGCCACAGTAATCACCCTGTGCCACGTTAAATCCTGCAAAAGGCTTAGAAGATAAAGCCACAAACAGCAGACAGAAATGACCGCAATATACAACCACATAAATATATGTGGCCGCATAAAAAGTATATATATACATATGTGTATGGAATAATAAATGAGACTGAATTAGGCACTAAGATGTCTTGACTAAAAATTAAACACCAAGTCATGTATACGAAACAAACTGGAATGAGGTCACATGTTCCTTAATTTATTCCTGTTCACAAATTTAACAAAACTGAAACAGCACTTTATGAAATATGCTATATTGTGTACTACAATCATGGTGGTTATGACTACAACCATG
The DNA here is from genome assembly GCA_002633005.1 of Phoronis australis. Lineage (NCBI taxonomy): Eukaryota > Metazoa > Phoronida > Phoronidae > Phoronis > Phoronis australis. Next base: position 109,238 of record NMRA01000563.1, read on the forward strand.
GTGGTTATGACTACAATCATGGTGGTTATGACTACAACCATGGTGGTTATGACTACAACCATGGTGGTTATGACTACAACTATGGTGGTTATGACTACAACCATGGTGGTTATGACTACAACCATGGTGGTTATGACTACAATCATGGTGGTTATGACTACAATCATGGTGGTTATGACTACAAGACCAACCTGACAGACGAGGCTGTAAATGTCCACTGTCCTTCATACAGGGTGAGTGTCATGTTGCCAGCAGAAACATAGGAGGATAGAACAGTCACAACTTCAGCAGGAGAACGAGCTGAAATTTTGTAGCAGACATTGTGATGCAGCTAACACTGAGGTCACATTCATGAATGAAGGGAAGAATAAATGACTTGCTACACACATCATACTATAACACAAAGAGTATGACTTAATTCAGAGGAAACTTTTTGAATGTGTGATTTTTTAACAATAAAATTTCTCATATTTTAACACAAGTGCAAGGACCTGAAATTCACAAAAGGAAACTAAGAACACACATGTGAGCGTCTCGCGATATTTTGAAAAATCCCCTCTAAGCTGCAATTTGTGGACAATGATCCCAGGTATGAGCATGGCACTCTACATACATTTGCTTTCATTCTTCAATCTCTCAAGCAACCAACAAAATGGTATAAGTAGTGTTTTTTCATTCATGAAAAAGTATACACAGCTGTCTGGAAACAACTGCCATGAAAATCTTCGAGATGCAAATAATTGTTAAAATATCCCTCTTTCAATGTTTCTCATTTTTAAAGGCTTATTAGACTGCAGCAAATGTTTGCAAACAACAACTATTACATCGTATATAAACTATTTTTGTTGAGATATGACAAAATTACCTCTACTACATCATGTCTCAAAATCTTTTACCATACATATTTGTTGCTTAAACACAGTTATTATATTTCAATGAATACCTCACCAACTCTAATAGAGGCAGCTGGTGACAGTCACAAGGTAAAACATGCAGGGAAATAGGTAAAAATTACACAATTTTGCAGAAATGTAGCCCAGGTTCGTTAAAATTACAAGAGCAACAGCAAGCGTTGAAATTCACCCACAAATGCACCACAAATGGTGTGCTTTTAGAGGTGTTAATTTATATCATAAACATGGCCACTAGATGGCATTAAATACAATGAACCCATCCGAAAACAGGAACATGTCATCTTTTTTATAGCTATTTACCAAATTTTATAAAAATCCACCAAGAAACTTCAGAGAAACAAGAAAATGGAAAAAATGAAATTGCCATTAGGGGGCACAGCCTTTGTCGGATCTGTGTGAAAGTCATTGTCGTCCATTGTCAACTTCATGTAAATGCACTCACTAAATTTAATAAAGATCCCGCAGAGGATTAAGGGGATACAGGCACAAAAAAAAACTGCCACTAGGAGGCTCCACAGTAACTGGGGTCATCAGAAAACCATTGTTAACTGTCCTCCTCACACTAAGAACATATATGCCAATCATCCTTAAAGAAGTTTGATTGATAGCAGGGCAGACGCCAAAAACTGACTAGACAAAAATAAAATATGGCCACTAGATGGTGCAAAATACGTTGAATCCATCTGAAAACAGGAATTTGTCACCATTTCTTTAATAAAAGCTGTTTACCAAACACCATGAAAATCCATCAAGGAACTTCAGAGAAACACAGAAAAACGGAAAAAAGTGAGTTTGCCACTAGGAGGCACCGTATTTGTCAGATCTGTCTGAAAGTCGTCTTCTGTTGTCAACTTCATATAAATACACTTGCTAACTAAATTTCATAAAGATCCTGCAAAGGGCTTAGGAGATACAGCTGTGGGCGCAAAAAACAAAACTGCCACTAGGAGGCGCCACAATAGTCAAAGCTGTTAAATCATTGTCAACAGTCGTCCTCTTCAGTATGGACATCTACAACAATTTTCATAACCATCCTTAGAGTGGTATGGTAAATAGAGGGGCGGATGTTAATAATGACTCGAAAATAGTAAAAATGGCCAATAGATGGTGCAAAATGCCTCCAATCCATCTGAAAACGGGAGGATAGCGTCATCTCGTTAATAGATGCCTATGTGCAAAATTTCATGGAAATCGGTTGAAGACTTTTGAAGATATAGAACATACACTAGGGAGCACAGTGGTTTGGGTTGGTCTGAAGCTCATCATCCTTTGTTGTCAGCCCCATAGGAACACACCTGCCTAATTTCAATAAGGGGTTTAGGAGATTCAGCCCCATAGGAACACACCTGCCTAATTTCAATAAGGGGTTTAGGAGATTCAGCCCCATAGGAACACACCTGCCTAATTTCAATAAGGGGTTTAGGAGATTCAGCCCCATAGGAACACACCTGCCTCATTTCAATAAGGGGTTTAGGAGATTCAGCCCCATAGGAACACACCTGCCTCATTTCAATAAGGGGTTTAGGAGATTCAGCCGCAGATGACGGACACTCAGACAGATATGACGGATATGTGGGCGCATAAAAATGAAAATTGTGAAGGAAAAATAGCAATATCCGATTCACTTAATTGTTGAAGATTTTGAAAAAAAATAAGCAGTAACTGCATATGGCGCACAAATTGGGTTACGAGTGAATTGGATAAAACACTGACAGAAAAAGTTTGACTTGAAATCTTACTAGTCCTCTAAAACAGAGATTCCGACAATGTATTGAGAGTAAATCTCACTTACCCGTGTTCTCAGAAGGTAGGATATCAAAAATCACAAGAACACTCCCTTTCTGGAGCAGTAGGTTGACAATCTGTGTTGACTTCACTTGTGTAACCAAGATGACTTCATCAACAAATGCATTTTGAAAGTCTTTAACTAGTTCAGGATCCCCTACTAGACTGTCGTAATCTGCATCTTTAAATGTCACTTCAGCTCTGACAGGGGGCGCTAGTGTTGGGCGTGAGGTAATATCAGTCGATGACACTGGTGCAGCTGTAAGGAAAGTGTAGAATTAATATGAAGAACTGAGAATACATTGTCATCCAAAAACAATCTCTTTCTAGCTGTGAGGTAAAGAAAAGTAAAGGCTTTATCTTTATTTATAAAATAAGACTTAGGGCTAGTCACTTTCTATGTTCTAACAAATACCTGAAGTTGATGAATGAGTTGTAGTGTCATCACTGTTGCCAGTGGCAACAGTTGGCGGGCTAACTGTGTTGGTGGATGAAGTAGTAGTTGTGGTAACCAGAGGGTCAACGCACAATATGCCCTCTTTTGGGCAAACGAGGGATCCATTATATCCTGGTACCTGAAAAAGAATAACTATGAATATTACATTCTGACATGAAGGCTATTAAAACACTAGATAACGAGAACGATCGGTGTCGGAGAGGTGTGAAGGAAGCAATCTAAGAAATGCGTGTGGGACCAGGTTGTGAGATATCTCCCAGCTTGTATGTCACGTGACCCCAGCGGTTACAAGCTAATCCCTCTGGTAGACAACCTTGTGAGGGGGCCACAACATCCTGTTAATGGGCATTACAATAACTAGTATTATTAAGGTAGGTGGATACACAAAAAAATTAATTTTGACTGTTTTTTACATTTTCATATCATCCTAATCTTTAATTCTTGATGCACAGTATACTGAAGAAAAATAAAATCATTCTGAAAATCCAAAGTTGTTTTTTTAGCTATATTTGACCAAACCTCAGTAAGTCATATGGCTTGAATGCTCACCAGCTCAGTGATTGACAACTGGGGCGGAGCTTATATACAAGGACACTAGCTCTAATCTAACCCTGTCAACAAGCATTGCGTAACCAGGCAATCGAGAGTGCTGTACCAGCTGATATTGGTGTTGTAGCAAGACCAAGAATAAAACAATTCTATTTTTGACCATGTGAAAGTTAGTAGTGAAATGGTGAACTAGCTCCTGTTCCGAGCCTGAGCCTGTTTGTCTATCTGCAAAAAAATTAAGTTGAGTACGCCAAGCCCTACCGAAGCCATCACTGCACTCAGCTTGAGGAGTCCGTGCAGAAATTGTGTATGTATAAGAGAAGTCGGTAATATAAGGTCAGTTGTCTTGCGAGAGGACGCTGAGTGTCGACGTGGGTGGTGTTGCACGATTCGGTGAGAGTGCATACACGCGCTGTGAAGACAAGCCGCGCGCGCGACACATGGACAACTACATGCCGTCAGAGTAGAGTCTTCGCAGATAAACCGTGCTTCTGTGCTGGGAACGTGCCGTGGAGAAACTAGGCTGTCAAACCCAGAGGATTTTTAACTTGCCACTGGCCGTAACCCAAAGAATTAGAGAAATGACCCAGTGTTCAACATAACAAAAAATTTTCTAGTGCATAGATTCAAACGTAACCCTGAATTAAAACTCATGATATTATACGATTTTAGAGGAAAGCAATATAAGAAACTTTAGTAACTTGAGAATCTCACCCAAGCGGCGCTATTTGCGCAGAAAGTGATATTTTCTTATCCCAAAGTCCATTCGGTACAGGCACGTAAAAATGTTGAACCATTACTATGAAAGTAGTTCTTTATCCTCGTCGCCAATATTGTTATGTAGGCAGTAACGCGGCGATTTGATATAACACATATATTGGTTGATGATAATATTGGAATACTAACAAATAGGTCTGTGTAATATAGTTAGAGAGTCTTTTACAAACTGAGTGGAGAGTTCAGATGAATCGTATAAACAATCAACACATGGTGGTCGGCACACCAGTACAGCAGACAATAGATCAACGCTAAGCTCCGCCCACGTGACAGCCATATTTGTTTTGGTCGTCTGTCGTGCATCACAAGTTCGAAAAAATGATTAAAATTACGCTGTAAACAAACAGGTATGTCACATTTTCTAAATATGAAGTAAATATCAGCTTTATTTCTAGTACTTCAACAAAAATTGGAACATAATGACCACGCATTCTGAACGAAATTTGATCTCAAGTGGCAATCGATGACCGCTTAACTTCAAAGCCGTTTTTCTCGGCTCGTGATTTCAGGATAGTGACACGATTCTCGGGCCTATTTTTCCACAACACGTGGGTCAATTTTAACGAAAGTTGCAAATTTGAAATCCTCTTGGACTGAAGTAAAATCGCGTGCCAGGGTTTTTTGATAAATGGACCAGATTTTTAGTTATTAGACGGAAAGTGACCAAATGACAAAAAGTGGCGTGCTTGCCCCAACTCACACACAAAAAATGCCACAAAATCAAGATCATAATGATTTTGTACATATATTTGGTATGGATAAGTAGAATATTGCGTAAGGAAATAGTTGATGATGATCCCTGTGCATTTTGAAAAAAAATTCGAGGTAAAATTGGATTTGTTGAAAATTAAAAAATACGATTTTTAAAAAAAACGAACTACAAAAAAACAATTTTTTTTCGATTTTTGTCACTTTCAGAATCATGTCTAACTAGTTAAAACTCCCTTTTTACTCATTTTAGTTAGGAACCTGGAGATTTGATCAGTGTATACACCTACCTTAACATCCTTGTCACATTTATTAATTTCAAGTAATTAAGTTAATAATATTCTAATAACATCAAAATTCAAGAAATGTTTTTGAATGGCATTTTGAGAATGGATTATGGAATCTTAGCGTGAGATCTGTTCCTAGGCAACATTTTACATTTGGCACACCAGCGGAAAATATGAAATAAGAAACCATACATAAGAAGTTTTGTGTTAAACAAAATACTGAAAGCACCAATCAAACAGAATAACAAAATCACTGTTCTTCACAACAACTCAAACACTCAGTGATGCTATTTGAAGAACTAACACACAAGTTGCATAGACCAACAAACAGTTAACACCTTGCAATGGTAATTTACAATTGTCCACGCTTCCCACGCCTATTTAGAAATAAACAATCACAGTATTCAATACAAATTTCACACGAACAAAACATTGAAAGTAGAAACTAACAAAACACATATTTCCAGTTATTCTGGTTTTACCCTGTCAACTATCCAGCGTCATATTGAGTGCTGCAGTGCCCAGAAGACAATGATCATTAACATAAAATATTCATACATAGTATTTTGAACAAACTATTACAATATAGGCAAACCACCATTTTGTAAACAACATTTTTCCACATCCGTTAAGCTCTTTCAAGTGTTAAACAAAATCTTAAAAGCTGATTTCACGTGATTTTCCATGATTTCAAATATGGACATTATACTTAAAATAACATTTCTTCAAGCTAGTCAGCATAGTTTTTGATGTTAGTTTTAGTTATAAGAGCAACGCGGAGCATTGAAATGCGTCCACGATTACACCGCAAACTTTGCGCTTCTAGAGGTTTTATTTGTACCATAAGAAATGGACATTAGATGAAACAGAATACATTGAACCCAACCAAATATGGAAAGGTTTCGTCTCTCAAAACAGTCAAATTTCATGAAAATCTGTCAAAGAACTCCAACAATATAAATGAAAAAAATAAATTGCCGTTAGGAAACACAGCAGCTGTCAAATCCGTCTAGCTGCTGTCCAGTTAATTGCAAAGTTTCAAAAACCTCAGTCTTGCAAGAGGCTTAGGAGATCCAGCTGTAGATGCTAAAAATGTCACTAGGGGGGACCACAGTAATGGGACCCGTTCAAAAACCCACGTCAGTAATGGTCTCATCAGTAGGAACACAACTGCCAATTTTCATAATGATCCTCTATGCGATTTGGCAAATAGAGAAGCAGACAGCAAAAAACAGACTAAAAAGTAGGTAAATGACCATTAGTAGGTGCAGAATACTGCAAATCCATCACAAAAAAGGAAAACTGATGTCGGGTTCATTATATGAACTTGTTTGCAAAGTTTCATGAAAAAGCATCAAGAAGCTCTGAAATTTCAAAGGCAAATGCAAAAAATAAAACTGCCACTAGGGAGCACAGCTGTAGTTGGATTGGTCTGAAACTCGATGACATCTGTTGCCATCTCCACAGGAACATGTGTACTACATTTCACAAAGATCTTGCAAAGGGTAAAGAAGATACAGCCGTCAACACAAAACATAAAATTGCCAATAGGAGGCAACATAATTGTCAAACAGATCCTAAAATCAACGTCAGCCTCGGTTTTCTCATCAGGAACGCATCTCCAAATTTTAATAACGATCCTTCAAGCAGTTAGGGGGATGGAGAGGGTGATGTCAAAAACGTGTACACTCAAAAAAATTTTCAAAATGGCCACTGGGTGATGCAGAACATGTCAAATCCAACTGAAAATGAGAAGATGTCATCGACTCCACAAAAAACACCTACTTGCAAAATTTCATGATAACAAAATGGCTGATATACATCGAATCTATCTGTCCAAATGCTGTCGCTGTCTATTGTCAACTTCAAATAAATACACTTGGCAAATTAAAAAAGATACTGCAGAGGGTTTGGGAGATACAGCCACTGATGAAAAAAAATACCACTAGAAGGCGCCACAGCAGTCAGAGTCGTCTGAAAATCATCATCAGCCGTTCTCTTCACAGTAGAAACATAAACGCTCAAAGTCATCCTTAGAGTGTTTAGTTAATAGAGGGGCCGAAACCGAAAGCAGAATAGGAACCAGTTAAAATGGCCAATAGATGGCGCAAAATATGTCCAATCCAACCGAAAACAGGAACGTGTCATCGAAGCTTTAATAGAAAGCTATTTACCAAATTTCATAAAAATCCACCAAGGAACTTCAAAGAAACAGAAAGCGTAAAAAATGAAATGGCCACTAGGGGGCACAGCATTTATCAGATCCGTCCAAAAGTTGTCATTGTCGTTTGATCACTTCACATAAATAAATTTAATAAGGATCCTGCCGAGAGCCATGGGCGCAATAAAAACAAAATACCACTAGGAGGCACCAAAGTAGTCAAAGTCAACTGAAAATCAATGTCAGCAATCCTCTTCACAGCAGGAACAAATGTGCCAGTTTTTACAATCATCCTTAGAGTGGTTTGGTTGATAAAGGGGCTAAAAAGCAGAGGGGCCAAAAAACAGTAAAAATGGCCACTAGGAGGCACAAAATACCTCGAATCCATCTGAAAATGAGAAGGTAGCATAATCGAACTAATAGATCCCTAATTGCCAAATTTTATGAAAATCAATTGAGGACCTTTGGAAATACAGAGGTTAACGTAATAAGCTAAAATTGCCACTAGGGAGCACAATGGCAGTCGGATCTCTCCGAAAATTAGCTCATGCCATCCAATCCGTGAAAGGAACATATGAGCAAAATTTCATGAACAAGCACCAAAGGGTTTTGGAGATAGAGCAGCAGATGCCAGACGAACATGTATGATGGCATGATGGGCCCACGTATAAATGTGGGTGCATCAAAATACAGATCCCTGGTTGTCTTGGAGGTACACTACTCTGTGTTCAGTACCGTTCTCACAGTGAGTACTAACAACAGAATATGACTTAAATGGCCCAGCAAAAGGCCCGTATCTTGGTCCTGCAATCACTATCAGTGGACAAGCAAAATGTCCTATTGGCTATCACAGTCTGTCGGTGATCCGTGTTCGCTCACAGGAAATGAATGCAGAACCAAGATACAGGACTCTTGCTAAGCCACTTATGTCACCTTCTATTGTCCCAAGGGTGGAGACACATCAAGAGAACAATAAATAACATGGAAATATTGTTCTCCATGACGACTAGGGATCTGCATTTACACTGAAGGTAACATCAACAACAGATGTCTTCCCTTTAAAGTGTACGACATTCAAGATACTGGCCTTCAATAAAACTAAGCGTCTAACTTAACTCTTTCACTGCCAAGCGCACATTTCTTGGCTTCGTTAAATTTCATGGAAGACACAGTACACAGCAAAAGTAATCAGACAAAATACTATTTCCTTACGATCATTCATCATTACTCATTATGACATGTCATTCACTTTACTCATGAACTTTCATAAAAATCTGCCATATAATTCTAGAGCATTGATTTTCTTACTGGTTGCACACCAAGTTCTAGAACATTCTTCATGATTACACACCAAGTTCTAGAACATTCTTCATGATTACACATCAAGTTCTACGCATCCTCGAAATTTATGTTGCAATGGAAAGGCAGTTCTAAAAAACTTGCCAGACAATGATGTCCAAGCATTAAGTTTTGATAGTTATTTTTGAAATTCAAAATTCAATTTTTTATTTCCTATCCTAAGTAACTTAAGGGTTTTACATGTTCGGCAGCCTTGCACAAGCTCGCACAAACATACATACCTGAATAGCTGATTCATACGGACAAGGTAGCCAATCAGAATCCAAGATTTTCACAAGCAGACTCATGTTATTACACCGATGTTGAAAGCATCGACCCTTCAATTCAACCTGTGCCGGAACCCCTGAGGCACCCTACAGTGAAGATTAACAAAGGTATGAAAATGCACGCAGATTGAGTAAGGAGACTGTGAAGTAGACAGACAATAAAACCAACATTAAACTCACTTCGCTTTGTGTTAAAACCTTATCTTTTGGTGAAACTGATCTCAACTCACCTTAAACCTTACCTATTAAATTGTAGATAATTTCCAGGCTTGGAAACAGTTTGTTATTGTTTGAGAGTAAGTTGTCTTGACCAGTCAGGTCAGTTTATACACCAAGCATGGTCTCCTGCAGTAATGATCTGTGACTTCCTTCCAAGCCCAGACACTAATTGTTATTTCAGTAAATAACAAGTCCAGACCAAGTTCACAGCCTTAAGTGGTCTACACTAAAAGGTGGTTTCATTGACACAATGCAGGCTTGTAGCACTTTTTAGCATGTAACGAAAAGCCCCCTGTAGGTGACAAAGTAACAAGGACAAACACTGCCCCGCTGTGCTGGTGACGGTGTAATCAAACAAAGAGTACTTCATTTAGTTAGAGCACAACACTGAACTGTAGACAAATGGAATTTTATCTTGCAACAGAAAGCAATATAAAACTCACTTCATTCTTAACATAGTTTGCTCTGGACGAATGTCAAGAAGCAACACTTGATGACATTTTGAGCTAAATAGTCAACCTTCAAATTGTTAGAAATGTGAAGATTGTTGGCAATTAAGTTTGTGTGAAACAACTGAGAAATTCCGTAACATAAATGGTGTTCCTGTGTCATGCACTGCAAAGTAACACTTCCCAGTGCAGTCAGGTGGCAGCATATGTCATTCTTATCATGAGATCAGAATACTTTTGCTTCAAAACAAAGTCTGCTAGTAAGTACGTAGGGGCATGGTCAATAACTTTTGTCATTACTGAGACACAAGAGGCAACATAGCTTGGCTTGTCCAACAGAAATGATGAACATTCTGCGTATTTACATTCCACATACTGCCACAATTCAACACTCTGAATAGCTCCCCAGGAAGTAAAAAAGTAGAAATTACATGCAGAAATAAATTTCTTAAAAACGTACATGTTTAGTAAGATTGGCGAGGAAGCACCTGCTAGTCTCATTGAATACTTCTCCGTACAGATGTGATGTACTGCCTGCATTAACAGCCAAGAAGCATTCGTCCTGAAATGAAAAGCAATTTGCAAATTTCCAACCACTGGCAGAAAAAATTGAAACATGGAAGTTTTAGTTTTGAAATTTTGAATACTCTAGAATCACAAACAACAAGAATAGACTCTTAAAAGTTATCAGTGCTTTTTCCTAAATTTTCAGTCAACGAAAAAACAGCCTTAAACTCGCGTTCTGTCCAGGAATTGATATAATAGCATGTTCATAGAATAACATGCTGAGACAAGCCAGTTTGTTAAGTGATCCAATGTGATGGAATGTGGGTTTATGGTCACTTCAACCAACTAAATTTGGTTTCCATTTCAAACTACTTGTGTAGAATTATTTATAAGACAAGTGTTAACCTCATTGGGGGCAATAACTTAAAGATGTTATAAAATGAAAATGTTATGACCTTGCTTGGCTGCATATAAATTCACTTTATTGCACCTTAGATTGTTGCTTAGCAACATAACAACATCCCCCATAAACTCTTGGTTAAGGCATGTTTAGTTACACAGTCCATCTGGAACACTTGTATGACTAAGCAGATGGTTCACAAAGAACTACTTTCACAGACCTTGAATGTCAATTTCAAAAGGTCTACTGCGTGTGAAGGACACCCATGATATACAACAGTCCCCCAAATTTTAAGTCACTACGGGGACTAGTTACCCCCTCTAAGTCATAAATGAAGATGCGTTCCAGTGTGACATCAATATACATTATGAATGCACTGTTTTTATGCAACAAGGTCTAGTGAATCACGGACAGGATTTAACCTGGCTGTAACTCATCAAATGATGGATGTCCTTACCCCTGGTTTAGCCATGTATATACTACAACCGGCCAAGCTGACATCTGTAGAACATTTGCCTTTGTCTTGATGAAGGTAATGACACCCTACACCACTGGAAGACAACAATAGATGGCAAGTGTTCACATCTATCCTCACCTGTCAGCACATAAATGAACACATTTCTTCTTACTGAATATCAGTGACATTACAAAGGATTTTCCTTGCAGGTTCTGCTCTAACATGCTTTGTCTCGCATGCTTTTTCGATATCCTTTCTTTTAACTTACATTCAATCTCACTTCTGTTCATAGCTACGCTCACTCAATATTTCACTTTAACTGTTTTATTAAACTTTAATGGAGACGGCAATCATTTTTAAGGTCACTTTTGTAGAATTAATTACGATTTTCTAGTTATCCCAAATATATTTTCAGATATATTTTCAAAGTCATTAAATTTCCTCTGCTTCTAATTAAGTATGGAAGCGTCACGCCAAAAGTAATGTTTGCGACTCGAATCAATCCCCTCCAGCTTTTTGTGCTAAGTTTCATTGTGATCATCTAATGATTGTTTGTATACTATATTCAAAAACATTAACTGGCTTTAATTAGAATTCTCAGACAATTATAGACCGAACGAGAACTCAGTGGCCTTTAGGGAATATTTAATATACCGTGGGCAGGAATCATGTACATGGTGAAATTGTGTTGGTTGTTCATCTTGGATGTTGTGGTGACTGTGATGAAATACACACAGGTGGCACCAACTTTGTGACTTTAAGTCCTAATACTGACTGCAACTCATGACACTTCGGATTTCAAAAAAAGCACTTTTAGCAGGTGGTGACAGATCATTGAAGGAAAATGCCACCGGCATGGCACCCTTCTGCAACGTGTATGTTCATGATGACCAGTTTCATAATCTGATGGAAATGTTTGCCACACGCAATAGTTTTGTACTGCTTTAGCTGTGGCATGAACAGGCAATGCTGAGTGAATTTTTTACAAGAACGAGCCAACACCGACAGATCTTGTCGTCCACTGGAAATTGGTGAAGTTGAACTTCTCTATACATCTACAGAGTTCATGATGCAAGCCTACAAAGCTGGCTAAACATTATTTGAGCAGCAAACCTTACTTCTGGAGTGACGCATGCGTAATTAATTATAACCCATCAGAATTTAATTAACTTGAACATTTACTTGGTACAACCAGAAAATCACAAACCAAAAAACGTTGCCTTCTACTTTAAAGACAACAGTCGACCAGTATCCTCTCAACAGTGGCTTAAACTACAACAGTGTTAATCATATTTGGTGACAACTGAAAAATAATGTTGACAGGTAAAATATCATTCACATCATTGTGTATCAGTGCTGGGTGATAGGTGACACTACCCATCACCACTGCTGGACATACAACATTACACAGTTGAACACGGCTACAACACACTTACCTTCCCAGACAAAAGTAGTTATTGCTATGGTGACACGTTGTCTTTAGCCCAAACTGGCAGCCAGACCCTGAATTAAAGGACAGCGATTAGATAACATAATCACTGGAAACATAATAAAAACAACAACACCCGTCCAACAAAACTAAAAAAGACTATAAATAGTTTACACATTCACTCATTACAACATTGAGGCAGCTTTTCTCCATAGTCCCTTAAACTGAATTCACAATCAGGATTTTATGGACGTTAAAAGACTGATACAAAATTGGTAGAGACCAACTCTGTGTGTGACTAATACAAATTTCGCACAACTTAAGGCGTAAAAGATGGTCCATGACTTCAGCCTACATATTTTTGCCTATATTAGATTTTCTACTTCAATATAACCTGTGATGGAACAGAACTCCATACGTTCAAATATCAAAACCTCAAAAATTTGGTTAAATAGTTAACCTATGAAATGTAAACTGGCTAAGAATCAATGGACATGTTGTTTGTTGGCATCATCATGAGCAAGAACATTGAAATTTCACTTGCTGCATCACACGCTATTTTGTGACACGTATGCAGATATTTTTGGAATCTTAAACGGAACCATTCCTGATGTTCTGAGAAGAAAATACTTGTAAAGAAATAAAAGTACTATATAGTTGAAAATAAAACCTCAAATTTCTTCCTAATTATGTTTGTAAGCAACAGTGAGTTGACCAAATCAAGGTGGGTATTAAGTCTCACCTTTGCCCCACAGGTAACTGTCAGCATGACTGTAATCGACACGGTACCAGCCCATGTCATCAAACAGTGCCAGCGTCATGTTGTCAATGGCGGTCAGATGTGGCTGAAAACATGCATCTCAATCAATGTTGGTACTATCATTCACACCAAGGGATAGAGAGTAGTAATAATCAACTAAAACAACTATTGAGAATGGCTGAAATCTCCCACAATATTACCGAGGACGAGTATAATTTCCTTTGATGGTTCTTTCCCACTAATGTTGACATGATGGTATTTAGGGGAGCGGTGGCCAATGGGAATGTTTAAATTCAGCTTTGTATTGAAGTTAAAAGTGCAAGTTTACTGCAAGGTGGATTTAACAACACATCGCTACAGTGGGAATGCTTTACATCCGTGTCATCAAAATTATTGGCAGAATGTAGTCAACAACAACACAAGTTTGTTTGTTAAGTATTGGTTTTTTTACCATTTCATTTCTGAACCTTGACTATGCCGCTCCCTAAATCATATCTACAGCAGTGATGCATTTCATGTTTCTTCCACGAAAGAAGTTTTCAAATCTTTCACCACACACACAAACCAAGGGACAAGAAAAAAATTTAACTACGAAAAACTCTTCTAACTAACTGGTGAAATAGTAATACATCATTATTGTAGTCACATTTTACTGCACCACTAAAGACAAGAAATAAAGGTATACCCACACCTCATACCATTCTCACCTGTATATGTTTTCAGGAGCTTACCTGCTTAATAGAGGGTGCCATAACAGACCCCTGCATGAAGGCTTCATCCCAATGTGAGCCTGTGACACCACCCTGAAAGGCAACAAACAATCCCGTCTTGAAAATATGCTGTAATAGCAAGTAAACAAAAATGATACCACAAAAGTATTTTCATCTCTAAATGGCATTCCATTACTCATCCAGGCACCTCAAATACTAACAGGACACAATATTAAAATTTTGGAAGTCCCACGCAGTGCTTTATTTGTAATTTTGCAGCAAACATAACTATCTTCAAAGCGCTACATCAAAATACCGGTACATCGCAATGAGGTGTATGTGACAACATGGTGACTGACTTTTAGAGACCCCAACAACATCCTAATCAACTTTCAGTGAGAACATAAATATGTAACAAGTCTAAAGAATTTGCAGTAATTCATAATATTTTCAATCACAGATACTTGAAAACATGCTCAAACATCCAAAATTTCAGTTGCTTGACAGTAATGTTCAAACAACCTGTTTTGAAATATGTTCTATGTGAGACAGTGATGCAAAAAACACCAACATCAATGCCATATATCTAGTGACCCCAGGTGGCAGCACAAGGTACTACTTACGCGTGTATCCAAGACAACGCCAAATGACTGTGACAGCAGTGAGCAATCAAAATGGCGACCAGCGGCGTCAGAGATTGCAGGTGTCGCTATCCTCTGTACACCTAATACTGTTTCAATGACCCTTGATCTCCGTGAACAACTGAGTGTCTCATTGACAATCTTGCACTGCTGATAACTGTTGTACAATGCCTTGGTGAATCCAAGACTGTGAATAAACTCGTGAATAGCTGTCTGTTGGCAAAAAAAATCTTGGTAGTACAATTGCCTGTTGTATGCATCACAGGTATGACAGTGCCTATGTCATTAAAACAACCACAACTAACCGTGAAATGCGAGGATTTAATTGAGTGATTAACAGAAAAATGTAGAACATAAATGAAAAACGATAAAATCGTTACCTAAAAGTAAACATGACCAATATATTCATATCATCAATATCATCTTTTTACTCCCTTCATTATGGTTGTCATAGTAACACCAGTGTCTTAAAACACTGTCAATTGTTGAATGCAATTGTACAGGAAAGAAAAAGGTATCTTGCTTTCTGCATTTCACTTTCTCACCTTGCATTCACCATTATCTGGAAAAACGCTTACTGCATTTCTCAAGTATGTTTTAATCACATGTTACAGTAGTCGCCCAGCAAAATATAAAATGAATCCAAACAAATGTAAAACTAAAGATAGCAGTAACAAGTTTCTGTTTAATGGAAGCCCTGCCTTGTAATCTTTTCTTTTCTTTAACAGTGTTACTTCAGACAATCTATATATCTGTATAAGAGTTTGACATTTAAAAACTCTGCTAGACACCAATACATTTGTTAAAATAGTTGTAACTTATTTCAGCTAATGATAAAAAAGAGAACTCAGTTTGAAATACATCAAATCAGTGACAAAATGTGGGTGCAGGTAGAGAAGGGAACATACCAGATAGATTTTATGCCTGCTGGTGTCTGATTTCTGAAGTGTGAATGGACAGAAATTGATGAAGGCCGCTATTGGTCGATCGTGCTGATCTTGTTGACAATACCGAGCATAGGCTAAAACTGCATCACCCTGACAGAAAAGTTTACATAACTCAAGCTCACATGGTTGTAAACAATTAGAAAGCAAGCAACAAAACAACTCATGAAACACCCAAATTTAGGCATGAGATATAAATGTAAAAAAATAATTCTTTAGAATTTCGTTTAGAAATACACTTACTAAACACTAAAATAATGTTTGGCACTTCAACATCAAAATTCACATTAAAAATTGCGATTCAAAACTACTCATTTACAATTCATTACCTAAAGTGTAAACTGACAAATTGAGTTGAGTAACCTTAAGCGCTTCACAAAGGTAACAAGGTCAACACTTAAGTTTACACCCAAGAAACCATTTTCTGTCAAAATTTTTGGTGACCACTGACGGTACATTACATAAAATAATACCCAGAATTTCGTGGCTACATGACTTTGCTGAAAACTGACTCAGACATGAAAATTTTTGGCAGAGAGTTGAAAATTCTTACTTTTATTGTTACAAGAACTGGGGAGAAAAAAATTAGACTTAAACATCAGGGCTTGGAATGACCAATGACAAAAAACGCGGAAACTTTGAAACTTTTACGGCCCAAATCATGCCCGATAACCACCATTGAATGATCAATGTGAACCTTTCCCCGATAAAAATCGGGAGGACTAAAAAAAGAAAAAAAAAATGTTACCACCATCAGTAGCATGCGTCTGCGTCCTTTTAGCTCGCCCGTCCACTCCCAACCCACACATTTTTGGCTGCAGAGCGGTAGTATTTGTCGCCGCGCTTAACAATAACACGAGACGCCATTGAACATCCCACCACGCTGTCCCAGATGCCCCGGCAATGTTGACAATTTACGTTCCTCCGAAACATAAAGAGCAACTTCCGCTTTTCCGAGGTGAACGTCGTCTGCAACGCCGCGGTAAGAAAGGAATTTGCCGCGGAAATTTTATATCAAATCCGATTTTTTTACGCGGAAATATTATAAAAAAAGCGGAAAGCACATTTGAAAAAAGCGGAAATCCGCGTTTCCGCGGAAAATTCCAAGCCCTAAAACATGCTACAAAAACGCAATATGAAATCTACTCGGAATAATTTTGACCTGATTGAAAGCTGAAATAACTAATAGACGTTTCAAATAAACATACTATAAGCACTTTATAATATGCACCAACTAAACATTAATTTGCCTTTGGTAGTTCATTATTGGCAAGTGGAAACTTAAATGTCAAGAAGAAAAATCCCTGGACAAGCTTTATGGCCCGTAAGAATTGATTCATTACAACACCAACCTGTTGAAAGCATGTTGTTCTGGCTTCAGCCGTCACATAAATGATAAAGTCTCCTTCTACACCATCACCATCCTCGTAATAAGTTGTTACTGGATGTGGATAGGTGGCGTTGTAGATAACAAGACCCTCCAGATGGTCGTCAGGGATCTAAGGAAAGCTGACGTCTTTCAACAAGTCCGCATGTTTTAGTTGAAAATGAATCACATTAATGGAAGTTTGTAAGTTCGACCAATTTACAACAATTTAGAATATTCAAGATGACTCACCATGGTTAATATTCCTTCATTTCAAACCTCAAAAATTAAATTATTGAAAATTAAATTATATCTATTGTGGTTAGGGATCAGGTTCATGTTTTGAAACAACTGAGAACATAGTCACCAAGACAGTTAAAATGATTGATGTGTAAAACTACGCAAATGGTTTCACGACAAGAAACCTCTTTTTTCTATCAAATTTTCCACATTTTACCGACAAGTTTTTTTAATCCCAAATTAACATAATATCCACTCTGGATTAATGACACATGTTGGCATGTCTGTATCACTTCAGTCCTACAGCACAAACTGATAATGTGTTTCACACAATATTCAAACAGTCACCTGTATTTTATCAACACCCTGTCCACAGAATTCGCGACCCTTATAGTTACTATCCATTGCAGAACATCTGAAAAAGAGAAGAAATAATTATAAGTAATAATATCTGTCACAGGGCAATCCCACAGTTCACCTGTGGGAACAAAAACACTGTCACGCTTCTGAAAAATACAAGGAAATTATGAAAAGCTGTGTATGAATTCATCACAAGTTATTAGTACAGATATGTCATAAAAAACAGTTTCAAAATCGCCATCTTTCAAATTTGTACCGGTCTTTTAAAAAGTGGGTGTTGATCCCATAGAATGCACTACAAATAGGCGAACATGAACCGTTCTTGGGGTCTGACAAGAGCAGAAAACAAGGAAGTGCTAATTACAAAACATGACTATTTTAGCGTTTATCTAACAGACAATAACATTGAAGCTTACCCTACCTATTCACACCCAGTAGCTGGGATAATGCATAATTTTCCTCTCTATTTATAACTGGTGGATGTAGGAAAGTGCTTCCATAGCTTTATGGGTCCAACAAACACATCTGTACCGTGACCTTTGCACTCCATACAATAATACTGCACAAATTGCAAACACATCTGTACTGTGAACTTTGCACTCCACACAATAATACTGCACAAATTGCAAACACATCTGTACTGTGAACTTTGCACTCCATACAATAATACTGCACAAATTGCAAACACATCTGTACTGTGAACTTTGCACTCCGCACAATAATACTGAACAAATTGCAAACACATCTGTACTGTGAACTTTACACACCATAAAATAATACTGCACAAATTGCAAACATAAGCAAATCTGTGCAAGTGTCAAAAACTTTCATTGGACTGAACAGGTCTCCCTGGTTTTCTACTCACTTTCCAACATTAACTCCAGACCCCCAAGTCCTGAAACAACCAGCCCTAGACAGGAGTAGTCTCCCCTGGACTGGAACAACTGCAAAAGAATGATATCCAGTTAGGGTTGTCAATCAAAGTAAATTCTGTCACCATGGGAGCACATCAAAACAGAAGTAAACAGGACCTAATAGAATTGCTTATCAGCAAATAAATTCTGCATATGGCAAATAGACTTCAAAGCAGTGATTGCGAACTCAACAAGTTCAAGATGTAATTAGGTAGGCTATAAATTTAACTGGGAAAAGTACGTGTCAGAATCCATTACCAGTAATCACTGTAGAGCGTATGAAAATCTCATTTCTATGTCCAACATTAAAAGGTGCATTTCTACGGAACACCAAAGCAATTCTCACCATTTGCAAGTTCTGTGTAGCAGCACGCTATGAAACGGTTTTTTGAAAATTTGCAGGCATTTGCAAATTCAGACGCATTTGAAACATGAAAACAGCAATTGTGGCAAGTATTTACCCTTTGTGGTCATTATATTTCTACAAAACAGGTGAGATAATACCAAATGCTGACAAGTTGCTTTACCAATTCTTAAACATATTTGATGGCATAATCGGGATTAATTTGAATAGAACTCATCAATTATCAGATACAAAATACTCGACCAAAAATGTAACATCAAGTATTTTAAGTAAAGAACAGGGTTAAGAGGGTGACCTAAAGTAGGAAATTAAAACTATTGTTATTTTCATTTCGTGAAATCTCACCCGACTCCCTCAGTGCACACAAGAGAACACACCTAAATTTTGCCAGGTCACATTTGGTGAGCTGACATTACAGCTACAGTCCTGTGCTCCAACAAATTTTACTGGTAATTTCTACAATATTTTGTCTAGTTCAAGATAGAATACTTTGCACAAATGTCAATACATTAGAAAATTATACCTGATAATACCCTGGACATGAAGCTTGCGGCTTTCTGCACTGCCTCCTTGAGGCGAGACAGAGACTCATTAGGAAGAGGAGGTTCATTGTCTAGTGAATAATGAATGTGGATTCGCAATGGTTTGTACAGCGATGATGGCGAGTCTTGTGTGTCCCTCTTGTGGCGTCCGCTCGTTTTGTAGGCTAGCTGTTGTTTTGGCACGTGGTCGTACGTAATGGAGTCTTGTACACATCCTGAGCACATGACGACAAGACAGGATAAGACCAGCACAAGACAGGTGTAGATCAAAGCCAGCAAAAGTTTTTGAGGAACAAGCATTGTCCTCAAATGATAACAATCAACTAATGAGGGGAACACATTGTTTTCAGCTTGTCACAGTCTATGAAGTGTGCACATTGTCCTGAAATGATGAAAATCTCCCCTTATTGAAGCAGCCATTACCCTCAAGTAATGGCAACCTTACAATGACGTGTGGACATAGTCTTCAACTGACGTCAATGTTTTAGTAAGCAGTCATTATCCTCCACTGGTCATAATCTTCATTATATTGCCATTACCCAGTTACACCTGTAAAAGGCAAGATTGTGAACAGCAATAGATCAGTCGCATGGAATGTGTGATTTTCAAGTAAATTTTACTCGAGGTCAGTTGGCATAATTATCAACTCAAGACGTTGTATTTCATTTCTCATGCACTGTAGTTCTTTTCCCACCAATTTTTTACCTATTGAACAATTTTTTCTCTTGCACATTTGTTCCCAATTACGCTGTAACCAGTCAGTGTTCTACACACGCATGCATGCATGCACGCATGCACACACACGCACGCACACACACGTACACGTAGCGTGAGCTTATTCATGTCTGATAATAGAGAGAGCAAACACAATTGTGGTTCATGAGGAACCAACTAATATTTGTGAAAAGTAATAGCGGTACATGAGAACAGAAACACAGCTGATTGGTCAAAATAACATGACTGGCAAAAGCATGTAATAATGCAAAAGCACTCAAAGGAGCGACACTTGGCAAAACTGAAGGAAAATTTAAAGGTGAGATCGGCAACAGAAAATCTCGAATAACTAAAGAAAAACAAATGGCACACATCTGATAAACCTTGCAATGATCTATCCACAGAAAAACAAATCGAAAAAACTTCTCCAGAGACAGCGGAGCTATGACTGCAAATGGAAAAAGTGATAAATGGCCGCCACAGTGATATCTTGCATCCGATTTCAACAAAGACAGCAGGGTTTGAGCTACTCATGGCAAACATGTTCTGTGAAAATTCCACAGTGATGAGATAAAAAAACGCGATCTGTAGCATGCAAACAAAGAAACAAATCACAAATTTTATGACTAAGCAACAGACTTCATTTCAGCAAGTAGTGAACTTCACTTGTCTGCCATATTGTACTAACCATAAAGTGGACCTTGCACGCTAGTAATTCCTTATCTCTGTGATTGCTTGGTCAAATTAGTTACAAACACAACATATAGCGACAATGTGAATATGAAGTAAGTTGAAAATTGCCAAATGTTTTTAAAAATGAGTTTTGTGTCGAAAATGATCCATGGTAAATCGCTGAACCGTGTCCAGTAAGTATCGTGACGTGTTGTTGAGGAATGACACTGCATGATGTGGGCTACGTGAGCCTCCAAATACGTCATTAGTGCAAAGGTCACATATTTGCAGAATTTTTTGTTTTCACATTTACAAGCTATCAATGAATCCATCTGCACTTTGTTTAGTGTAGATGACGTTCAAATAGCATTGCCGTTGATGAAGCAGTTACATGATAAAACTATTGAATAAATCATAGAAATTTCTCCTGAAATTCTTCCATGAAAACAGATTACTTAAATAATTGGGAACTTGGAACATGGTCAAATTTTAACAATTAAAGTCATCAATATTTTGTCCAAATGAAAACACCTGTCGTGTGAGGGAACTGTATAATACAGTAATAATATAAATACTAAATTAATTCAAAACATTAAACTACTAATAACATGGAGATGTGAACATAATAAAACTCCTACTGTTTGATATCATAGTTCTTTAGCAGACGATCAAAGATATATGAAAACTTGAGAAACTCAGGGTGCTAGAGGCGGATGAAGAGGGAGCCAAATCTGGACACATAGGTTGATCCCGCTCAAATCCATAGATTGCTAGGAATGTAAAGTAGCACATATGTAAAGGAAATAAGAGCAAGCTCAATTCACTTGATCTTCAGACAATTGCTATTTTAGAACAGCTTTTTAGTATCTGGTTAAAGTATTGGAGTCTTGAGCCCAGTATCACAGGTCCAATTCTCGTCTTGCACTAAAAAGTTCAAATATCTAATTACTGCGATGGTGGAGATGACCCGCTAGCATCTATTATATAAAATGCATCGTTTGCACAAACTCCATCTCCCCCGCTCCGCTGGACCTTCGTTGCACCCGTTTCGGCACCGCCTTGGTCCCAGGTATTACACCGGCCCCCTATTTGGATTCAAGGTGTTCTATTTTTTTCTCACAGGCCATTTTTTCATGGACGTGGAGGGAGGGTGGCCAGTTTTGTACTGGCCTTAGTGACGTCAGTCGGTCCGCTCAACGGCCTGGGTGACATTACTCCGTCGGCTTAATTTCACTCCCTCTGCCTTCTGTCGCGTATATAATTCATTGGGTCAGTCGCGGCCAAAATTAATGATGCCTCATTAAAAAATTTTTACTCTTCCTTGAGTAAACTAAATTATTTGCCCGGGTGTTGGAAAATTGGCATTCTTCAGTTATTCTTCTGGTAAAATTGCGATGTGCTCCTTGGGCGCCAGTGCGTCACCTATTGGCCAATTTCCATGTTCTTCAATCAACTGTGAGGTAGCAAACATGTCATAACAATCGGAAGTGGTTTCATTTTGTTACAAGGTTTTACTATTTCAATACCAGAAAACCCAATTTCAGAACTAACTCTTGAGAGATATCGCAAAGTTTTACGAAATGGCGCGTACGTGTGCGTGTCACGAGTATGCACTGTTTTCACAACGACGACAGATCGGATTTTCCTTTGTTACAAAAGGCGGAAAATTACGAAAAATTACGTTTATTAGATTTTTTTACTTCAATAAGCGGCTGTAATGGGCAAGGTGAATGTCAGTTCATTCTCAGATTCTACATGCACCCCTGCAAGTTGTTAGCTCTCTAAGTTTCACGACGAGGTAATAAGCTGAGCACCCAGGTTTTGTGAAATTTTGGTGTCTAAAGGAGCCCTACATACGGCTACCTAGCCATATGTTGACGATAGTCTTCATACAGCTAACAGACTTTCTACCTCAGAATGTACACATATGATGCAACTTTTGTAAATGCATCTATATACTTTGTGTACTATACAATCTTTTAAATGCATTCTTAGTTTTCCCTTTAAAAGAATATCTGATTACTGTACTCTGTGTTACGACAGGGTCAAATTTCTGGAAAGAAAATTGTACTGCCTGGGGGAAAGAATCCCACAGCCGCACTCCTTGCGTACTAAAATTTGACAGGTGACAGAAACTCTGCTTGAAGCTTTGAACACGATCTCTTCAAGAAGTATTCCTGCCTCTTGCGATGAACACTCGGTTCACTCATAGGTGTAGCTATTTCCCCCTAGCGTTTCCCACTAGCTGCTACCCGTGCAAAAGCACGGGTAATGGCTAGTCTAGACATATGGAGAGGAGGCTGATGGGAAGGCAGTGAATGCATTAAAGCCACATAGCAAGCTGACAGACTCACCATTACAAGTTGCCACTACGCTTTGAGATGGTTTACACAATGACCTGACTATGTAAGGCAGTCGGCAAGTGAGATCTCTTCCTAAACAGAATGGAAACCGATTAAGTAGACAATGGAAACGTGAACGTGTGTGAACGCAGGTATCACTTAATTTTCCTCAGGAAATTTTTTACACTGGCGTTTCTAATTGGCTAGTCGAATTCTCAACAGGCAGGGCTTTACGCAAACATACTGGCATCATAGATACTCTATGGTCTGTTGTACATACAAATCTCATACAGTATGAATACCACACCGGTTAAATCGGCCAGATATGTGTTTATTGTACATGTATGTGCTTCAAGCACGTGGATATTAAACATCACTGCAGAAACGAAATAGTTGCAGCGACACCACTTGCTTGACAAGGCCAAAAATCTTTCACAGTTCGCCATTGTTTCAGGGTGTTGTAAAGCTAATAAATGACTGCTGAGGTTACATCAACCAATGCTAAAACGCTTGCCACTGCATGATACCTGCGTGCTGGCTAGGCACGTACGGGACCAGCGAGAGGCACAAGTCGGATATAATGGACCCTGACTTAAAGAACTAGGCAATCACTAAATAACGGCCCCGTTATTTAGTGGATGAAACTGGTTCTCTCAATCACGGTCCATTATATCTGACTTGTGTCCCAGTGAGACTATAGAGACCATGACTATGTCATCTCCAGCAAATTACCGCAGGATCATCAGCCATCATCATGGTTAGGCATAGCCACCCAGCTAGGCACCACTGTGCGTATTTCTTCCATAGACCCTGAAATTGCATACAGCCAGGGTAGTTCTGCTCGTCAACTCGCCGTGAAGCCTGTATTAACGTGTAGAACTAAAGACCGAACATGCAAAACCTGGGAATCAACCGACACTCACCTTGCCCGTTACAACGGTTTAAGCGAAAAACAATGCAACAAGTCATTTTCTTGTGTCATTCTCGACCTTTTGTAACTTTTATCTTACCACTTTTTAACCCACATCATCGGCGCAAGGCTAGGTGAGGCACTGGTCGGATATAGTGATTCGTGGTTTAGAGAACCACTTTTACCCACTACCCGTTCCTCAAAATCAAGGACCACTATATTCGATGCTGCCGACAAACGCTTTCAGTAGGCCCATGAGTAGAGTAATGTTCCCTTGTCTTACAGTTACATGAGTTACAAGCTGTCAGTCACACAGTCAAATCAAAATTGGAAATCGCCGAATTTGTTTCTTCATTCATTGTTCGAGTACTAGATGGCGAACAAGTTCAACACTTTCTTTTTTAAATTTTCAATGTTTTACTTTACCAGAATGCTGACAAATCCTGGAAGCTTTACTTCAGATAATCGATAGATGTATTAAATCATCAAAACACACCAAATTCCTCATCAGCAGAAGTTTCTGAAGTTCTCATTAACTTGACTACCGGGTCGGTGATTTACGGCCGATGTGATTGGTTAATAAATGAACCGTCCAGCACGTAGCGACATCTATTGATGCGTTATTTTGAACGGGTATTGTTATAATTTCCACTGACGTTCCAGTGTCTTTAGCGTCTGAGACCATGTGTTTAAGGCGATTTCTATGTTTTTATTGTCTCTGCGAAGCCCAGCCAATCTAGATGGTCTGTGCAGGAAACACCATAGACATTTGATTGACACGCACGCACGCGCACACACAACATAGGCACATTTCGACATAGGCCTATGATTTATTTAGCTTGTAATCAATGAAACAGAATGTCAAAAGAGGGCAAAAGTTTACTGAATTTTTCACATCCACGGTAGGCCAATCAGACAGTACGTTTTTCGATTTGAAAGCCATTCCTTTCTGAAAAGTTCAATTGAAGGAGTAATATTTCTGCATAAGATTTTTAGTTTTTGAAATAACCATTGAGTTAATGCAGACCAGGAAGTTTCGTAATAAAGATGAGTTATATTCTCTGTCTCCTTACAAAACGTGTAAAGATCTGACTCTTGGATGGCCAATTTTAACCAGAAAGTGGCTGTTTGTGGCGACAATTCGATGAAGAAAATTGATCTGAAACCATTTTTAACAAGCATTCTTTCCCGGCTCCACCATTTGGACGAATCAAGAACGTTAATAAATAATGATTCCCACTTCAGCTCATGTGTTGACTTTTTGTGAATGCTTTAAATTAATTGTGAATACTAAACATTTTTTCGCAATGCTAGTATTTTAAAGATATTTGGGAGGTTTACAGAAAACTTCATATTTCTGGAATCGAAAAATTGCACGCTTAAGCAGGCCCGGGGGAGGTATGGGGGTTGAATAGCACGCCCCGCGGAAAAGTTGCAAAGGTCCAGCCCCAGCATATCCGTTAGAGATAGGGCACGAGATGGACAACAGCAACAACAGCAAGAGCACCAGCAACAACAAAATTGTTGCAGCTACTGGTAGTAGGCTACTAACTATAGTTATAACTGAGTTAGCCGAATTTGTTTCTGATTCAAAGCGCTTCGCTTAATCTTCGGACCCTACGCGGCCCCAGGGCCCAACTTCGCCCGAGTGGTGTTTGCGCAGATGACAGGATCTTGCAAACGATTAGAGGAGGTTTTATGTCATTCGTTAGCATTAAACGTGCGTGGTTGCTACACCATTATCGTCGATATTATTGTTGGCCAAATGAGTGAGCGCTACGCCGTTAAATTACGTGCGTAAGTTAATTCTTGTTAGAGGCGTAGAGTAATTATTTACGGCGTAAAGTAATTAGTTGCGGCGTAAAGTAATTAGTTGCAGCGTAAAGTAACGATTTTTGACGTAAAGGAATTATTACATTACGACGTAAAGTAACTATTTGCGGCGATAAAAGTTACTTTACGCCGCAAATTGTTACTTTAGGCCACAAATAATTTATTTATGCCGCACTTAATTACGCCTGTAACAAGAATTATCTTACGCACGTAAATTAACGGCGTAACGTTCACCCATTTGGCCAACAGTAGGGTAACAAGGGAGTCTAGAAGTAAATGTTTAAAACTAACTAAGCTTTAAAACAGTGAATTAGCTCTCAAAAAGTAGTATGGCGTGAATGTTTTAAAATCGACCAAGAAACAGCAGCTAGAAAATATGATTGTTATCTGCTATTTTGATGTACTTACTAGCATAGTAGGGTAGGGTGCAGGCATTTCAGATTTCGAATTGAAGGTGATCGTCAAATGATTGTTGTGCCTCCAGTGTCCACTTTCATTGTGGATTGGTGGACTGACATGCATGCGCGTGTACACGTGTGCGCATTTTCATTCTTTTAAATCCAGTACACGCCGACGGTAAGTTCACTGTAGCCAGTCTTCTGTCGTTGCTCAAACAAAAACCAGACATTTTACTACCGTGTGTTCTCGCACTGAGGAAACAAGCATGTTCACAGTACTAGGGAAAAGCAGGTCTAGACCTAATGAAACTTTGGTCAGTGAAGAAAGTGTTCCCTTGTCAATCAGTGGCAATGGTTCACAGCCTCGCAGACTTCATACGAGCAACAAACCTGATGCAAAAGATTTCCAAGGTTACCTGTCACTATTCTGAAGGTTCACTTCTTCGAAAGTACACAACTCTGAAGTTTCACTATTCGGAGCTTAGTTCCACTGGCAATTGTGACTTCTTGAAGAACCTAACTAACGATTCATTCTCAACCAGGGACAACATCTGGGACACGGGTCAGGGCTGCGGCGACCTGAAGACTGAATGGGACTCTCTGACTTTGTGAAGACTGACAGGGACAGGGTAGCCTTCTAAGTACATTTAGTTTCGACCAGTTCCATAGAGTGAGGTAATAATTCTTTAATATCCCTACTTCGTATTATTTTAAAAGGATAGTAAACCCTGTGATGATTTCCAGCAATTCTCGTTCTGTCACCTGCTAATGTATCACTGGCGTCAATCTTCCAAGTTAAAAGAATACCAAACCCGGTTTTATCCTATTAACAGATACTAAAAACGACTTTCC
The DNA here is from genome assembly GCA_002633005.1 of Phoronis australis. Lineage (NCBI taxonomy): Eukaryota > Metazoa > Phoronida > Phoronidae > Phoronis > Phoronis australis. The sequence continues at coordinate 136,524 of NMRA01000563.1, forward strand.
CACCCAGTTCTCTGAAACAAAATAATGCTGCGTAACGGCTCGACATGAGTTTTGAGGAAAATCAGAAAACCCCTTACAAATTCAGGTAAAGGAGCAAGCGTGACCTACGCTTTTAGCGAGTTACGCGGCATCTGTGGGAAAAGACTACCCACCAAGGACCATAATGTCCAATTCGTGAGATAGTGGGTATGAATTCTTAGTTGATTCCTGCTTTATCTTTCAAGATTGACGCCATTGATGCAACAGCAAGTGACAGATAGAGGATTGGTTGAAATAATCAAAATATTAAGGTTTAGAATCTTTTTTAAGGGAGAAATCACGTGAAAATTCATACACCCCTTGTCAAAGTTTGGACCATCCTTGGTGGGTGGACCTTTCCCACAGTTGCCGTGTAATTCGCAAAAAGCGTAGGTTACGTTTGCTCGTTTAGCAAACTTTGAAAGGAGTGTTCAATTTTTTTAGCAAACGGGTTGTCAGTGGTTACAGAGTATTATTTTGTTTGAGGGAACTGCAAGGGAAATTCATTTTTGGTATCTGTCAACAGGACAAATCCGGATTTGGTATCCTTTTAAAAATGCAAGAACGTACTTAGTTTTCCGTATTTGTAAGACATGCAGGCAATTTCGTATGCGCATGAAATCAATAGTACGCGGTCGTTGTTTTCGTTATAAGTACACCACTCGGCGCATCTAATAACCGAAGTGTCGTTTACTTTTGCACGCAAAAGTATGAAAATTAAACGTGGGTTCGAAAGTTTAGATATTTTCGGAGTAGTGAACCTTCAGAGTAGCGAACCTTCAGAATAGTGGGCTGTGTCCATTTCCAGCGATGTAAGTAACACGCAAAATACAATCAGATAAAAATTTCGTCAAGTCATTTTCATACTAAAAAAGCACGTCTGATTTGAAAGTTTGGCGGGTCGACCTTTGCAAAATATCAAAGGTCCTCTGTTCCAGAAATTCGAACCACCCCCTGCGCTATGCTGGCTACGGGCCTGTTAAGTCCATAAAATCGTTAAAGATGGGGAGAAAATACACCTGTTACAAAATAATTCATGAGACATAAAAAGCTGCCCGAGTCCAGCAAATCATAAATATAAGTAATACGCTTTTATAACATCACTTGTAAAAAACTGTTGTGTCATTAACAGTTATATTGCTCTCGTACCAGATTGGGTAATGTCGAATATCTTCATCCTTCTCAGTGTCCCAAATTTGGGAAAAGTAATCAAAAACCTCAAACCAAAATGAATTTGTCATTTTCTGTGAACACTTATTGTAAAAACCACACAGTTCTGACCACACAATAAGGGATGAAGCAACAGCCATTCTTTCCAAACAAACATCATTGGGTGAACTAAGTTCGTGGAACCAGGATAGCTTATGAGATTTGATAAAATATTCAAAGTGAATCATTTTACAACCTCCTTGTGAAAAGTTTTGTATCATTTCAATTCTCTTTAATTTATTACCTTTGCCACGGCTAGCAAACCTGACAAACACTAGTTAAAGGTTGTGTGGTTGGCAATGACAGGGCAAGGAGTAAATGAACCAGCATAGGTAACAAGAGATACCTAATTACAGCGATTCTAACGAGAGGAGTTAATTATTTCCTACGCCAAGTCATTATTTTTCTTTCGATTTCAAATCGAAAATAGTCTTGGTGTTTTCACGTATGTATTTTGCATTTATAAAACCTGTTTGAATCTTGCTAATCAGCGACACTTTTAATGACCCAAGGTGAGCAAAACAACCAGATAGTATCTTGAACGATGTGTTAAGCAAGGAAATATGTCTCAATTTACTCAGGTATTATCTGGGTTCCCTTTGGAAAGACAGCAATAACACCTTGGTTTGGGCTGGCTGGTAGGCACCTGAGTCAAAAGCTATAATTAAACGATCTGATGCAAAAACTTGGCAGATCATCCACTGAGAATCCATCCGGGTCCATCGCTTTACTCTTTTTCATATTTTTCGGACACATTCCGCTTCACAAATTGTTACGGGAGCGTCCAGAATTCTCCCTGTGGTATCTCTTTGTTTTGTAATTTGATCTTGATTTCATCAAGGTTGTTAAAGTCAATTTCTTCTGCAAAGTTGTCTCTGAACTTATACAGATGCTTACTTCTGTTAAAAGCTCAACTTGTTCAGTTATGACTCGATTTTTAGAGGTAACTAATTTTGTTATATTTGTGTTGGTGTATTTTATTTTTTACAAGCTGAAAACTATTTGGTATGCTTTTCGCCTTGTTTTGCCCATCTGGCTATTGATCTGATGAACCGTCCTTGCATTAAAGGATATATCGACATTGTTCTTCTCTGGTGGCTTTGTCCAACACTTCATCGATATCTACAGGGAACCAAACTCGCTTAGCTGGGGCAAACAGTTAATTTTTAGTAATATTTTATTCTTTCTTTGATTGCAAAATTCTTTCTTTTGCAAAAAACAATTATCTGTGATCTAATATTCATTAGAAGAAATTAAAAAATACAAGGAATCTTTTATAACAAATTGAATCTCCTCCGGTTTAATTCGATTGATATTTTCTCAGTTTTATAGGGAGAAGCGGCATATTTTGAGATGACCTCGAGTATTTCAGGTACAAATAGAGTGGTGAATTCTGTGTCCTACAAATAGGAATAGTTAAAGCCCTAAAACAAGTAGTTTAGAATCTATGCTCGCATTTTCTTGAAACTTGGAACTTCGAAATTGTTTCCAGGCTTCAAGCTCCAACTCATCCAAACTCTTAATCTGTGACATTTCAACACGAAACATAAAAGATTAATTTTCCAGGATCCAATGTTGAACTTCAACATGAAAATTTAACTCGAAACTTGCCCGATCGTCGACCATGGACGGAACATAGAATCATTGTTCAAACCTAGCGGCATAGAGAAAGAAGGAAAGTACATGAAGTCACGTGGACTATAGTGACTCTGCGCGTGTAAGCGCAGAGTACTGTTGTTCCTGGGTTTTCTTCAATTTTATTCTTATTCTTCTTATTCTTCTTCTTCTTCTTCTTCTTCTTCTTATTCTTCTTCCGACCAATTTTGAGGCTTAATAACTCCAAATTGGGTGCAGGTACGGTCTTTAAATTCAGCATATGACTTTTGACAGTATATAAATTTTGATTGGTTATATAATCATATTCCATATTGCACCAGAAGAGGTCGTTTGGTGCAAAGGTCATATAATTTTCAAAATGCTACTCCTCCTTCAGTTTTAAAGCTATCTTTTTCAAATTCGGTGCACAGGTATAAGTCAACATGACAATTTTAAAAATTACTTTTCTAAGAAATCGAGTCATCCAATCAGGTGAAATAGGTCAAAGGTCATTAGGTGCAAACTAAAATTTTGAGCTAGACACTTCAAATTTACAGGTCTGATTGCCACAGGTATACAAATCGAAATCCAAAGTTTCAGGTCATTTAGTGCAAACATGAGGTCATTAGGTGCATTTTACTTCTGAAAATTTGACCTTTTCAATCAGCAAGTATTCTGATGTGTCAACCGTTAGACAACTGTGATTCTCAGCGTTAAACACATTTTCCATGGGCTTTGCAATAATTCTCCTAAAGATGCTTAAAATGCACCGGATAAGGTCAATTAGTGCAAAGGTCATGTAACGTTCAAAATGTTATATCTCTTACGTTTTTCAAGGAATTCTTTTCAATTTCAGCACACTGGTGTAAGTCAACATGCCAATTGAATACCCTACTTTACTTCGCAATAGGCCTAACCAATCAGAAAAAATAGGTCAAAGGTCATTGAGTGCAAACTAAAATTTTGAGCTAGAGACTTCAGAATTACGTATCTGTTTACTAAGTGCGTTTGAGTTTGAATTCTAAATTTTCAGGTCATTTGGTGCACCCATGGGGTCATTAGGTGCATTTTTCTTCTGAAAGTTTGACCACTTCATTCATCTTGTATTCTGAAGTGCTTAAAGTAAAACATCTGTGATTATTAGCATTAACCACACTTTTAATAGAGTTAACAATTACTCCCTCATCGGGGCTCATAATGCACGGAAGAGGTCAATTAGTGGAAAGGTCATCAAAAAATTAATATGTAATTTCTCCTACAATTTTAAAGAATTCCTTTTCATATTGGTAAACGGGTTCCTGTCAGTAACTTCCCATAATAATTCCAGTAATACGCACGCGCAGAGTCCGTTATTGTCACGCCGTGACAATAACCTTTCTAGTTTTCATTTATAATCCGAGCTGTACATTTTTAGTGCCAGGAGTGCCCGAGCTTAAACACCTCTCTTAGGTACTGCTGAGTGCGTGACTGATCAGCCTAAATCATCGATGTCAAGTAAGAAAAGCCTATTTGTAAAAATTCAGTGGGTAATTTGACCAGAGTTAAAGGAACGATAAATCCGCGTCGTCGGTGAAAAAATGATTTAAGTTTATATACCACTATTGTCATCTTTTTCTTCACTCAGTTCGGAAAGGATTTCTTGAGAAAGGTCAGGTCGATAATACTTCAAATCAGGTACATTATGTTGCTTGTCACGGTGGGATAGTTTCAGTCAACAAGGACGTTAGGGAAATTCACGAATTGTATTGACGGTAACAAACCTCAATTAAAACCAAAGAATAATATCGCAATACCGTTGCTTTTGAAGGGCAAATCCACCTGTCCTGTGAAGAACATTCATATGGATTTTTTAATGCCAGATTTCTTTAATTTGAGATTGCAAATTCTTAAAACGGAAACGTGAACAGAACAAAAGGTGATTATCTTATATTCCTAACCGCCGTTCGCAAAAACCGCAGGTCGAGACATTAGTTTTTAACTGGCCTGTGCGGGATTGACGGACCGTGTGTTGACCGCAGATGATAGCCGTTGGTGGAGGGAACATGTATGAAGTCACGGACCGTGTGTTGGCCGCAGATGATAGTCGTTGGTGGAGGGACGATGTATGAAGTCACGCCAAGAACAAACCGGGTGTGCAATAGACTTTACGTGGAACTGTTCTAAGAATATTCTTTGTGAGTGTAAAAAGATCGACTCTTATATTATTTTGTGCAAAGACACCGAGTTGCTGAAGTCGACGGAGTTGCTTAATTATCGCAATGCATTAGGCCTATGTTTACACGTTTTTTTAGATTTTCAGTAAAATATTGCTTTAACAGTTTTCCTGCGTCTGCTTTAATTGTGTCACTGGAAGTCAGGTCGTAACACTCGGGAACAGCGCTTTGTACAAGTCATTTTTTCTTCCCGAAAAAGCGTCCTTGGGTGCTACTTCGTCCTACTCTTTCGACAAAGCCTTAGGTACTTTGTGGTGATGGGCGGAATTTATTGGTAACCGCGCGTGCGTTATCAAATCAATATGACCAAAGCTGGAGAGAGGTGCAAGTAATTCACGTTGCGTCACTCAACCAATCTTGAGCACAAGTAAAGAAGCGGGTTATGTGGCCCCAAGTTTTAAAAAATGCATTCTGGATCCTCTGCGGTCGCCTCAAAACGTGTTCTTATCCACGCACCCTTTCAATCTGTAACTGGCAACTGTTCACGAGGGGAAGTAGAAAATATTCAAATTGGACATGAAAATGTTCATTTGAAGCATCAAGGCATGTGTCCCAAATAACCAAAAAGTGTGACTGCTTAAAAAAATTAGAATAAAACAAAGAAACAATACCATTGACTGGAAACGAAAGACAGAAGAAGATGAAGACCAAGGACTGCTTGCGAATTATACAAAGGCACTATTCTCGATGGTGTTATAACGATATTTTACTAGTACTGCTCCGAAAGAATTTCAAAAATACTATTTCTTTTGAAGATCGTTATTAGGAAAGCACCTTACCCCAAACAGCACAGTGCGCTAGAGTGATTTTGCCAATATGAACTTACTTTAAACACTTGATGGAACTGTGCTCAACCGTCATCTTCAGTTGGTCTCCCACTGTCCTTAATGGTTTCGTCCCTAAACCAAGATCATCTCTAGTAGGCGGGACAACAGAGTTGATCAGGCTCTGCCTGACGGTTGTTGATGGTATTGCTGTTGGTGCTTCATCCATATCCAACAAGATGCCTGTTCAGCTTCGGTGGCCACATCGCGGAGAAGAACCTTCTTTCCTGTCGCAGAGACGCCCAGAGACCTTGCCATAGCAGTAACCGAGCTGGCCGGAAAACCACGGCAACCAACCTCCACGGAAAAACTCCAACACCTCCAGCCGTTAACGTGGCAGTCACTCCTCAGATCAGTATATTTCAGGTTCTTCCGCTCATGTGCCTCTTCTACCCTACTCTCCCACGGAATGGTGAGCTCGATCAGGATGATCTGGTGGGAACTATCCGAATAAAGAATCAAGTCAGGGCGCTGGGTAGTCTGGAAAATGTGCTGTGGGAAGGATGACTGGTGACCGGCAAGATCAACCCACAATTTCCAGTCGTTGGCTGTGTGAAGGATGCCTTTCTGCGCTGGTGACTTCTTCTTTTTTGCCTCATCGCCACTTCTTCTGAAACTGATAAATTCGATCCGGTGGCTTCTTGACTTTGGTTTACTCTTGACTTCGTCAACCAACACCCTTGCGAAAACTTTCAGTACCTGGTTGTGCCGGTAGGTGTACTTTCCTGATGCCAAAGACGCGCTGCAATATGACAGAATGTGTTCTAAAGAACATCTGCGTCCACACTGAATACAGCTCGGGTTGTCAGTAAGACCCCAAATAGCAAGGTTGCTGGGAGTAGGCAGTACATCATAAACAGATCTGATGAGAAACTTTGCTTTCAAAGGCGACATCTTCCACAAGTCCGCCCACTTTATTTCCCTTTGCAAGACTTTGTCCCACTTCGTCCACGCCCCCTGCTGACCCATCTGAACTGCTCGGGCATACCTTCCTTCGTTCTCTGACAATCTAACTTCTCTGATTATTCTGTCTCTGTCTGGGTTTTTAAGTCTCTTCCTTGCTGGATTCCCGGTCTTGTAGCCCAGTCCTTGCCTACCCTGGCAAGCACTTCCTATTAGTTGCTTGTGCCTCAGCCGGCTTTCTGCTTCGCTGATTGCCGACGTGGTGGACCACTTACTGCCGGTACGTGACTGGGTGATGCAACCACTGATAGCCTGGTCAGATGTATTCCGCAGAGTGATACTGGCTCGCACTTTGGTAACTTTATATTCCTCCACCACAGATGAGACCGGAAGAACGAGTTTCGATGACTTGCAGTACAGCCCGACGTTGCTGAATGATGCAGGTAGACCAAGCCACCTTCGAATGAACCGGCTCGCTGCTCTTTCCATTTCCTCAGCTGAAGACGACGTGACGTCGTAGATTAACAGTGGCCACATAAGCTTCGGGAGCAAGATGAACTGGTAGCACCAAAGCTTGAATCTTCCGGGTATGCCGTCTTTGTCGATCTTCTCAAGCCAAACCTTGAGCTGGGCTTTCACATCCTTGACACGGGATGTGTCTCGTAGGCTGCTATCATAGTACTTGCCAAGGCACTTGACTGGTTGTTCACTTATTGTTGGAATTCTGCATCCTGCTATCGAAAACGTCTGTCTCTTGAGCAACACGCCTCTGTTGATAATTAGTGATCTGGACTTCTCTGCCTTGAATGACATACGGGCCCATTTAGTGAGCTCTTCTAGGCAACGGAGAATTGTTCTGGCTAACGCAATAGGCCTCCCAAAGCTGAACATTTTCCTATTTTTTTTTTATCAAATTCCCACATTTTCCTACTTTTTTATCAAGATTCAGTTGTCGATAAGGACATTTCTTGAATCTAACTAAGAAACAACTAGTAATCAGAACGCATATAAATTGCAGTAATCATGCTAACTGTATCAGTTTGATTTCTTAGGATGTTGGATTGAACAATGGTTCCTTTTTGAAATCGGAAATTGTGGTATTCCAAGAAAGGCTGCTTGTAATAAAAGCGTCAAAGCTGGTTATATATTCATCCTCCAGTCATTAAAAGGAGGGTAGAAGTTGGACATTGCCTGAATTCATTTGGATAATCTTTGGTTGATGAAAGGTTATTCTCCATTTTATGAATTCCTTCAGTCGAATTTTCATTTATTTGTTTTTATATGTATTTGCATTGCAATTACAGTGTTCATTTTAGAAAACTGGGTCTTGACTCACAGGGCCTCAAGTCTATGGGTCTTGACTCACAGAGCCTCAAGTCTAGGGGCCAAAGTTGGAAGACATATTGGTCATCAATTTGTGTCTTCCGTTCATGCATTTGCGGTTTTGTCTTGCATGCTTTAGCTTTACTTTTGCTTGTGTTTAACTCCCTCTAGTGGTGTATGGAGCTACGCGTTTCCTTCATTTCCTTTCTTATAAAAACCTAACCACTGGTATTTTTTATGCCTTCCTGGCACATCCTCGCGATGCTACACTGGTCCCAAGGCTTCTCTCTGCATATAATGTTTTCGTCCGGGTTTGCAGGCAGGCTCGTGTATTAGTTTATGTACGGTCTGTTAAAAAAAAAACACTTCCAAGCTTTTCCAACAACATTATTGCGAAGTTTTCACATGAATGTATTTTTTCTTTTATTTTCGGAAACATGAACAACACTGGTCTCGAACCTCCCTTGCCATGACAACATTTGGTTTGTAGCACTATAGACTAGCACTAAATGAATTGAGATGCCACATAACTGATTGACAAAAGTGACGGCATTTTGAAACTTCTTTACTTGACAACATCTAGATCGGCCTCATTGGATACAAAAATCATTTGCTATTAAGGTGCAGTAGGAAAAAGTCCGAGGTTTATTTTGTGAGGGTGACTAATCCTGAGTTCTGGGAGAGGTAAGCACAAAAACGAAACAAGGTAAAACTTGCATGAAAACTTCTTAAACATCGAATCTTTGTAATAAAGCGTTTGTTGTTTTATGAATCTGGTCGAAGCTAGTCAGGGCCTAGTGTACCCCTAAGATAGCGCCCAGACTGCAGACAGTTGTTCAGCCGTTTCGTATCAGTGTATAAATATGGGTAGCCTGCTATCTATTGGACCGCAGGCTGGCAACAGTCTCCCTAGATGTTGCAGTAACATATACTGACGATTTCATAAAGATGGTTTAAATTTAAACTTGGTTTAAACTGGACTTAGACTAGGTTTAAAGATAACCCGCATTTCATAAAGGTGGTTTAACTTTTAGACCAGTGGTCTAGTAAAACCTGGTTTAACTCCAGTTAAGACCTGGTCTAAATCAGTTTTCATTTCACCAACGAGGTCTGTATCCCTTAGAACTGTTTTAAAATCTTACACCAGGTTTAACTTTAGACTTGGTCTGACCCAGGTTTAATATTGTTAAATATGGCAGACTTGCACGATATAGGTGCAACTGAATGATCCCACGATGTGCATTTAAGACGCAGTTTTAGAGAATAGACTATTTTCAATTTTCAGTTACAACGACACAAGACCAAACATAACAGGGGCGGATTCAGGACTTTTTAAAAGGAGAGGAGGTCGGATCAAGGATTTTTTAAAAAGGGGGTTCAAGTCAACAATTTGAAAATTATAGATTTGATATCACTAAAATCAAGGGGAAAAGGGGGTCCGGATCCCTTGACCAACTTTATCCACCTATGCGTAGACCTATACGTGTTGCAGGGTGTCATTCGGATTCCTCAGAATACAACTATTCGAGCAAGGCGTCATTGTTGTTTGACTGAAGACGGCATCTTCTGACTCTTCTGAGTGATACCACCTCCAATAATGGGCCCCGATTTAAGGTTAGAGGGCAGGGGTCCTGCCCCTCCCCTTTGGCCGCAAAAATAAACACTAACATGACAAGGAAATAAATTTGATCATTTACTATGTTGCGGTTAATCGTGAGCATGTACTTTAATGTGTGTACACAGACATTACAAAATTAAAAATGTCCCCTCATGATACCTTATATCTGCTACTGGGTCCCAGAGGCGGATCCAGGATTTTGAGTTGGGGGGGCAGTGCAGAGTATAAACCAGGATTTTGCCCGTCAGACATTCGCACCCCCGAACTGCCAAATGGAATATGGGAGAATGTTAGGAGGAGACATGGCCCCCTTGCCACCCCCCGCCCCACTAAATCCGCCACTGGGTCCCTCACCGTTTTTCTTTTCAATTTTTCAACAATTTCTTTCTGGCCTTCATTTTTTGTGATTGAATTTGGTTTGTTTGTATTTGTGAACATGATGAGAATGAAAAAAAGATCACTTGCTCGGGTGTAGCTGCACTCTTCTTCAAGACGGCGGCCCCTGCTGCATTTGTGTCTTCCAAGGTAGCGACTGAGAAATTGACTGCCATTTCAGGTAGCCCTCAAACAAGCCAGATTTGCAAAAAAAAACTAGTTGGTTGACAGAACTTTTGAACCACATTTTTGGAATTGGTAGGAAATTTGCTTTCAGCATCTAATGTTTGCTTGGTGGTTTTATTTTGGGGTGAAAAGTGTCAATTTTGTGTTTTTTGGCCTTTCGTAGACTGCGTTGCTTTTCAGTAGGAGTGAAGGATTCAAAAATACAAGAGAGAATAAAGTTTCTGTGCTCATCTGTAGGGCTTGCGATGTGAAATGACTCAAAAAACTTTTCATTCTTTGCATACAGTTTTTGACAGTGAAGAAAGGTGACGAGTACATTGACGTGTGTTCTGATGGGCAAACCCCTGTGAGAACTGCTCTGTGCCCCCTTTTACACTTGCGGCAAAAATTCTTACAATTCCAACACTCCAGCCTCACCGACCAATCACTTCAGTGGCTGCCATTTGTCTTGTAAGATTCCGAGCATACTCGTGAAACATTCGCTTTTCACTTGCGTGATTTTGCGAGATCTTGCTCTCGCAAAAAACTCGGTCTACGAACGCTCTCCCAGTCGGACCAAAAAGTGCAATTAGAGCAGTGTAGTAGCCATACCTCAATGCCGAACTGACTGCTGTTCGTATCTATGTTGGACATGTCATTACAAAACCATTCTGTTTCTTTAAGTCTGCTTTTGGCAAGTGAACTGTCTAGTTTAGTTTCCATTTGAGTCATTTTTGTGATAAAGGCACGTGAACTAAATAAACAGTGTCGGATGAGTTTACATTGGTTTGTGGATGGCCGAGCAAGAGGTAAATGAATTAGCTTATGTAACAAGAGAAACTTAATTACAGTAATTCTGACGGGAGGAATTAATGGTCCTCCAGCCAGGACCAAGTTATTATTTCTCTTTCAATATCAATTCAAAAATAGCCCTGGTCTTTTCACCTATGTATCTTGCACTTATAAAACCTGTCTGAATCTTACTAATCAACGAATCAACGACACTTTTAATGAGGTGAGCAAGACAACCCAATAATTTCTTGAAAGAAGTGTTAAGCAAAGAAATAGGTCTAAGTTACCCAGGTATTATCTGGGTTCCCTTTGGAACAACAGCAATAACGCCTTGGTTTTGATTGGCCGGTAGGGACCCTAGTCAATAGCTATAATATACCAGATGAGAAAGAGTGATAGATGAACACCCCAAAGTAAACGAATTCTACCCAGAATACATCAGGGCCCGGCGCTTTGCTACTTTTCTTATTTTTAGGACACATTCCGATTCAAAAATTGCTACGGGAGCGTCCAGAATTCTTCATGTGGTATCTGCACTTGAACTAAATAAACAGTGTGGGATTTACACGCTAGGGACCCAGGAAAACTTTGTAGCCATTACAATGTGAAGTTAGCCATACCTTTCAATTGCACCGATCATGTTTCATTCTGCGATTTCTCAATTTCAAACAAACAATGAGAATTTTGTTCCCGTGGGATACATTAAAACCTGAACATAACCAGTATCTCCGGTGTTAAGAAATCATGGTTATTAAGGACTGAGCGAGAAAACAATTAGCTAATTACGGATCTGAGCTTGCCACGTTTGATTTGTTAACTCACCACCAGATGTCACAGCTGCTTTGTTGAAACATCAAATGGTGAGAAAATATGAGTAGCCATCGGGGGTGTTGGATCGACGCAAACGTTCGTCTCAAGCATCAGTCCGTGAAATGTCATAAACACACATTTGTTTCAATTTGACATTTCAACTTACAACTTTGCTTATGTTTAGTCTCGGTTTACTGCCATGAATTGCCGTCTTCAATTAGCTTCTTTTATTCAGGCGCGCTCAAAAATCAATAAGAGGCATGAACTTGGATTTTTATAAAGGCAACCGAATGTCGCGTTTAAGTAAATGAGTTTATTCACACAGACATACTCCATGTGTGGTGGATAAATCGATGAAGTTGTGTTTTGTTAGGTTTTGGCTGATACCTCGAATTACGTTACCTGGATCTTGTATCGACCAATCAACAACTGGTAGAAATACTCATCCACCGAGAGCGGAGCGCACACGATATAAATCTCTTGAACATGCTCTTGAGTTTCAGTTTGTGATTGTAGTTACAATGGGTGCACACGTGACTCGGCAGTCTGAAAGACAGCCAAATGCGAGCGGAAAGTCAAAACAACGTCGAAACTCTGATAAGAAAATTAGTGCGCATATGAATGGAGTAGAGCACAACTCGCAGGCCTATCATGAGTTTCATAAAGATCCGAATTGTCCCGTCATAAACGAGGAAGAGAAACAACTGCTTAAAAAGACATGGAGTTTAATAAAAGATGACATCAACAAGGTCGGCGTGGTTACATTCATGGGGTAAGTCTTAATCTCGATGTTGTTAACACACAAGCATTTTTGGCCAAAGCAGGACCTATAAGCTTAAAAGCTGTGAGTTAGATTAGAGGAGATTAGAGTGATGTGAAATCCCGTTAGCTAAGTCCCATTCAATGAATGGCAGAGACCTTTAAACGTACTTATCCGTATTTACACGAGGCGAACTTGACACGGAGTAGATGGCACAGACAGCTGATCGGGGGCAACTGCAAATTCGACTTACACGGAGCAAGTTGACACCACATCTGCCATTTTTACCCCTGTTCAAGAGGTAGAGCATCTAGCACTCGACCAGTTGCTCCAGTGTCAACTACATGTGTCAACACAAACTGGAGTTAGGCGGAAGGGATCATCTCTGTTACGGTTCCACAATAGCGTATATACGGGTGATCCGCCGGCATTCCACGTGGTTTGGACGTTCGCTGTTGCTTATGCGAGCATGCACAGACTCTCTTCGAGTAAATGGTTGGTCCAGTTTGGTCGTGTAAATGGTTGGTCCAGTTTGTAAATGCCACTAAAACGTGGAGCGCCATGGCAACTCGCATCGTGACAATTGATCCTTGCGTAAAAACGGCTTTTAGCAGGTGAAGTCACTGGCTTTGACTTCAGCGGGGAATGTCTGGCAGACAAGGGCGAGAATTAGCGATTTGCAATAAAATCACAAAACACAACGGGCGTTGTTGCTTTATAGCACTGGTCGAAACCAATAACTTTAAGAAGATTATACCATCCAACAATAACCCGCAAAATGCATTTTTCGGCCATAAAATCGACATTGTACCCTTAAACAGGAGCATTTCCTCAAAACCTAAAATAAAGCAGATTACTCAAATGATGTCGTTTCAAACCTATCCACTCCCTGATAAGGTAATACCCGTCCCTAAACATATTATCTAGGATACCATCAACTAAAAAGAGTGCAAAAAGCCACCAGTTTTGACGGGGTTCGTCAGTCTATCCAATATTGGTCAGTTTCAAGTCACTGCCACGCGACCCGTCCTTGTTAGAAACAAATGTTACCATTCTGGCGAGGTAAACTTTGAGACAAGTGGGAATGAAACGTACCTAGCAATTGAAACCAAGGCTATCTTTTTGAAACAGTGAACCACTACTTTAACTATCAATTTTGTGACTAGTTTTCCGACTATTTTTTTCCTTGAAACCGATTTCTTTTCTCACCGCAAGACAAAAATGTATAAAGGAGAAAGCAACCATTTTGATGTTACCTTTAGTGAAAATGCAGATCCCTGATTATTTTGTAGCTCAGGTATTTTACATAACAATACAGTTTCTTTGGTGTGTCCACGGAACAATAGAAAGTGGCGGGAAAAGCTTGCTTCGGCAGTCACTTCCATTGACCAAAGACGAATGACCTGCACAGAGTGAGTTGGTTACGATTTCTCAATGCAGGACCAAGGGGGAACATTTTGCCGGTCCATTTGTGTCACTTCCTTTTGTTTCATGGTAAATATACGTCAAGGGAGCAGTAGTTAAGACGAACCCTAAGATAAATAGGCATCTGAATGTTGTATGTTTACTAAACGTAACATCAAAAACGTTACATTGCTTATGTCCAACTTCTCAATCTGTTAAAGATAAATATGTAAAAACGTTTAGTACATTTATTTTTGAGCAGTAATAACCCCATGTCACTCACTTAAATGTAAACTGAAATTTGTGTTATTTTCAACAACGAAAGTGTTTATCTTTCGGGTAAACAAACCATCGCAATATCAATAGTTAAGTTGATAAAAAATCAGATTCCTTTTTATTTATATTCGGACTACAGGACTTTTTGGCCATATCACACAACACACCATGGAAAATTGGCTGTTCGAATGTCTGTCAGTTCGACAAGATCTATCGGACCCTTGGACAGTCGAAGACTCGAAGCAACCCATATCATCATACAATGTGAACTCTGCAGTTATTTGGTTCTTCTTAACCTCATGTATATATGTGTGTGATTGAGATTTTGTTGTGATTTGCTAGCTTTTTACTGGAGTCTGGTAACAAGCTGTTCAACTGACTAAACCACCTGTCTTCTGTTAGTTTTCGGTATTACAAGTGATCAAAGTACGTCCTCTTATGTAGCTATAGCGGTTAGTTGTGAACGCCACAGATGACTTTGTATATATAGTGGTCGCTGCTTGAACTGCATTTGTGAGAACCACTCGTGTGTCAGGGACGGTCAATCTAAACTCGGTGTTGCCTCTGGTGTGGTTTTGTGTGTGACAGATACTTGAAATCAAATCAGTGGTGTTGTCGTTCGGAATTCTGGTTCGTTTTACAATTGATTTGCATTCGGAAAAAAAGTTAAAATAGACGTTTTGTGAAGTTAGAAAACTTGTGAAAAGAGTGGCAGTAAATCAGCGCCATCTGCCAACAAGAAACTTCTGATTTAGACTAGTTAACGTCATAAAATTGGTCAAACCTTTTTCTTTAAAAGAATACCGAACCCGATTTTGGCCTATTAACAGTTACTAAAAACGACTTTCCCATCCAGTTCTTTGAAACAAAACAATGTCCTGTAACCCTCGACAACCCTCAAAAGTTTTTAGGAAAATTTAAAAACTCCTAATTGGTCTGTGAGCAAGCGGGACCTATACGTTTAGCGAAGTACACGGCACCAAGGACCGTAATACTCAATTAGTGAGATTGGGAGTATGAGTTTTAGTTGATTCCTGCTTTTATCTTTCAAGATTCACGCCAATGATGCACTAGCAGGTAACAGAACGAGCATAGGTTGAAATCATCAAAATAGGGCTTAGTATCCCCTTAACTAGATTAGAGATGATTCCCGTACTCGAAAGGAACTGACAGTTCGTTACTGCTCCACACCGAGGCTCGAGACGTTTTCTTATCACGGCTGGTTTCTAAGTTTCAGCCGCAGAAGCGGTGTGGCTGTCAGGCGATAATCACTAAATAGTACAGCTATTTGCGCATGTATTCATTTCGATTGTTATGCTAAAGCCATTGTCATGACATTGAATGTGTAATATCGAATTCTATTGTTAATTGTGTAGCAAACTAAGTCGTTAAAAACCTACTTGCTATTTCTGACGGCGTTTTAGATATCGATTACCAGGTGCCAATATGCAGAACGTACTTCAAACTAAAGGTGAAAACTCCTTTGTGAAATACCTTTAGCGGTACAAGTGATTTCCGCCATTAGCTCACTGGCGAATGAATGGCGCCACGACGAACGCGCCCCCTGCCCATCAAAAACTACATATTTTTATTTCTCGACTCACTCCTGTTATCAGCCCTCACGGTCTTATAACATTCACGATCTAAAGAGCAGATTGTTTGTCATCAGGGTAGAAATATCTTACACCATTTATGAGGGGGGGGGGGCAAAATATAACAAGGCAAAACTTTTACCTTGTCACAAAAACGACATGTCATTTACGAATCACCGTACTTATAAAAGTCGTGCTCATTTTCTCGCACACTGTGGACTGTGGAATACTCCTTTCTAGACTTGTTTTTCAATCATCTTCAAATCGTAAACAACCTTGTTTTCACAATAACTGACGCATTAGATGTTCATGACAAAATCTGTTACAATAGCGCTTATAGGTTATCTTAGTACGACAACAAAACCTGTTACTGTAGTATCACTTACTAGTTTTAAAATTGAGTGTTGAAACAGATGTTGCTATGCAATGCTTGTTTTTTTTTTGTAAACAACAATATTTTGCCGAATTTCTCATAACTGTTTTGATAAAATGAAAACGAAGAGGTGACGTTTGGATATCTTGTACGGAGTCAACTCGAATGAAGTTATTATAAATCTCGCGTAAAACGAGAGGGCTCGTCCGTTTTACACAAGAGAAGAACAAAAATGGTGCTTTCACTTGATTCAGTTGTCTTGATGATTTCGTCAACTATCTTGTTTGAGTGAATCCTAACCATATGATATAGGCTTAGGGGTGTACCGGTATATGCATATTTGGAACGACCTACGTTGGAATTAATAAGTACATTAAGCGCTGTTCGCTAAGCTCAGTGAACGTTGAGAGGCAATCAAATGTTACTTTAACGACACATTGTAGTTTAGGTTAACCAGCTTTGACAGATTTGTATTTAAGTGACAAATCTGGCTGTGGAGTATTGATATCGGAAATTAATTTGTATAAATCTCAAGTATGCGCGATGACATTTCTACGTAACTACAGTGGCACCATTGCAGTCAGATGGTAGGCACTGCCTTCCGGTATCGAAAACATCTTCGCTAGTTTACATGTAGTATAAATTATTGTATTAAATACTGGGCATTTCTCCCAGCTACGCTGAGATCTGTGTTTGCACAGCTGAGGTCAGGAAATTTACCATGATGAAAGGTGGAATTAGGGAGGTTCTCGGGAACTCCAATAAATGAAAGATTGTGTCAAGTATGTTATGAAAATTTAATTCAAAGGCGAAATGCATCCTAGTTTCGTTTGCACCAGATACAATCGTTTGCACCAGATACAATCGTTTTAAGACCAGAGTTCCAGAGTGAATACTCTTTTTAGACTTGTCTCTAAATTATCAGAAGCTCTTGCTAAGTCTTTGATGTTAATTTGTATCATATAACTTAAATCATATGCTTAAGTGTATAAGCCCAAGAGACCGGGGATGTTTTGTATAAAATGTCCATTTCTTTTTGTATTGTATACCGTGATGCACACATGTCACTGTAGTAAATAATTAATATGTAGGTATGACGGACACGTGATAATCAGCTGGAAAGGGGCATTGTGGGAAGGGGCATTGTGAGAAGGGGCCTTGTGAGAAGGGGCATTGTGAGAAGGGGCCTTAGTGTTGTGGGAAGGGGCATTGGCTGAACAAAATGTGTATTAACCATCAAAATACAACGACCGCTGATTTGTATCTCACATTTCATCTCATCCACCGCGTCTATAACCGATTCATTACCATTGTTTTTTTTATCTATTTTTTTTTCAAATTGTCCTATACGCACCTGCTTGCGCCATTACACTGGTACACGGTCGAAATAATTGCAAAAGAACGCCACGCGCCTCACTATGCTTTCGAAACCCAATAACACACAAACTATTGCTTATTGGAAATCTTCATTGGCTGCTTTTTAGGAGACAGCAATCCACTCATACACCAGTTAGTGATAAGCTGATACCAAAAACCTTTATTAAACTTCAGTTTCAGTTAGTGGCAAGCTGATACCAGAAACGTTTATTAAAAAAGAAATTGGTCTGCCAAGGATTAAGTTGCCTGTTACTGAAACAAAATGAACAGGTTATGCGTCCATTAAGTGATGCGATCATGTTACGACGTTCAAAAAAAAACACAAAAAAACACAGGTGGCTCACCAAAAGTCTAAATTTCCACGTGAGCTGAGATGTATGACACTTTCTGCCAAAATTGTGCACACATTGGATTTGCATCGTTATTTGTGTTTTTTCCGCTCATGTCTGTGTTTTACTATTGGTCGGCGACACTGCCACAGACCATAAGCGGATTGTGCGAATGTTTCAGGCAAGTAAGTATAGAAATGAGAAATTTAAGGGACTTGACCTAAGGCGTTTAGGCGTCACGGTCATTTAGTTGCCATTTAAATGAAAGTAATGGAATGATGGTTGTGTAGTTTCATTACAAAACTTTTTATCGACAACTTTATTTCAAGCTTTTAAAAATGTTGGTTCCAGTTTTCTGTTCCAAACAACCCATCATAATCACTACACGATTTCTAACTAGTAGCCTATACATCAAACATTGACATGTTAGTCAAAGCTCACTAGAAATTCCAAAATTGTCGAGGATTTACTAGTTCCTCATTTTGAACGGATGTAGAGTTTGTCGAAAGCATAGATTTAACAGAAAATTCAGAGTTCACGTGCCGCCCGATCAAAGGACAGGTCGGAGTCTGATCCGCAGTCTGGAAAAAAATCACATGTAAACTTTCGACCGACCAATGATCTGGTTTCCGACCCAAACCAGATGGAAGATCTGGCTTACATTCCAATGACGTGGCTCTCATAGCCTATGGTGGTCGCACGTGATTGGCCAGAATATTAGCAATTGTGACAATTACTCCTAAGGAGACAACACGCCGTAGGAAACTGGTAGGATGTCATACAGCGTTCACTTACCGTCCGATTAGCAAACAGATCTCAGGGATTCACCGCAAGATAAAAATCACATCTAAGTGCTTATTATTGTCCGAAATTTCAAAGTTTGGAAGTTGAGACGAATGTTATACTTACGTCAAAAATTAATTAAGTTAGATTCTTGAAAAGGACCCCTGACCTGCAATCTTATGAGCTAGGCCTGAAGAGTCCCAGAGCAGGGATCAATTCTAAACTGAGTAAAGAACAATATAAGATAAATTTCACAACAGTAACTGTCCTAAATCAAAACTTATTTTTGACAGAAATCACCGGTTTAATGCCGCTTTAAATTACACATCTGGGCTGGGTTGCATAAATCTTCAAAATTATCCGTTAGATAAGTTTGATTGTCGCATGACGTCAGGTGCATTGTTCAACAATAACAACTTGGCGAGTGAGAATGTGACGCCATTGTTACTGTGCAGCGTACAACTTTTATGCAACTAGACCCTAACTATAAACATTCCAAATGGAATACTAAAAATCAATTGCAAGTTTGCCTCGAAATCTCGTTGCTACGAAATCTCATCTATTTCCTCGGACATCACTGAGTAATTAGTAGGAAAAACAGAGAAATAAGTACTATTCACGTCAATTACATCATGATAATTCCGTGTAGTGCCCATCTGTCAGGACGAATTATATTCTGTAAACATTGTATTAGCTACGAGTTGAACACCGAGTGAAAACGGATATGCAAAACACGTTCGTTTAATTATGGCGACGAGATGTGGCGGTGTTTTGAATAACAAACTTATTCATTTAACTATGTTAATTATTGAGAACATTCGCAACTTCGCAGTTTTACGCTAGATCCGTATAGCGTGAACTCTAATTTTTCCTTCGAACAAAATTTAGATCTATATGGTGGACAGCCTTGAAAATGTCACTTCACCCTTACCCAACCAAGAACAGTTGTTGGAACATAGTTTTCGCAACTAATCATCCACTTCATCAATATTGTATTACGCAATAAGAATATGAATTTCCTCGATTCGCAGAACATTCAGAGACTTTTGGTGGTAAATCACAACTTTGAAATTATCAAAACTTTTTCCGTTATAAGTATTATTGTTACATGACGTCAGCGACATTGCTGGTCCTTAGCAACGTGACGGACGATAGCGTTAATTGCTCTTTTGTTTTCCAGCCCAGGTCTAAACCACAGCAACCAATTACATTGTCGTAATGTATTAGGCCTTGTTTCTAAACATGTTTTAAAGTATTGTTTTTTCCTTTTTTTCCGAGACTTCATTTGCCATGTTGATATTGTTTTGAAGTTCTGCCGCTGCCCAGACGAAACTTACTGCAGTCGGTGCCATTATGCATTTTCGTGAATATTTAATAATGTTACCGACTGTCAACGGAAAATATTAAATCAACCAGAACTTTTTCAGCGGCCCTACAGTAAATTACTTCTCAGGTAAATAGTGCACTGCAGTGGACGTTGTCGATTTTCACTGGACTGACCTTTTTAGTAAAGTGTTAATATACAAGTAGCTGAAAATATTGACAACGCTCGGACCAGTTCACTGCGAGCTACACCTTCCAGTGCAATCACCAAGTGCCGAGACGAACGCAAAGTGTGATCTTGTCTAGAGTCACAATGTTTGCACGAAGAAAGAATGCGTTCTACATCGATGTAGTTTTAGTCGGCATCTTTTCCTTTGGACTTGGTAAACCGACATTATAGCGCAAACTCGTGTGCGTATGTGGCGATAAAAAAGGATTCAAGAATGTAAACCAAAATAAATGCGTTTTTTATTAACTTGGGAAGAATTTTTGCTTCTGCACTTTCTCGACATTTTTGAGTTTTCGGTAGCACTTTGCGATAAATTTCCGTTCTCCAAAACTGAGTAGTTTGTTTGCCATTCCCCAGCAAACAGAGCACGCGACGGTTCACGCAACAGGCGCACAGTCTGATCGACAAGAACTGAATTTGGGCTTCATGGCGTTGTATTGAAGTATAAGTACATTTTGGCACACACTGCAGTACTCACACTCCAGTACAACGGCGGAAGTTCAAATTCAGTTCTCATTTATCAACCTGTGCACCCAAGCCTACTGTATCATTACATCCTGCTGTGAAAGTAGGTGCATCACTTGCTCTGCATGTACGGGTGTGAAAACAATTAACCTTCTTCTGAAATTAATTAACAATGCTCCTGTTTTGTTTCAAAAATACATTTTCCTTTTCATCGTTTTTTATGAATTTAAACCAGCAATCGTGTTTTAAATCAATGAACTTCGCAGTCACTGTCACTTGAAATGTGAGAACACTTTGAGACAGTCACACCCTGTATATGCGAGAACACCCTGTATAAGTGAGATCACTTCGAGACAGTCACATTCTGTATATGTGGGAACACCCTGTATATTGCCAATCAACAACAACAGCGACAATAATCAATGAGAAATTTAGTTCAGATTCTTGCATACATACAAATTACTTTATTGCAAATGGTTTCCACGACAACCGAAACAATTGCAATAAAAATATCTCGGGAGCGACTCTGTATAAACAGTTTTCTCTTTCCTTATCGTTATTGCACGATAAGATCTTATCTCAGCAGCCATCTCCCCATCCCTTGCATGTATAATTTATGATAATTAGATTTTCATTAATCACATCATTATTACACTTGAAATTCGTGCGACTGTGCTGGCTAAATTTCAGTCTGTGGAAGCTTGATGCCAAAGCAGTCCTTTCTTGTATCACACGGCGCCCTCGCGCATATTCGCAATTATTGTGGAACAGGGTAAATGTTTGAAAAATTGAGAAATCCGACGATGCTTGAGGGTACCGTTATTGTAACCCCACTCGGCTTGACACGACTGCACGCGGTCAATATCCAGCAAAAGCTACAGAAGCATCACGCTACTGG
The DNA here is from genome assembly GCA_002633005.1 of Phoronis australis. Classification (NCBI taxonomy): domain Eukaryota; kingdom Metazoa; phylum Phoronida; family Phoronidae; genus Phoronis; species Phoronis australis. The sequence goes on from NMRA01000563.1 coordinate 158,179, forward strand.
ACTCCTTTACTAGAACCCTACTGCAAGAACGACCCAAAGTCTTTGAACTGAATGCAGAAAATGTCTAGCAAGAGCTATAGAATTTGCTGTCTTGTTGAACAGTACTAAAAAAAATAAACTACTAGAACTTCAGAGGTATCACGCCTCCTTCAAAGGGAAGATGGTATTGTAGAATGGCGGGAACCGTCGTCTCTTGCTTTCTCACGAGATCTCGGCTGGTTACCAACCTCACATATACTCTCATTCCAAGCAGAGGACACTTTGAAGCAACAATTTCGGGGGCCTTTAATAACGCCCTCAGATTTAATTCGATTTACAAGCCTGTCATTTGTTAACGCGTGCTGGCGTTACAGGTTGACGCGTTAATCTAGGTAGCATGCATTGAATGACGCGTTAGCTGTGGCGTGACAAATTCCGAGAACGAGTTGATTATTAGACTTAGAGCATGACACTTTCATTTATCAGTCCTGCGTAAACTCGATTCTGATTCTGGCAGATACAGTGGACTCCTGTATTGTTGTTGTCTTGCTGACATATTATAGCGGGACATGAAAGTAAAAGCATAATGAGATCTGACACTTTATCTCAGTTTTGCGTTTTGAACTTGTGTTATAGACCATTTCTACTTTTTAAAAAGAAATGTGGAAAAAACGACTGAATCAGATACACTGCATATAGGCCTACAAAAAACAAAGCCATGAATATTCCGGGAACATTTTTGCAGTAGATATCATTTCTAATTGTAAGATATATGAGCAAATGATCAACATATCCAAAAATTAAACCAAAGAACTGCAAAGCATGCTTCTATCAACAAAACACAGTGGACACTATATACCAGTGTTATTGACCTTGCCTTGAGTGCTTGTGATGAAAATGCACATATGTATATATATATCCGCAGTCATGGCGACCCTTTGCTGGTCTGCTGGTAATTATGGTATATAGCTTTGATCAAGTCACAAGTACTCTGTCCAGTCGGTTTTGAGGTGTGCAGTTTTATCGAAGCAATTGACAAGTTTATTTGCATTAGTTCCCATGTTCAGAAATTATGTTACTGGTTTTAACGTATAGCCATAAGTCTTTGATTCATGCAAATCTAGTGCATTAGCGGAACGGAGTTTTTATGCAGTTAAAAAGGTTATTTCCATGCTGGTGTATGTGAGTTGCACTTGTAACAATTTCGGGGAATCCATAGCAAATCCCTTTGGTGCTATGATTGAAGTTCGCCTATGCGCAGATGTAACACACCTCTGAGGAATAGTTTGATGCTACTAATTACTACGATCCCAGTTCACGGTTGCACAAAACAGTCCCAAATAGGAACTCAACTATGTTCCCTAAATCTAGTGCGTATTTTCGGACTTGTGAAAACATCGATTGTCTTTTCTTGTGTTGTTTTAGTTTCATTACTAAGTCAACTTTTGACTTTGATACAAATCTCGAGTAAACTCTACATTGAATTGTCAATTAGGGATCTTTTCATGCAACACCCCCAGTTTAAGGACTGAGTCCCTCATCTTCTTTCAATGAACTCTGGGCTCAGTTTTTAGTTATATTAGGAAATGTCATTAATCAAATAAGAGCTCAAAATTAAAATGAAATGATAGAAAAATGTTGCATCTGTGACTCCATAAAAACACAAATATGCGAAAAGACTTAGGGACCTTAGTTGAGTCCCTATTTGGGACTGTTTCATGCAACCGGCTTCAGGTATCTCGAATGAACCAGCGCGTGACCCAATTTTTTTTTCTGCCGCTGACTGTACTTGACTCGGCTACACGCGGTAAATAACTTATCTAGCACTAACTAGCTAGACACATAAAGATATTTCCTCACTTACCGTTCGGACATATGTCCTTTAGACTATGAAAACGTCTATATCGAAAAAGCAACAAATAGGCACACACACACACAAGTCTCCTAGAAATTCCTCCTTACTCCATAAATATGAACTCAATTCACTCATTCGTGCCATACCTTGAAACTGCGACTAGTCCAAACAGCCTCTATAACTGACTTTCCTTCCTACCAGACATCAGGTTTTCAAGCGATGCACCCCACAAGTTAATTGAAACTTTTAGTGATTAGCCGGTACTCGCAGTTCTTCATAAGTCCATGAGGGCTCCTCAGGTGAAAGCAAAATTGCCCGCAAAGCAAGGGGTCTCCAAAAGTGATCTTTTTATGACATAGAAAGATATAGTTCGCGAGAACAAATCAACGTGGCAAGTGGATATATGTGCGGAGTATCATTTATTGCCAATTTCAGGTAAGTTCCACGAACCACTGAGACTATATAACAACTCAATGTTAGTTCAAAAACCCACAATTGGCGTAATCCTGTGTCTGATTCCGTCCAAGTCACATTAGTGTGAGCACGAGCTGCACAAGGATAACACGGCATATGTCTAAATTATTCGGTTCCATTGAATATTTGGAATCGCTGTAGAGGTATAATACACAAGGTTCCTTTGTTGTAATCGCACTTGGCTCTAATTCGTTTGATTGATTGTCGTAAAGAGCAAATACCTTGAAAGTGCTATGGAAGACTATGAAGTGCGAGAGAACTTTATTGCATTGACAAATGTGGTTGCATCCTAGTAGCAAAGGTGGGGGAAGGTTAACTTTGCATGCTTGCTTGTTGAGTGGGCGGGGGTGGGGGTGAAACAAATGTGAGTCTACCCTCGATCGAACCATGTTTCTCGTCAATGTTCAGTTTCGCCCCGAGGTCTGACATTACTTTTATTCTCCTCTATCCTAATCAAAACTCGTTTTGTCTCCTCACGTATCTTCCGTCGACACCGACAACAGTTTTACCTCATCGCTCTTCTTATATGTCTTTACCAAATTTTTAGACAGGTAAAACTTGTTGGGAAGGGATACGAGCTAATACTCGACGTGGTCAAACTTTTGTCCCTGTAGCTCCATAGTCAGACCCCCCCCTATTTTCACCACTTCCGCCCCCTTGGTCTTCGCCAATTTTGCATCCCCTTTGCCATAGTCAAGCGACTTTTAAAAATTTCAGTCGAATAGGGAGCCAAAAGGATGTAATGCCAAAATCATTCTTTGGAGGTTTAGAAATAGCGTAAAAACCCCTAACAAGAACTTCGAAATCCTGAAAAATGCGGAGACAAACAACATCACCTCGGGATGAATATAAGAAACATAGTGTTGGAAACTTTTGTGATAGTTTTGTATAATACCGAGAATAAAAATAAGGCCTTAAGTCAAGATTTATTTTGTCAAGATTCAGTTTGAGGAAAATTCAAATCATTAGGCTCATGCATTAAAAATAACCTTGACATGTTGGGCTAACAAAAGACGACACAAAGTAAAACTAAAAGCACACACAAAACTTATTTTGAGTGAACTACCGGTAGTTTTAAATTTGTAAGCTTTTTTAATCCGCAATTCACAATAAAATTTTTTAGACATTGTCTGGTTGGATACATGTACCTGACGGGCAACTTGGATAAGAGGGGAGACGGGTCAGCCATGAGGTGTTTTGGTCGCCCTCTCCCAAGACATTTTCAGAATTCATTCGTGTTAATGTGAATTTTGGTTCATTCTAGAGATAACCTATCGCGCTTTATGAGTTAAGCTTTTAACTCCAAAAATCGAAGAAGTCTTTGTCCATGATTGTCAATACATGTACTTAGAGCACGGTATCATTACACACATACAATGTACAGGGTCATTATACACGTACGATGTACACGATCATTACACACGTACAATGTACACGGTCATTGCACGCGTACAATGTGCACGGTCATTATACCCGAACAATGCACACGGTCATTACACACCGGCGTACAATGTACACGGTCATTACACACGTACCATAGACGGTCATTACACACGTACAATGTACACGGTATCATTACACACGTACAATGTAAACGGTCATTACACACGTACAATGTACACGGTATCATTACACACGTACAATGTACACGGTATCATTACACACGTACAATGTACACGGTATCATTACACGCGTACAATGTACACAGTCATTACACACGTACAGTGTTCACGGTATCATTACACACGTACAATGTACACGGTATCATTACACGCGTACAATGTACACGGTATCATTACACACGTACAATGTACACGATCATTGAATATCACACTCCTGATTGTTGGTACTGCAGCGAGTTTCGTACGAACAATTCTCCCTTCATCAACACCGTTTTCCTAATAACCATCTTGAAAACAAATACTATTCTTGGCATTCTTTGGGGCAAAAGTACCGATATTTTACTATTGACGACACAGCAACTTTTTTCTCCGTTGCTAACTCTATCGTTAGACATACTAGCTCTATCGATAGACTTACTGTCTCTATCGTTAGAGTTAATAAGTCCATCGACAAAGTTATTAGTCTATCGATAGAAATAGTAAGTCTATCCTTTTAAGTTAGCAACAGAGTGTCGTCCTTTTAAAGCCACCTTACTGCCCAATACTCCAAATGAAAATCTTTATTGTTAAAAAAGCACTGGGAAAGAGTGATAAATGATTCCATTATGGAGTCGTTCTCCTTCCATCATCGGGTCGCATTCCTTAACATAAAAGGTTTAATAATTTTCAAAAAATATGAGCAATTCCTTCCATCATAAATTAATACGAAAAAAATAGAAATAGTAGCTTTCAGTGCGAGAGCTGGGATTTACGTCAAAAAAGCGAAAATAGAGAGCGACATACGACTCCATTATTTCTTTCCCGACAGGGGTCTACGAGAAATACTGTTTTACATCCCCTAAAATTGTCCTCTTAACTGAATTAAAGAAATCTGAATGAATTTGCCATTGAAAATCAGCGCATACAACAAATTTGATCTTTCTTTTTCGAACTATGTATGAATACGATTACGCTTTTGAATGAGCGTAGGCGATCCATACTGTAAATTTTTAAAAACTAGGGGCCCATAACAAAAATGTTCTGACTAGGGCCTTCAAAGGGTAAATCCAGCACTCGTAATTAACAAATGTTCTCTAAAACATTCTCTATTCTACATATTTTGCTGTGTCTTTCTTTTCTCTGTTGCCCCCTGACAGCCACCCCACGTCATGCTGGTTGCAACGAAGGTTTCGCTCTCATGACCGCTAACAATTGGAGGACACTTTCCTCACTTCTTACGTTCCTGTTTAGTAAGGGCGCTGCCGGCCACCCCCCCCCCCTTCATTCTGCCCCTGCTTCTCACACTTATGCAGTAATATCTAGCAAGCGTTCTGCAAACGTGTATATCTGTACACATTTACAAGTTATCGGAGGACTTTCAAGTTGACATTGGCGATTACTCGGGCGAAAACGATATCGAGCAAAGGAAATGTGATCATGTCAATGAAAATGTATTCGTCTGTGGTCTATTTATGAAACAAACATTAAGTTCCTCGTTGTATGGCTGTGACGTTATTCCCCCAAACGGAGATATCTCCTCCATATCACGTTGTTGATATTTCCTTGCGAATCACTGGTGGAACATTACCCTTTGTTTATTGCAAAAGATAACGAATCCGAATTATGCTTCTTCGTCCAGTCTATCAACCACGTTTGACGTCGAGCAACTGGAGGAAGGGTTGGGAGAGAGTTGCCGAATAGAAGTTTGGTGTTCGCTGGAAGGGAGAGGGTGACAGGGGGCTATAATGGTGGCAATAGGGGCAGGGCTAAAATGGTGACAGCCGGGGAATGGGCTAATGTTAGTGTAGTACTTTACAAGTGTAGGGGTGTCATAAAACAAGGAATGATTAGGGGCGAAGCACCTGAATGTGAAAGATTCCAACTACACCGAAGTACAGAAGTTCTTAAAATTTACAGATTTATTATTCTGTTTCCAGGTGTAAATTAATGAAACAAAAAGGGTTTTTCATTTTTATGTTATTTGCAAATAAATTTAAAACGTTCCCAGTGAACTGCTTGTTCAGTCACACTTTTATGGTGACGAATCGTTTCAATCAGATGCTTTATATAATCAGACATTTTTAAAACGGCAGAGAATTGCCCGACATCGGAACACAAATGCGTCAAGAGGCATAATTGTTAATTGTTGCGATTTCTCGTTCAACGATGAATTCTTGAGCACTAAAGAGATATCGCAATTGTGTCAAAGATTTAGCATTCCAGCTAACTAAGAATCGTGCTGATTGACCTATAAAATAAGTCATCTTTAGCCACGTGCATAACAGCGTGCCACCGTATAAGACTTCTTACAGTGTTGTCCAATTCCATGAACACCTCCCATACTTGTAAGCCGACTGACAAAACACTTCGGATGACGTCTGAGGATCATCTGCATAAATTATTAAACATATAGTAATGATTGAACATAACTGATTAAATATTTATCAATGACTGCCCTCACTGGTTTCCATTCAACGTTTCTAGAATAAAATACTTGGCTGTTCTGTTCTGAGGTGGTAATGGAACCCTTACTACTTTTTAGCAGTTTTACATAATATGTTTCATTTAGGCGATGGTTCTTTGTGAAAAAAGGAATGGTCTGCAGACAAGCTGAGGCCTCATATAGTTTCAGGAATAAAAAGTTAAGTCCACGTGTATTCCCGAGCGTATATTTGTATGTGGCGAATACACAATCGTATGTTTCAATATATGCGAACTGACTTTCTAAAACCGCTCTGAGGTGGTAGCACGTTACAACTATTAAAATATTTTGGTCTATTTACATCGACCTCTTGTCTATTAACACTATCACGACGTTTCGGTCGGTCTATTCTCCGGCCATCGTCATGTGACTCCGTGGTGTAGTGGTTAAGGTGCTGGACTCGAATTATCTGTAGTTTCAGAAGTCGTGGGTTCAAATCCTGCCTCGGACAAAAATCACACCATGAGTGTACCACATATCCGTGCTCGTTCTTCTAAGAACGCGGGAACACCTGACGATGGCCGGAGAATAGACCGACCGAAACGTCGTGACAATGTAAATAGACAAGAGGTCGGTGTATATAGACCAAGAGATTTTAATAGTTGTATTTGTGAATTGAACTAAAAGAGTAAGTCCTCATCATTGTCGAGGTATGTCGTCACAGGGATGCGTTTGTTGAAAATTTACTTTTGTTACGGTTTTGGTGCCCATTTCTCATGAAACTGGAGAAAGTTTTAGGATTCTACCATGCACATTTTCCCCAATATACGCCCTAGGCGTGACTGTGAAAATCCCGACACACCCCCACTGGGCGTACCTAAAGATGGACCTTTCTGTAAAAAAAACTCCTTTAGTACGAGTTCTTGCTGTACGTGTGAAAGGCTCCCAACTCGGGTAAGTGTTCGTTTATGTGTTCTACGGCCTGCCGTGGAATTGTTCTTTGCAGCAAAGTAGGATTATTTGACTGGACTTTTCAGGTTGCGGAGACTTTTATCTTCTAACACTGTTTGAAACTTGTGTTGACGCAATCCTTATTATATGGCCTCACTCACTTGTATTCGTTGGTGTATTTAAACAAGTTTTATGATTTCCAGAAAGGATCAATTTTGCCCCCCCCCTCCCTTCACTTATGGTCGTATTGGCGGTACACCAACTTGCAACCGTAATTTTCTGTAGTTTACTCACCTGCGCCCTAGCTCACCACAAGCAATTCTAGCGATATAACAATAGAGTCAGTTAAACGGTTTACACTTTAAATATAGTCACTTTTTACCACCGACACACGAGACGTGAATCGAAATATCTATGTCGACACTGTTAGCCTGAAACAAAGTTATTTAAATAAGCGTATTCCAGGAAGAGGGGGTAATTTAATTGAGTATGAGCACGTTGCTGTGGACGGGTTTCATTCATGACATGCCAACAAAAGTCCGAAATAGAATGTGGAATTTCCATGTACAGATTTGACTTTGCTTAATGAATGACGATTTGTGGGGTTTGGCGTGTTTATTCACTAGATATATGAAATAATCAATACATACAAAACGGTGAGTGTTGAACAAAAAATCTTTCTAGGATTGGCAGTCTACCAGAAATGTGTTAGGGTGCCTTTCTAGTCAAAGGTTGGGCCAAAATTTTTAGAAAAAACGCTGCAGTGGCTTCGATGGTGAGTGAGTACAAGGGTCGCGGAAAAAATTCGCTATGAGTCGGATAATGTCTAAATAAACAATGCAATTGACTGACTACTGTAGGAGATATTTCAGAATTTCAGCCGTCTAAAACTGGATAGAGTTCTCCGAGTTTGAGCAAGCTCCAGGCGTAGTCAGCGCAAGTAGATCTTTTGAAAAAATTGATCATTTTAGCAGGTCACGTGTTCAATGCTGAGGGTGCGAAATTGGGGACTCATGGGAAAACCTGTAAAATTTTACTCTTCAAGTATTAGGTCACTCATGTACCATGAACAATTCTTTTTGACATATGCGCCTATGACAATGAACGCTGAAAATGGGTACTTATTAACCTTCCATTACGCGCTTAGTGTTGTGGCATAACACCTTATGTTTGAACATTTTCACCAATACCCTCGACAAAACATGACTATGCATGTAATGCCAACGAGTGAGTTCAATTTCCCGTGGTTAACGGTCCGGAGGAAAAGGGATATGGATTTTTTTAATTTGTTTACCTAACATTATGGTAAAGCGCACCTGCTCTGAGTACGGATTCAGCAAGCGGCAACACTTCATTTAACCCACCCCGGGTGTAACTCGGTACCGCTACGGATACAGCTATATAGAGTTTCGCGAACGCGTTATAAAGACATTCTCGGCGAGAAGAGAAAAACTAAAGGGTAAAAACACCGGCCTTGATTTCAGCAAATGTCTGGCAGACTTCTGCGAGAATTGGCAATTAGTAATAAAATCACAAAAACACAACGCCAGGATTTTGTTGTTTTATAGCTCTAGTAAAAGATAATAACTTCCAGAAGTCTATTCTAGCCAACATTAAACATGGAAATGCCATAGCCGACCGTAAAACCGGCTCGAAAAACACGCATAAGTTGAGTCCCACCTTTTTGTTTCGGCTCCGCGTACGTCTCGCTAAGAAGCACTGTATGAACAGCCACTTTATCAAGCCTTGTGAAACTTTCAAGGTATTATTTAGGCAAGCTATTTAGTCTCTAAAATAATCACTTGTCATCCCAGGGTCATGGAGCAATTTGTGGGGATACTGGAAGTGTTCGATACTACTCCGAACAGCACTTCATGTAACGTCAATCAATGTATCAGTCGGTGCTAAAAAAACAATGGAGAATATACCCCTCAAAGCCCCCCCCGCAGGTGCGGACCTAGACTGAGAAGTGTCCAGTGGCATGCATCCCCTATTGGATGACTCTAAAGCATCTCCTGTATTTGTCCACTGTAGGCTCCCCTTGTAGACAAAATTTGCAAGTGTGACTACCTTGAGTGGCTGATTGTAAATAGTAAAGAGATAACGTCTGGTAACGGACACGGTCTGTAGTGGCGGCGCATCCCAAATTTTGTGCGGTTGGGGGCGGTCAGCTCCAATGTCACCCAGGAGAAAAGTAAGCATCATGTCCACAATTGATAACAGCCCGAGTCCACCATGAATAAGTAACCAACATTTCGTTCATGTTTTATACGTACTTCACTGTTGGTAGTAGTGTCAAAGATTTTGGTACTGTCGGTGACTCCGTGGTGGCGGAAACGGCGCGCGATCATCGGAGTGACACTTTAATGCTCGCTGGTTCCCTGTGTGCCTCTAGGTGGTCGTAGGGAACCAGCGAACACGTTTTAGTAGTGATCGAGCTGTCGAGGCCACGTGGGGGGTACAGTTGACGAGGGCCAGGATCACATCATTTTCGTGCCAAGTATAAACTCAAATACATTGTTTAGTCTATCGGAGGTATATAGGCCTAAGCTGTCCCAGTTTATTTTTTTCATAACAAAAGTAAATTTAGGCAGCTTTAAATGTCTGGTTATTCACAAATTCAGTTATCCTTTTGTCTAAAGTTAGCAAAGTATTCCTCTAAACTGATAATTTTTACATTACCTCACTCAGTTGTATGGGCTTCCTGAGGAAAAACAGCAACCTGAAAAGGGGTTTGCCATAAAGTTTAAATTTTCAATCATTTAACCAAGTACGACAAATGTAGTAAACAGTATCATGTCCAAGGTGGCACAAACTTTCTATGGAGACTGAAAACTTGCTTTGCGCAACTGTATAATCGTAACTCTTTAGTCCTCGTACCAGTCTGCATTCACTGCCAGAGAAATGATTAGTGCAGTTATTTGAGACTAACTCCACTTAACACTAACAAGATTTTTTAAATGCGGTCGACACTTAACATTTGCACAGTTGCCAACGCCGGAGTCTCTCAATTTCTCCTATTTCTTTCTAAAGCTCGTTGTAAGTGGATATATTTCGTTATCGGCTTTGGCTCACTAATTTAAAGTGTTTGTTTTGAGTTATAATAACAATTGTTTTCTTAGAACTCTGGGGTAATTTTTCCAGTACTTTGAGCTGCAAGTTTTATTCGATTTCGTTGTTTCTATTCGTGAAAACGCCACTACGTGAAGGTATACTCTGAGAATATACTCATAATTGTTAATGAATGAGAAAATTCGTACAAATTATTTCCAGGCAGTGATGAGCTAACAATTGCTAGACTAAACCTTTACCGGTACCAGTTCCAAACAACAAAAACGAATCCAAAACAGCGTTAGAGTGCTTACTTGAGAGCTTACTTTATAGTCGATAATAATCTAGTTAGCATTTAGCAGTTCCCAGCAAATCAGTTTAAGATAAAAAGCCAGTTGAGCTAATGAAGATTTGCCTTAAGTGATGAGCCACAACGAACACTTTATTCCTGAATGTAATTACGCAGAAAGAGGTTGTTCTTACAGAGGTTGTAAACACACAGAGTTTGAGACAAATAAGCCCATACTAACAGCGCGTGGCTACCGTAAATGCGCTTGCGCACTACAATGAAAAGCACCAGAGACCTCTCTTGTAGCGTGACCAAAGTATTTTGCGACTTAACTTATGAGGTTGACAAGTCTTCTTGGGTTGATAAATGGGACTTCGCCTAACTAATCTATTGGGACCGAGGAAATAACACATGAGCATCTTTGTTTAACACTAGTGAAGTGTTATGGTGTAAGCCATTACGGCGTTGCCTGATGGTAAACTCTGCTACTGAAGCTTATCACGAAATATGGCTCTCAAGTAGAATTCTATTTTCTCAAATTTGTCAACAAAAATAAACATTTTGAGATTCTTACTTCATTCTTAGCGTGAGAAGTGGCGTGAAGTTATCAATAAAACTTAAAAGCGGAAAATGTAAATCTGTATTTTCTTTGCAATTATTCTTTGTACGAAATTGGATATAGATTACAAGATATGTTGAGCAAAATATAGCGCAGTGTACCCTCGTCTAGATAAGAACAATGATTGTCAGGAATGCCAAGGCTTTTGTTGATACGTACACTTGTCTTGAGTTCTGTTAAAAGGATTTGGACCAACCAAACCATCGCATTAGTTTTATTTTATTGACTATCTAATTGCCATGAAGCTTGGAGCTGCGAGTGGAAGTCAGTTTCCTTTTTGTTACTATAATTCCTATTTCATTCTTGTGTTGTTTGCACTTAAGTGCGGTCAGAAATATTGCAGAATAGTTGTTCTAATTGGTTCTAGCAATTCAAAGTTGCAATGGAAAGCATAACGATGTATTATATTTTATTTCGAGAATCAGTCAATCATTTCTAACTACTGACAATTAACCTGTTAAAATAGGTGTCCATACAACATTGCTTAATTCCCCTTGGCCCCGATCTTTCCGTCACCGAAGCTCGGCTTGCGCCTTTCGGCAAATCAGACCAGCTTCCCAGATCTCCACACAACGTCGCCATGATATTCTTGGCTGGCCCTCCCTCCTCCGACCTCAGCGACATCTTCAGAAGGCAGTATTGATCCATTTTGCTGACGTGGTCAATCTATCTATAAGCCGGCGACGTTCGCTCTCCAGCACCACTCATCGATATTTCGCTTTCCTGTAGAGATTTCCATTGGAAATTCTCTGCGGCCAAAATATGGAGCAGATTTTCTAAAGAATCTGATGCAGGAACTTGACTGTATTTACACGAATCCGACTACGCGGTCAGTGGAGACTGGACTGAGATAGGCCATCATAAACGTATCCCCATTCTACTCGCCCGCAGTCGCTTCCATATTATTGTACGGCTGACTCGACATTGGACCTTACAACAAAAATAAGCTTTAATCATTTTAAGACGCTCGGAACGCGAAAACTCGTAAAAATAACTTTTAAACAGATCGTGGCGAATCCTTTTCTGGGGGATGCTAACGTGAGAAATATTCGCTTTGAATATTGTAAGAATTTCTAGAAATATTCACTATTTTTGAAGCACAGACAAAATATAAACTCTTTCACCCCAATGCAGATTTCAAATACTCCCCCTTGATGACATGTATATGCGCACATGCACAAGCATAATCGCCATTATTTTGTTTACATCAAGGTCAAAGGTTACATTTTCCAGTTGAGGGAAATGTGCTACGTCTACGTCTTTCCATACCGAACAAAAAGACGTGCTTTGCCTTGTGGAAAAAAATCAGACGACCGTAAAAATAACTAGTGAGCAGTTTGACTTGTATTTCAGTGGCAGAGAACCACCTTGAATAATGCAATTTAATATGTTTTTCCGCGTTATCTAGGTTGTTACGTCGCAACTAGTCTTGATGACGTTTAAGAACAATGGTAGGATGATGATTTACAAACCGAGCCATTATATTACCATGGTTACAGGTATAAAAAATCCACGTCTTTTGTCAAAAAACCTTTTTAGATTACTTCTCTAACCGTTATAAAATTGGTCTCTTGTTGCTCCTTCTCATACTAGAAATGACAGTTCGTTGGTTCGACCAAGCTCGTCATGTTGCACGTCACGGCAGGTTAGATTACGTCATCGAAGCAGTAATGTTCTATTACAACCAATTTCAATTCAAACTAAGGATAAAAAACCGATGAAGAATAATATGTGTGCGAAGAAAACTGTTTTTTTTTTACACCAGAACATGATTCATTGCGCCTTTAATTGGATGAGCAATGATGAGTGACATTGTAGTAATGCTGTTCTTTATTGTGTCGGTAGATAGGTATATTATCGGACAGATGTTTTGCATCGTCGGTTTTATTATCACTATATAACACGATTTTAGTGAAATCCTTATGAGAGCCACTGAGACGATCAGTGCTGTAGTGGTAAAATTAGAGGTAAGTAGGCGCCCAAAGCCCATCGTATCACCTTGAGCACTGAACATAACTTACTGTGCGTAGGCGCTACGTTCGAATGCCAAAAGGTGGTTGGCTGCGCCTACATGCGGCTACGCCCCACTAAAGCACTGGAGACGATGCTTGTAGAAACACTACAACCGGACAGGTCAATAAATTTTGCATAATTGTAATTAAAGGATGTATTTACATAGATCACGTGCACGTCAATTTAGTCTCTGGTGACATTAAACTCGTAAAATGATGAAAACCTAATTAATTTCAGTTGAATTTGAGATGAGAATCAATTGATAATGTTAACAAAATCCGATTCCATCTCTGGATTTGCATCAAACTAAATCTGATTGAGATAAATGAAAATTTTAATTAATGTTAAGTTGCACATAAACCGTCGTGACCACGAGAACTCTATAAAATAAAACATGTCTTTCGGCGTTCAATTTTCAGTATTGTGGTCTTGTATGACACATGTATGGGAAATCACAATACCAATGATGTGGTGAAGAGGTTCGCCAAATATGACTCATAATTTTGAAAATTGGAAACTGTGTTGATTTGAACATCCTTCTTTACTTTTTAAATCTGCTGGGTTGTATAAATCTATACAAATGATAGGTGGCACTAATTTTAAAGAAATTTTCCAGAAGTGCACAAATAAGTCATGAGTGTTTTAGTCACCGGGTCAAAATTAGCAATTTTAAGTTTGAAGGCAAAGTCTTGATAGAAGCTGGCAACCGAGCTAAAAATAAACTATAGCGAACTTCCTTTGAAACTTTGGGAGTCTCCAAGCTGAAAGATGGACCGTTGTCATGGTAACCAGTTATTTTGCCAGTCAGCATCACAAATTTTATGTTTGTTGATAAATTCACGTTAGAAGCAAGCAACCTTCCCAAAAGTAGTTGGGTTCACTTATTGATGAAATTTAGAGATGTTGCGAAGCTGATTTATATATCGTTCCCATGGTAACCAGGTATTTTCACGATCAAGATCACCAATTTTATACTAGATGTCAGTCATGTTAGAATGTAGGCAAACATGCTCAAACGTTATTGACCCTCCCCAAAAACTTAGGGCAGTTGTCAAACTTGAACGTGCTCTGTTGCCATGGTAACCACGTATTTTGGAATTACAAGAGTAGAGTAACTTGTACACGACAAATACTAACGAAATTTTAAAGAATGTAAACTCTTATTTTTCTACCAAATATTATCATAAGGATCAAGACACTTTTGACAAACCGAAAATGGTTGCCAAGCCAACTCCTGTAGCCAAACTTGGAAATAGTCTTGTTAAAACAACACGAATGAAAGCTGCGTACACCTAATGCAGTAGCTTTGCATCAATTAATAACTAACCCTAAGACTGGTATGTTAAAATTTATAAGCAGTTGTCATGACCACTACTACAAATAATCATGTTCACTGCTTCTTCAACAACATAAAATGCTTACAACCGAATGAATAAAGCAAATACTTCAGGTTGGCTTTGTCAAAGGTATGTCATAAATACTAATGCCTGTAATATAATTCTCAAATCCAATAAAGGGTTACCATGACAACGGATATGCATATTCATCATAAGCTTTCAAAGTAAGGCCGGTAGCATCACTATAACGTGTTTACATTGTTTTTATGCATAGAAGCACAGGATTCTTTTTAGATTAGTTTTTGTCGTAAAATTTGCATTCTTTCCAAGATTTTTTTGCATTCTATTATAAAAAGAAGTTCATAATTTGTTCATATGTGTTATAATTGTAAATATTTTCTGCAACAAAATTTCGTGGCGTAGTCTTGTCTTTGTTTTTATTACATATGCAGTTTAGGTAGTGGTAATATCAGTCATTTTTACTGTATTCCTTTTTAAAATATGTGAAAATGGTTCTATTGCACAAATTCACAATGGTTGAAATTTTAAGAAAATGTATCAAGTAATTCGGCATAAAAAGACTTTTTCCATATTCCCAAAATACTCATATTGCCTACTACAGCTTCTCCAACGCCCACTTCAATTGTTCTTAAACATGATTAGATTCATCATTTGTTCTTCATATCAGAATTAACAATAAACACGATACTATTCTCTTTCGATTTTAGTTCTTGGTTTTTCGATACTTGGTAATAGTGCTGTCCTTGAGGTTAGGTGTGCCTCTAGTGTAAATAAAATACCGGGGTCACAAATTACCAATGTACTAGATTGAAATAAATTACTTTGTAAAAACATCAAGCCCAATGTATAGGTCTTCTGATTTAACATCTGTAGTTCGTCATACAAAACACGTTCAACAACTTCGAACTTGTCAGCGCATACTGGCTTATATTCGAATAAAAGGCTATCTAATTTTAAAGATTTTTAGAAACACATTATTTCGACCTATGCGATCTTTTGTAACATATGCAACAAGTGCTGTTTTGTGTATTCACTTAATTCAAGATTTTCTTGGAATGGTTTTAGTCAGTCAATGCTTTATTAATTGTAACTGTACATATCATAGCTAATTGACAGAAAAAATATCGACTGGCCTTATATGCTAAGAAATGCCAGATGACATTAAAGACAAGGTTATAGCCTTACATTGCGTATCATCGCATTTTTCAGTATTCCCAGAAAATAAACTATTTCTACTGTACTGGGAAATTTAGCAATAGGCTGGAATCTTCATTTTCTTTTTTTCGTACAGCTAAAAGGCAAGGTTTCACTTGAATCTTCAGAAAATGTGTACTGTTTTCTCAGTAAATCACTTAGTTTTGAAAGCGCAAACCCTCGTCGGACACACAGCCAAATAAGCGGGTAATACAAATTGCGTGAGTTGGGGGTACCATCAGTAATTTTTTAACATGATAGCGGTTGATCATTTGAGATACGCAAGAGACATGAGACTAAATAACAACTTGTGAATTATGCAGTGAAATCAGGAATCACAAGTTTACTGACAAATCCCAATGCGAATCCAACTAAATCATGTAAATCGAATGTGACAGTAAGAGATAATTAAGCTTAGCAGTTTAAATAATCGCCAATTTAAACAAGTAGTCATATCAATCACAAGTTGTTCTCTGTATGTGACCCTGCCTTTCACTGACTAATAGAAACCATGTTGGCCAGCAATGAGAGTGGCTTGGCAACCCCCACCCCAAACAGTGGTCAGTTATAGTTTTGGGCGATTGGGGTATGTGTACGTTGTTTGCTTCTAACATGACTTTGCCATCAAAACTTTTCTTAAAAGATTTACCAAGTTTGGCTGGCTGACTATCTAAAGTAGTCCACACAGTACATCGTCCTAGCCGCCGTGAAGGGGCGGGGCCGATATGCTGTGAACCGGCGATTGTCTGGCCTATGTTGAAGTTATTATTGTCGTTGGCTTCCATTCACTCATAACTTTAACAAGTTTATTAACAGTTACAAAAGCACAAAAGGCATCTCTCCCATGTTAAGTTTGCTTTTGGTGAAGACAGAGGGAAACAGGTATTTATTGCGAATTCTCGTGTCAGTGATATTTTATCCCTGTAAAAAGGCTTAGGACATGAAAGTTTCCAATAATTAATACAGGCCGCGACAGTAGCGATTTTGGCAGCATGCATCATCGTGAATTGCGAAAAATTCTTAAAATGTAACACGTTTACAAAAAATATCACTGTTAGTATTGGGTGGTAAACGCCTTGCGCGTGACTGTACACTACTCGTAGACTTAACGCAATTTCGCCTCACCCTATTGAAACTTTTCAGTGAGCCGTGATCATCACTCGGTGTTAATTATAAGGTTGGTTGGCCCTGCTATGTTGGTTGAACAAAACTAATTCATGAGTATATTGCTGCACTGTGTGGCCTTTATGTCTTATTTAATGAGACAAAGTAGTCAGCTTTTGAAATCAACCCCCAGACAGAAAAGCATCCTGAAATATTTATCAGGCGCTGCCCTCTGGTATGCTGATGTCGTATAAACAGACTTGCACGAACAGTAAGTTTTAACAATATACTGAATGAGAAACCCGCGTGATTAAATACATTTCTCTTTACCAAGGGACTGTGTAGTCCGGCAGTCACTGTTTGCAAAAGCCACGCATGGCTGAACACATTCACCGGTATCCGAGACAGAAGAATCTAGATTCCAATCTACCGCAGCTACCAAATCAGCTAAACACATAGATTTGTTCTTAGCAGCTACCACCCGATTCGAATCTCTTCTGACTTGTGACGCGACGTATAAACAAAGATACTATATCCCAACTTTAAAATCTTTGGTATAAATGACGTCAAGTAGATAAACTTAGCAACGAAGACCGGCGGCCCTCCTAACAAGGGCCACAGATTGGTCACCTCTAGATAGTGACCACCGTCTCTACCTGCCAGCTAGAGACGGTGGTCACTGTCAAGGTCACCTCAATAATATACTTGTCTTTTAGTACAACGTTGGTGTCCGTTCTGTAACGAAAGCACCTCTGTGATCTCACTACGCGTGATTGAGCATGGTTACAAACCACATCCTACATACCCTACATTTATTTTCGTATTTTACCGCTGATAGGATGCGTAGAGTCAGAAGTTGTTAGATCCGGAATAATTTATTATCCAGCGAATAACATAATGACAAACAAAAGCTGTTTTATGTTGTCTCTGCAGCCATTTTAAAATGCTAAAGAAAGCGACAAACAGAATAGTCAATTCCAAATAACAATTTTATTCAGTGCATAACTTCGCTGGTTCCCTGCGTTTGCTTGTCGAATTCTCAACAGGTAGCGCTTTACGTAAACAAACTGGCATGGCTGTGTGGTCTGTTGTAGTGAGAAATCGGTGCTTAATTTATGTTCAAGAAATGTGAACGTGGAGAAAGTTGTGGTTGTTCCTTTTCGGAGTGCATTTTTACGTTGCTGTCCTGTATTCACACAGTGCGAATAATACACCGGTTAAATCGGACAGATGTGTGTGCATTTTGCTTCAAGAAAGCGGCTATTGAACATTACTGCAGAAACCTACTGTTTCGTCACTTGCATGTCACGATTAAACATCGTTCACATTCTGCCATTTTCTCTCTTTGTTGTAAAGCTAACCAATGACTGCCGAGGTTACATCAACCAGTGACAAAACGCGTGCTACTGAATAATACCTGCGTGTTATCTACCCCTTAGCGGACACGCAGGGAACCATCGAGTACAGTCACACGAAACCGACTGCAGGAACGGCTACTGAACGCCCAAACTTTCCTATTGTCTACCTAAATGTCTTTCTTCAGATTGCAGTTGAAATAGTAGATCACTAGTGTAAGTGGCACCACAAACACAAATATATGAGTACCGTACGGTATATATAAAATAAAACATTTTATACCACAATATTAGCGTCAAATGGCAGATACAACCGTGTAATAACCCATAAAGTTATCTCACTAGTGAGATAACGATTTGGCGGGAAACCGAGGACGGGGTCGAACCCGGGACCCTAATGTTGCTGGTCTCCGACTTTACCACTACACCACGGAGCGACTGACGTCATCAAGAATGAAAATAGAATACTTAAATGAGCACGCGCAATAATCGCACGTTCAACAAACCGCATTGTACTGTACTTATACGCTACGAAAAATAAGACACATAATTTCCATAAAAATGATATCTTAATTCAGTGAAATTTTTCTCTCATGTCCTATTACTTGTAAATCACCAATCTCCAGTTTGAATGCAGGTATCGTGTCGTCAGGATCTTTGACTTGAGAATTATATTCAGTTACCAGTGGTAACCTACTTTAGCAGACGATAATTTCCCGGTCGAAGCTTAGCGCGTAAAAAACGTGTTTTAAGCTATAATAGTTGCTTAACCTTAATTTAGAGATTCACTTCATTTCTATTTTGTTTAAATTTCCAATTGGTTTTGAGTACATGTATAAGTATTATTTGACAAAAATAGCTCGGCTTTTCTTGAAAGGTCACGACCTCCGACCCCGGGCCTCTGACATAGAAAGTAGTTACAAAGCCGAGGCGAGTAGAGAAAGGTAGATCGATTCATTGCAATGTTTCTCGTTTAGTTAGTGGTATAAATAGATTATTACATGTTCTCAGTCGTTATCCCCCTTATCTAGAGCCCTCGTGGATTTTGTAGAATTATCACCCTCGGGGCTAACGCCCCTCGGGCGATAATTCTCCAAAATCCACTCGGGCTCTAGATAACGGGGGATAACGACTTCGCCATGTAATAATCTATATATACAAAACATTTCATAATAAAACAGTTGCTGTACTTCGATTAGACTTCAGTCATCCAAGACAAATAAATTTAAAATCATAAACGCTATCTTGTATGATACATGAAACTAGAACAATGCCATTAAACACGAATATAAGGTTGCATATACAAGAGCGCAATTACAGAAGGAATTGTCATGGGAATTAATGTACTATAAAACGTTGTAAAATTTAATAAAATACATAGGTATTACAACATATGGACATTATAATGTCAACAAACTTTCGTATTGTATACATAAATGTCATATGTGTACGTATATCAATAACGTCGTGCAGAAACTTGGCACGTATGAAGCGCCAAAGGGTTCTTAAACGAGTACATTTCTACGCGTTAGAATGTGCTTTATCTCTGTGTACTTTTGCTTAATCTACCCATGCTTTTAATCAGTTTATGTCGTCCAATCAGGCACGTGCTCTCAAATTAACTCATTAAGAGCCAAACGATGATGGTTTAAGAACTACAAGTACGCGTAGATTAAGCAAAGGCACACATAAATTAAGCAAAAGTACACGTAGATTAAGCAAACTTACGCGTAGATTAAGCAAAACTACGCATTGATTAAGCACATTTCAACGCGCAAAAAGTTACTCGTTTAAGAACCCTTTGGGGCTTCATAGACACGTACATGCACAGCGCTAGACATCATTTTAGCTTTACATCCAGGTTCACCTATGCATTCCAACCAGAATACGTCGGACATTTTGATAGCCTACTAAGAAGTAACTCTCGAACTGAAGTTCGCACGAGCGCAGATAACGTTGCTAATACCTCCGAGTAGCCTCGTTAGTCTACGTTCCGTCATTCAGCGTACAGTTGGCTTCGTGTAAACTGAAAATACAGTCAAGTTCCTGATAGCATTGACTTCCTTACTTGGAAAGTTGACTAACCTGATAGGTGTCGTTACTTTCGCATTTAAAAAAGGCTGTAGAGAATATGTAAAAACCGCTTGTTTGTTATTTTGTTATTATTCTGAAAATAATGGATTATTCCAAGTATCCTGTAAGCAGTATAATGATAACGTTTGCATCAGTGTTGCGCATATGCTACGAACTAATGCCAGCGCAGTATACGAGTGAGCTTATAGATGTGTTTGTCTTTAATTGACCTATCGCCAGGATTTTGAGTGGCGGCTTAACTGACCATTTAGAACGCAGCATTATTGACACACCTTCGTTTCCAAGCCGCCATTTTACCTGACAAACAACACGTTGCTGGGTAAAACTTATTGCTTGTTAGTCGACATTACGCAAGGGGGGCGGAGCTTGCGATAGGCTAATTAAAAGTAAAATACAACTATTGTGTGGGAAGACCTATCTGTGCCCTTGTTGGTAGGGCCAAACTTAGCTGTTAAATTACTCGATAGCATTTTGTGGCCAGAATAGATCGGAGCCGCATAGTCTCTGCAGGGAACATGTTTAACTACCGAAGGGACACTAAAGGTTAATAAGAAAATACCCGAAGTCAGTGTTCTGGATGCCATGCATTCATCTTCTTAGCCAAATTTCAAAGGAGTCGAAGACAATTTTGTCTGTCAGAGTGTAGTCCAAAATGGGAGCCCGGAGCTCACCGCGTTGCATTTTCTTCAAAAAACGCCGGGACCTTTAAATGGGGGGGGGGGCTTGTAGCCGCTCGTTTAGTAGTCGATGGCGGCTGCTCACAACGCATCATATGTACTTTCATCACGTTCTAACGCAGACATCCGTAGATATTAAAAGAATTTAGTTTTAATCTGCGTATTTGTACAGCGTCGATGAAATGGTTCTTAATTGGAAACTGCCAGTCAAAGAGCTCTTCGCGTGGGGTTCATATATCCGCAGTTTGCCGGATACTAAAAGATCGGTTCTGTATGAATACCATTCAACATGTTCGTCAGTCATGA
Source organism: Phoronis australis (assembly GCA_002633005.1). Lineage (NCBI taxonomy): Eukaryota > Metazoa > Phoronida > Phoronidae > Phoronis > Phoronis australis. The sequence goes on from NMRA01000563.1 coordinate 179,521, forward strand.
ACGGAACAGACATCGACATGTCGCGGTTGTTGCTGCAGCCAGCTGAAGAACGCCCACGATGGTTAGCATTTACAATACTTCGTAATCAACACTAGCGTGTATCATCTTAACTTATCACCACATAGTTATCACAAACGGGTATACTAAAAAATTATAAGATTATCTTGCAATATCGGGAATCAAAAGCATTGCCAAGGGAACACTCGTGTTTTTGATAACCAAGGATTTATTTGTGATACTTCCCCTACTCGTAAATTCGATAACCGACTCTTCGACGGGTTTTATTAGTGTTTCATCAGCAGTTGTCGAAGTGATTCGTCACTCGCCTACGGCAACCCTTGAGTTCTACTGTGAGAAGAAATGCAATACGAAATTCAAAATATAGAAATACACCTCATCCTTGGAACATGTATTTGTGAGAGAATGTTGATTTTCAATCATATGTTATGCAACTGCAATCAGTAACTAAAGTCGCGGTCTCGCCACCATGGTGACTATAGTGTGCAGGTCTCGAATGCGCGTCTGTGGTCCAGTATGGAATTCCAAGCCAGATGTTAACGTGTACATGTTTTACACATTAACGCGTTCAGGCTTGTCTCATTAGCGCGTTAATCTAAGATAAATGTTCGCGTCACTATGTTACGCGATCAAGGCTGGTAGGTCACGGAGTCCAAGAACGGGTTTATTACTTAGACATGATGTACACATCCGTGCTTAAATACGGCAAGTTGATCCTTTTATTCATGCTTAAATATTATTCAAAGACTGTCAGAAGCAGTGGAATCCGTAACTGTTGCCGTCTTGCTGACATATTGTCGTGAGAAAGTTGGCATCAATAATTCAATGAGAAATGCCCCCTAGAGAAGAATTCTGGGACTGGCCTATTAACGATGTGGTGAGCGGACAGTTTCATGACTGCTTTCAACATGTTTGACATTTCCTTTTTGAACCAGTCATGAAAAGCTGATGTCCTGATAAATATTGAACTAATAGAAGACTCAGAAGTCATAGCCATTTTCAGTAGATTTGGCCGATTTTGAATTTAATGACTGCTTTGTGCCTCTACTGCTGATGTATAGATATAACAACGAATAACGGCGTGCACAACTCATTCAACCTGTTTGTCGAAGGTTAGAACCGGTGTATTGCAAATTACCACAGCTATAAGGACAGGCCCCTTTGTTGGCAAACTTTCGAAATGACGGTCTTGGTCTTTAGTCCTGGAAAAGCATGTAATCTGTATTTCAGGGTGTTAGGGCTATAGGCTTATCACTTTTTGGCTGAGGTGGATCTACGATTTCAGCGACATGGGTTATTGCACTAGACACGCCGGTAAGTGTTGGTCGTGCCTCCGAGGGGAGTTCAAACCCTCTGAACCACTATAGTAGATCCTCCACTGATTGATAACTGAGTTAAGCAGTGCTGATCACTCAACTTTTGGTTCGGGTGGTGAGTAGTTTACGCAGCTATGACGCGCTCCCCCATTCAAAATTCACAGCATTCTTTGGGGGTATTTAGATCACTCCCACAATCGCTGGTGTAGAGAAGTCAAGTCGCCCCATTGAGTTACTCAGGCAGCTTACACAATAGTTGTTGGGATATGTCAACTAAAGAAACAGCAATGGGCATTATTTCTCTTGCCTTCAGTTGTAGTTAACCGAGTTTTGCCTTTCAAACAATGAAATAGTTCAATTTTCAGTGACTCAGTGATTTAAGTTTTATGGACCACAGTGTCTAAAATGGGCGGGAAACGTTGCCACGGACTGCAGGGAGCGCTTAGTGATGACCGCTGCCTGTTCGTGGTAGCGGTTATCACTGACACCCGTCTTTGTTCTCCAATCACATAGCGTGTAATGACCTTATGTTGTTTACATGCTGCAACAATCTTCGCTAAGGTGCGTTATATGTTCGTAACTGCATTTGAATGCCATGCTGAGACCGCTTGCTGAATAATTCAGCGAACGATTTCCATGTCCTGACTGGTTTAGACACAGGCACTCGCTTTTAACATCAATGCAAATACGGCCAAAGCAGACAACCTCAAACTCGCCCCTAATTTTAAGTAAACCCTAATCCTAAACGTATTCCCTTTCCCTCCGTCGGTGTGTTGTCGCAATCGGCGTAACAGGGACTAGAGAGCGTCCGTATATGTTAAGATTTGCGCGTAATCTGCTACTTAGTGTAACATGCATTCAGATCCAACACTGCGTATCAGGGAGCCCAGGCATTCGAACACCACGGTATTATCGTAGTATGAGAGTCACATGACTCATTGGGAATACCTCGTGTAGTTTCCTGACCTCAAATTTCTCCTCGGAGGTGAACTTTTTCTGCGCATGTACCGACTTCTGTCATGTGGCAAGTTATGGGACTTTCAATCTGGAGAATGATTGTCCGTATGGACTGAACTTTTCACTTGCTCATAGATCGTTCAACTCGGAGCTCAACATACAGTGGTATCTGGCTGTATTTTGACGATAGTCTTCATACAGCTAGCTGGCTGGCTAGCCAATTCTCGAACGAGTCTTCAGTCTGCATAAAGTTTTCTTGCCAAAGTCATGTTAGAAGCTAATAACACATATCCGAATCACCCAAAACTATCGCTGACCACTGTTTGGGGGATTGTCAAGCCCAAAATTGCAAATTAACGAAGTTATTAAGGTTTAAGTTGGAGAATTATTCTCTCATCATGTGATAACGAGGTAATTAAGTAGGTCATTTAAGTAAGTTAAGTAAGCTTACTCTCATTGGTTAATGTCTGGCTAATATGGTTTACACTAGCCAATGAGAAGTAGGATCACATACAGAGACCAACTTCATGTATGGCTGCTTCCAGGGAAGCTACGTGTGATTGATGTGATTATTTGTTTAAATTGATAATAAACTGATAATCTTAGTTCCATACGAATTCTGTTAAAATGTCTAAGCCTTTGGCATAACTCAATATTGCAGTGTTAAATACAGAACATTGTCTATATTTATTCAAAATTCTCAACTTTGACTAAGCCCCAGGCTAATTAAGACAGTTTCTCTTTCGATTCCAACGATTCAGTAGGATTCGCATTGACATTTGTTAGCAAACTTCTGCTTTCCACTCATTCACAAGTTTTTATTTAGTCTCATGACTCTTGTGAACCTCACATAATCACAGAAGCTGGAATCGGCTAAGAAAACAATAAAAATTTCCTGAAATCTTAAGGAAACGTTTACACTCTGTAGCAGTGCGGAAGAAAGAAAATGAAGACTTAAACCAACCGCAAAATTTCCCCGTGCACGCAATATAATGTATTTTCTGGGAATACTGAAAAATGCAACGATCCGGAATGCCTGTATTTGATTTCAAGGCCGTGGCATTTCTTTGAATATCATGCTAGTCGATATTTTTATTGTTACAACTAATAATAAAGTATCATTGACTTACTAAAACCAGAAAATATTGGATAAAATAATAAAACAAAACAGCACATGTTGCAAAGGTTGCATTAGATTGCATAGGTCGAAATGATGTGTTTTCTCAGGAAATTTAAAAATGGATGGCTTTTTATCTGAACGTAAGCCTTATTGGTGGGATTTATGCTACTCACTGACAAGTTCGAAGTTCTTGAATGTTTATCAGAAGTCAAATCAGCAGAACTATACATTGGGTCTAATTTTTTTACAACATTATCCATTTCAATCTAGTAGGGTGAGAATTTGTGACCAAGGAATTTTATTTACATTAGAGGCATGTGTAACCATCTATTTGCCTGAAAGGGGAGTTATTCTTAAGGAGAGAACAATTACCCGAAAAACAAAATACTAAAATCGAAAGACAATTGTATTGTTTATCATTAATTCATAATTCTTATATGAAGTAGCTAAACACATTTGAGAACAATAGAACAGAGGTTTGAAAGTAGCAATAGAATATACGAATGTTTTGGGAACATGGAAAAAAGTCTTTTTATGTCAAATTATGTCAAACCTTTTTTTAACTATTATCGTAAGGCAAACTTAAAGAGAATAATCCCGACTTTAATAATTTCGTTCATTTACAATTTTGAGCTTGGCAACCCCCAAACATTGATAAGTGGTAGTTTTGGGTGATTTTGATATGTGTTGCTTGCTTCTAACATGACTTTGCCACCATTGCACAACTGACGAAGAGGTAAAACAGTCATCACACCATTAGACAAAATAAAGATTTGTGAGTGGCCACTGCGTGGTGACCTTGTGCAGTGCAGAGGTCCCGCGGTAAGTTACCCACGTTTGTCCCACACGTTTAGCTGTTAGCCTAATTCACACCATCAGATACTAGTAAAAAGGGGAAATATTAGCGACACTTATTTTGGGAAGGTGGGTTTATTGGACTTACTTATCCGAGTGGATTCTCAGCTGATCGTGACGTTTCCCACGTGATCTTGTATCCCGCAAATCGTTGACCTGCGTAGTGAAAGTCCCGAAGTCATCGAAAAACCAGCTTTCTGTTACCGCTTTCCGATCGTTTATGGGCCAAGATGGAGGACGACGGTGTTTACATCTCCTCGTGCCCTGATTGCTTGGAATTAAAAGTATAATTAACGTTTCGTAACTATCAATTCTAGAAAGTAAATGGAATTCAACAGCCTAAATCCCTCAGTACAATCAATTTTATAAAGTTTAAGTCCTTGAAAAGAGTCCCCTGTGCCTTCTAGTGGTTTGAATTGCCATATGATGACAGATTCGTCCTGTTGGTGATTTGCTGCCGATCCCAAGTGCAAGACACAACTATAAAACTGGTAAGTTACCTGACTTTTTATAATATCTTTTCTCAAACTTTAGTCGCTTCATTCATGATGTCATGATAGTTAACGTTGTTTTAGTGTTCCAATCAGCTGTGTATTAAACCAGTGGGACTGAATAGTGGAATCCGTCACCTATAGCCGGGAGGGGTTGCACTCGGCCGTTTTCATTGTACGTGGTATATGTCTTGCACATTTGCATTACTTATAATTTTTGTTAAAAATACTTGTGATGATAATTCAAGTTGAAAATTTAATAGTCTTCAACCTAAGTTTTATCAAAACGCCCTAAAACAACAGAATGACCGAGTCAACAGCCGCCGGGATCAAGCTTTAGTTAGGTCATGTTAGAATTCGGATTTCAAAGTGGAATAAACTATTGGCGTAGTACAGTTTGCTTTTGTGGGGAAAATAATGTAAGAATGACCCCCGGTTGATATAAATTTCGCCCCCGTCCCTCTGTCACCACCCATTTACACCCCTTGGTGGTTTTACACCCATTCCACCTCCGATCGTCACCCGTTTTACCCTCTCCTCTGCCCGCACTCTCACTTCGTGAACACCATATTTATCGCCCCCCGACAACAGTTTTACCTGCACTCTACTCTTTGTTCACAATAGTTGGGGATCATGATGCTGGTGCCCCGCTGCCCCACCTCCCCCACTTCCTACTCTTATATAGAATAGTAATGGATTATCCGCAACAATGTATGTCTGCTATGCATTGCAAGTGACACTGGCCAGTTCTGAGAGTTTAAAAACAGTCTGTGTTCAAGTAGTAATTTTACAACCTATTTCGTTTTTACAGATGCAAGTAGACAAAACTGTTGCCTTGGCTTCAAAAGAAACCGGATGTCACAGAGAGAGCTTCTGCTGGTGAAAGAGATCAAGCAGTCCCAATAATTAACTATGACAGGGACATTGGTGCTGTGTAAGGAGACCTCGTTCGTGTTTGGTGATTGAAACAAAATTGTTGGAACCGCGACTATTATGGAGGCCACTATCCTTCAAAAAATCTATTGTGTTCGTATTATTGTATCCTGGCAGTCTATATGGGCTCTTGTTGACTCACGAAAGAATTGAAAACAATGCCACAGATAAATAATTCATATGCATCAGAAAAACGACACTTTTCAGAAACAAACGAATATAGGGGTGCTTGCTCATGAGTACATGGCAGTGCTTAGAGTGGTGATGAACAATTACACCATGTTTCGCGTTTGACAAATTTCACTGTTCGATTTTTAAATAGGGTGATGAAAAAAGGTCCTCATCGTGACGTTTGTTCCCAACTTTCGAATGAGCACCACTGCTGAATGTTCACTTTGCATCAATTGCTTCTCAGGGATACAGTCATGCTGTTGCTTAAAAAAGACGAACACAGATATGGTCAAAATACACGTTTATTGGTGTTATATATTGGTATGTTCAACTAATGTGCTTTTCACCGGAACTGCATTTACTTTACGAGGCACAAGTATTTAGAATTATGTATCACACAAGTTGTGCGAAACCAATTTACAAAATGCCGGTAGTTACTTCCTATCAATCAAATGTGCATAATTACATTTCACACAAGAAAGAACACCACTACTCAGTGTACTTATGCATTTCTACCGAAGTTTTTCTTGATAGAATGCGAGCCATGTTAATTGAAATTTTGTGTCTCTGAATTGTTCATCGGCGAGCTTATTGATCCTGAATCATGAACCTTAAAGAGACCTGGAACGCGAAAAACAGACTAAATTGCATTATTCAAAGTCGTTCTCTGCCACTGAAACAGAATTCATCCTCCTCACCAGGTTTGTTTGCTCACATAATTTGAATTTCTCTTGATGTGCAAGCATTTTTCTTTTAGTTTCAAATTTCAGAAAAACGCTCTCTTTCAACTGCTCGTCACTTTGCCGATTTTCCAACAAGGCAAATTCCGTCTCCTTATTTGTTATGGCAAGGCCTAGACGCAGTACATTTCACTTATACGGAAAATGTGACCTTTGATGTAAACAAAACAATGACGTCTTCAAGCAGCAGGTCCGCTTAAGAGGCAATTGTTGTGAGTCAAAACTGTTTAAATTTAGTTATAAAGGTGTAGCATTGTTCAAACATATTCTAAATGGAAAATTGCTTGCTGCACTGGCTTGCCTCATACTGTGCTGCCAACCTCAGATTCGGAGTGAAATCACACATGATAATCTATCCACCTTACCAGTCAACTGTTTGTCGAATGACTGTAAGCGCATGCGCGCATTTGTCATAAGTGGGAGGGAGATTAGAAACTCTGTAGTAACCACAGAGTTTTTCTTTCGCGTGTATTTCAAAAATCGTATTTTTTGATTTTTCCCCCTCATGTAAAAGTAAATAACTCTGCAGTAGACGTTGACAGAAGGTACTTTCGTCAGGAATTGTTAAAAAATATTTTGACGAGCTTCGCGTTCCATGCCTCTTTCAGGTTATGTAGGACCCCATAAAAATGGCTGACTTGGGAACATCATATCTTAGAGATGGATGATCGGATTTATATGAAACTTTCACATACTATGCTTTGTGTTCTGTCCTCAAGAATTTTATTAGCAATTGTTTTCAAAATGTTCCACTTTTGCATGAGGGGCCATCACAAATAGGACTTTCATGATTTTCATGAATAGTCCTTAAAGTTGCATAAAACGATAACGAATTGATATTTTAGAAAACTGTAACAGCGTTTTTGATATATCTCCTGGAACATTTATGTCAAATTTAATTTGATCACGTTGTTGATACTGTTGTTTTGTTTTGCATGTACATCTCTTTTATGATAAATTTTACTAAAAAGACATGGTCACGTGACTCAATTAATGGCGGAAAATTAAATTCTCATAGACTTTGTACTTTCAGAAAATTGATTTTTACCAATAACTGTTCCAAGATTGGTTAAAAATTCTCCTTTTGTAAAATTGAAGGTGGCTTAGGGGATTCGAAACAACTGACAGTTGGTTATTGCTTGAGACAAGGTACTACAACTTGACTTGTCACGGCGTGTCTACTTATAAGCGAGTCATTTCATGCGTAGAGCATGCTTTCAACGAATCATGAACTGCCAGTTCTTTACAAATCCAGAAATCATTTTTCATGTGAGTAAAAAACAATCTGAGATCAACTTTACAGCAGTAGTCTTAAGTGGTCAAAATCTTATTCGTTTCTTAGTCCAGAACAAGTTAAGAAGCTGAATAATTCAAACTCTTTGGACATGTAATTTATATGTGACAACTGGCTTGCTCAAATTGACAAATTGACCACTTGATGTCGTTGCCTGTTTGCAAACTAGTTTGTAATTTCATTGTCAGCAGATGTTGTTTTACAAAAATAATTGAAGTAATTTGCCCTTGACCAGTTATGTTGAATGCATCACGAATCTATCAAACTTATTGACCTTTCTTTGGCAGTGACCGAAGTAGCTTAGGGAATTCAGTTGTCACGTAAGCAATTTTCTTTGCAAAAATCAACGCGAAAAATTTAGTTGCACCAGTTACTGATTCATTGCTACTTTATTCTGGAGAACCCTGTCTGTGCGCTGTGAGCAGAAAAGGTTATCACGCGTCGTCATCGCAATATATAGAGGACGAATCCTGCGATAGAACTTCCAAGCAAGTCGTTAGCTTACGGGCTCGGAATCATGAGGACCCCGGGTCTAATCTTTTTAATTGAAATCGAACTCGAAATTAATTGTCATTTTCTGTCGTACTTTTGTGAGAGTTCAAGTTATTGTATGCTCGAGTACATGTCTTACGCTAATTTTTGTCTAATCCTAGTTTGCACTTGATGACCCCAGCTTAAAGTTGGAGTCTGAATTGGAACTTTCGAGTTTTTACTCGACATTTCGGATTTTTACTCGAGTTGGTAGCTCGAATGCTGGGGTCATCAAGTGCAAATTTGGACTAGAAATCCATACAACATGAACCATGGTGTATAGAATAACAAAAATTTGTCTCGAGTTTATACAATAATAATCTGGAAAATGACAAAAATAATTTCGATTTCGAGTACAAAGACGACACCGGCCATGGAAGTAACTTAAATAAAATTGCATTATATCGACAAGAGATAAAATACACTCGTGAATTTATTTTATGTGATTTGTGACCTTAGCTTTCCGTTGAATTCATAGCAACGGATTTTAACCAGTTCAGTAAAATTTATTTCCAAATGATGCTCAACACGAGATCAATTCTTGCAAAATGTATTTTCACACCACTTCGCATATATAGCTCCATAACAGGATGTAAAACTTAAGTGTTGCCCAGTCAGTTGTAGACGGAAGTGTACAGCGTGAACACAGCGACACCCACCACGAAAGCTCGCATAACTAAGATTGCTATTGTTGAAAGAGCTTCCTGACAAACGATAAGACTGAGATTTAAACAAAAATCTAAACTCTTTAGTAAAGTTTGTAACCCTGATTACTGGGATGAGAATCTGTCTCCATGTCCACTCTTCTCAGCACTACTCCTCCAGTACAACATTCACCTGAACACCTTCAGAGGAGTCTCCAAGCCTTTAAACACTGTTATCTACATTTTTGTAATGCAGTTAATAGCTACACTAATTGTAAAATGCGTAATTTAACGTTTTCCATATAACATTAACAGGATATTATTAAATCCCCCGTGGATTTTGGTTTACCAGATGTGCGTATAAGATGTTTTGGTATGAACGACGTCAGAGAGTCGACATTCGTTGTTGAAATGATATTCTTACCCTCTGCGGAATGCATTATATTAATTATCAATTTGTTTAGTATTGTAAACTTTATAGGAACAGAAACAGTTTCTGGAAAAAAGCGGTTTTGCCAAGTAACTGTGAGCGTATCACTGTTTAGAATTAATGTAAAGACATTATCTCAGTAACTAGCTGTTTTGTATATATTCTCAATAATTATGTCAGTGACAGTAACTCGATGTTTTGTATAATTATATTCTTAGAGACGTTGCACTTCTGCTCAAGCCAGCCTCCCGTTCAGTAACGCTAGGACCTCGCTAAAAAGCAAGACTTCGCGAGATTACGTGATATATTGCTGTGTATTTCAAATGAAATCACGTGACTTTGGCTAGATTTTAACTAGGTCCTAGCGTTACTGAACGAACGCCAGAAAGTATTTTTTTTTCTGAAATAGTTGTGTGGAGTCTAAGACCAATTTCCTGACTTACGTCACTTTTAATGAGACAGACACATTGATCTACATTGTCATCATTTTTAGCTTACTTCATAACCATATGTGAATTCAATCTCCTATACATACGAGAACATAGTAGACGGAAGGCACATGCACAGCACTTCCAAGGAGAAATCTTATGGAACGCAAACACGGAATTCTATACCATAATGCAATATTCCAACCTCAAGGTGGCACAGATCACTTAATTAGGCTGCAACCGCGGCCAATTTGCAGTGCCAAAAATAAATTCTAGGGGTAGGCCAGGCTTGGGGTCAGTTTTGAGGTAGGCGGTGTGTATAGGCTCAGTGAATCTGGCTTGTTGTTGTGAAAATGCTGGGAATGAGAAAAGACCTGTTGCTCAGCTGTAGCTGCACTTTTCTCCAAGATGTGATGCATGTGTGCATTGCTGTATAGCAACTCAGTAATCGGCTGCGATTTCAGGCAGTCCTTAAAGAAGCCAAACTGGAAAAAGTAAACGACTATACATTGTTGTGAAATGGACAACATTCCTTTTTTGTTCGTCACCATGAAGCAATAAACACTAACTACTCTATGTCAGTGGAGTTTATTATTAAAACATATTGTCGGACAAAAAGTTAACACGATATTAGACTTGAGTTGTCAGTCTTTCCGAAGCCGGGGCGAGTATCAACTGAGAAAAATTCTGGCCAGATATTTTAAATTATTAGCAGAATGCCATAATCCGGACACTTTTGGAGCTTTTTGACAGTAAGGGAATAGAAGAGATAAAAATGTGCTGTTGCTCGAATGGAAAAGCATACAATTTTCAAACACTGCCCTTGAGAAAATAAATGTGGATCGTCTGGATTTTTTTGCAGACATATGGAACTTAGAAACGAAAATTTGTTGCTATTTTTATTTCCAATGAAAAAAGCGTTTACTCACTACAGAAGAAAATTTGAATTTGAATCATGATCTGGACTTGTCGCAAATTAGACTGTTTGGTTGGTGACGAAGAAAGTGTAATGATGAACAAAACCGAAGTTCAAAAATCTACATTTCGTGTCTCTCGCATTGCAATAGTCTGACTTCGGGATTAGCTCCGTAAGATCTCAGCCTAAGATTAGCAGGTTACCCCAACACACGGGCTAACTGAAAATTTTCACATTCAAAAACACGCGCCGTTGACTCTCCAAAACATGAATCACTTAAAAGTCGATTCCTGTCATGCTGGAAGCTCAGGCCGTTGTCCACTGGCGTGAATTACACATTTTCTTTCTGAACGTTATCAACGACCTTGAAAACGTGGTAAACAGTGTTCATGAGCAGGTTATGAGTGCGTGCGATTCCCAGCTGCGCTCTTATTGAGCCACATGCGTTTGCTGAAAACACCAAGTGTTATCGAAAACTGTCCGAGCACACGGCAAAGGTTTTCCGTTTCGTTGTTTCCAGGGTGTTTATGAGAAAATGGGTCAGGAATTCTGAGAAAAAAAAATTAGAAAGGAATGAATATTTCTAGTCACTATCAGATGACTGGAGAGCAAATTGTCGAAAACTAGAAGACGGTTGCCAATTAATCGGAGATCTGTCAAAAAGAGAAATTTCTTTATGAAAAAGGAATTTACCATTGTCTTTCGAAAACCATCTGTATTTTTATTGTCAGTGGGCGCTTTGATTTATTAACGACAAGCTTCCAATTCTTAGAAATTCACCCGTAAGCAACTCATTTCCGTTCATCTTCATTATCACAGCAAGGTTTTCCTGCCGACAAGCAGTCTATTTCCGTTCGTTCTTTCACCGGTTTCCGATCGATAAAGATCCAACAAATTTTGTAGCCCTTCAGCATGATCTTGATGGAGTTCCTAGTCATTTCATACCGCTGTGAAAAACACAAAGTTTGTGGCGTAAAATACCTAAAACAGCTATAAAGTCGCTTGAAAATCTTGACTTCTTGGCCAAACTGTGAATATGATATGCGCGTACGTGATAACAACTGTGAGTTATTATATCGCGATTTGTGATGCAAGTCGATTTAAACCAGGACAAACTTTTTCATGACAACGGGTACGCATTTATCAAAGTACTGCGTGTGAGTGGGGCATTATTGGAAAGAAATGGGTTACATGAGATCAGCTTCTGCGCGCAAACAAACCTGCAACACCCGCGGTTGCAGCCTTGAAGTGGCATAGAACGTGAACACAGAGTAAATTGTACTGTTGAAAGTGGTTCTCTGCGGCTAAAACAGAGGTCAAGCTGTATTTTTACGGTTTGTTCGTAAAAATTTCGAATTTCTGTTGATGTCAAAGCATTTTCCCTTAGACGTAGCACCAAGGGGTTTACGCTACTCCTTGGTAACATATTTCTCTCATACGCAAATGTGACCTTTGACCTTTGATGCAAACAAAGTAATGGCGATCAAGCTGGAGCCAGTAAAACTTCTTTGAGCGTATGCGACGCACATCTAGGAATGGAGAATTTGAAAATTGTATTGGGGTGAAAGAGTTTATGTTTCGTCTTAGTTTCAAAGATAGTGAATCTGGCGATATTTTCTAGAAATTCTGTGCAATATTTAAAGTGAATAACGTTAGCATCCCCAAAAAGTAGATTTGCCACGATCTGTTTAAAAGGCATTTTTTTACGAGATTTCGAGTTCCGTGACTCTTAAACGCTCTCCTGGCGGAGAATTTAACATTTTTGCTGTTTCATAGCTTTCGGTCAACGCTAATAACTGAAAGAAGTCTATCCCATCTAACGATAATTTCAAATATTCAATTTTCGACCACACATGTGCTTTTGCGAAAGTCGACCGCGGGTAGAAGCTTCTAACTCTCAACCCGGAATTGTAGCTGTATTCGTTCTGAGAAACTATAGAATAATGAGAATGAAAATTTGAATATCGTTGGCCTTAACCCTAATTTAATCGGAGCTTATAAACCATCTTTTTGGAACAATGAGTCACTATTTAGACCATCCATTTTGTAACTGTCATTTTCTGACTTGCGTTTTTTAAACCGTGTTGTCCCACCGTAAGATAAAAATTCCTATTATAAACATCAAATTGTCAAGAACTTCATGCTTTTATGAATATACCCATTTTCTCAATTTCTTGGACGAAACTATTTGTGTTTCACGGCTGTCGCGACATCTTCCAACCTTCATTGCCTTATGCACACAGGTAATTGATTGCTAGCAAGTCAGGGCATTTAAGCCTAAAACTCCGTAATAATAATGAATTGGCGTGGGACTACGCCAAAGGGGGATTGGTAGGGACGCACCACCAACTCGGGAGAGTATTTTGCCCATTCGGTTATTAGACTTCTTGTATGAAGCACCAAAAGTACGCGTAGATTAAGCAAAAGCACGCGTTAATTAAGGACATGTACACATAGAATAAGCAAACGTACACTTAGATTAAGCAAAAGTATGCGTAGATTAAGCAAAAGTACACGTTGATTAAGCACACTTCAACGCGTAGAAATGTACTCGTTTAAGAACAATTTGGCGCGTGGTATTCCTGGTATCGGGTTGATAAATAAAAGAAGTGGTGAAGGAGAAGAAGGGAAGTATATAGTTGTTTCGCGACCCCCGCCTACATCCACCACTACGTGAAATATGTATGTTACGAAATATCGTGTGTCTTTTAATCATGTCTCTTGGTCAGTTGCTTCACCAATGTTCTGCTGAGAGTAGAACTTTGTATCGAGGATATGAACGGAACGGAATAAATACTTAATAACGACAAGTGTCTTGTATTTAATCAATTTTGCATTACGGGAAAGAAAACCTCTTGGCTGCAGGTCACCTAGTATCGCCCTCCCATCACCTCCAGATTGTATTTTATAACAAAGCTGTTATAAACCGTACCCTGGTGTTCAAAACATCATGTTTAAAGCGCAGTTGCTCTTCCAAAACAACGCCATCGCGTTCTTATCATTTATTTTGATTGAAGGTGACTCCAATAAATCGCCTAAATTTCTTTTGACTGCCATACTGGCCTTTGTTATTCTAACTAACCCGCCGTGACAAGCAGCATACTGGACCTGTACTTATCAATAAGGACCAACCAGTTCTTCTCTGACGTATAGGAATCATTTCTACTGTGAGTAAGGAATAAGATGTGACCGATTTTATAAAAGAAAGTGGTCAAAATCAAAGTTGTTCATTGAGAAGATGAGCGAGCTTATTGGCTCTTAAGACGGCGAAGTAGTAAGTGGATACCGCTGCACAACTTGTCCGTTCAACGGTTACCAACTCTTTCAACGCCGTCAATCCCCTTCAAAGCTGTGTCGCTACTCATCTAACATTCAAAACCATGGCGAATTAGATGTTTACGGCAAGCCATCTGGTCTTCATTCTTTGCCGGTGCATTATGTGGGAGGAAGTGTGTGTTTCTGTTTCAAGGCTGAAAAATCGCTTTTGTTTGTTATGCTACTGCAAAAATAAACATTTATATTCAAACATGTAGAAATATTATGGTTTGCGCATTACGACTCCATTGCTGTAGTTGCGACATTTTGCGCTGAACTGTACTCATGAATTGTCGCAATTTATTCGTTTCCGACAAATGGTGCGACGATTTATGAAGAGGTTTGCATACGGTGTGTCACTCTAAGTTGGATTATTAAAACAACAGAAATATAGATTGGTGCATACAATGAGAATGGTATCAAAAATGCAAAAATCTGAGAATAGGGGTAACGTCAAAGAAATAATTACAAATTTGTTTTTAAACTTCTTTTAAAGTCCAAAATAGTCACGAAAACGCGCATGTCTAAACGGAAAGAGAAGTCACTGCAATATCACGCATGCGCCAGTTGAAGTTTGACAGACACGATCTGAAATTGAGTAAAATTAGCCACCCCCTGTGGTTTCGAATAAATAACTCTGAGATTATTTCAGTCAAGTTTAGTGTAACTGTGGAATGTTGTGTCCTAACGCAAAAATGTTTAAATACTGAGATTATTTCAAGTAATTTTCACGTAGGAACTCAGCCACTATTATAGGCTCAAGCTTGTTCAACACACGGTTTTCCATTAGCCTGATGTTGTGTAAGAGTCGAGCAACAGCTTTCGCTCAGACTCTTACAGCCCTTGCATAATACAATAGGTGAACGGTTAGTACAGTGACATGTTGCAACACAATATGCATCGTGTGCAACACTTGCAGATGACTGGAGTTCGGTGCTACTTACAACAACGTATGCAATAAATTGTGTAACGGCTACAAGTGCGACTCTTGTAACATACAGTGGACCATGAACGCGTTCCGTAGATGCAAGAAACTCGTAAAAATGTAAGATCACGCAGGTTTTCGCGAGATATCGCCATGCAATATGATCGAAGGGTATAACCGCACTAGCTTTATCTGCGAGTGTCTTGGGTCTGCTGCACGCAACCCAGGCTTTACGTGCACAAGCTGTGGATCGATATAAATGCTGTCTGTTGGTGTTATTGAGATGTGCTTTAAAGTCTGCAAAATGTTTGCGATCGAAACGTATTTAATTGTTATGCTTTTTAACGACATCCGTGGTCGGTTCGTAAAACAGATCAGCTATAGCGTTTAGGGACAGAAGTGAGCCATCTGAACGCGGTTCAATCTTATAATGTTTTGCTCGCACTTTCGCTAGCACAAAAACGTCAGTAATGTATGTGAACGGCTACAAAAGTTGTCACTTTTACTGGTGCTTTGCTGGCGGTTTGAGTTTCCCCAAGACTGCTGGTGTTTTCGCTAGCACTTTGTCAGAACGCTAGCTTAAACGATAAACATGCACACGCTTAAAAGCCCCTGTTTGTTAATCGTCGTATTAATCAGTATATGGAATGTAGTGGATGTCTAGCATCAGTTTTTGCTTAAAAGCGATTCGGGTGGTGAAGACACAAACTAACTGCTAGCGAAAGTCGTCTCTTATGACCGCTTGGAGGACAGCTCATATCCCTGACTACATGTTCGCCTTCCATGTGAGCCCTGTATTATCAGCCAGTTTTTCAAACAACAACACTACGTCTATAAAGTTACATTTGTGGCCCTTGTTTCTTTCCATTTTTGGTCTCCGCATACATTAAGTGGAAGTGACTGGTTATTTGTTTTTTGTTTGGCCTTGCTAGTCTGTTATTTTGCCACTGGTGATGCTTTAAGTCTTAACTTCAAACATTTAAAAATGAACCAGACAAGCGCGTAGGAGTATGAATATGACGTCAATTATTACTAAAAACGCTTGTTGTTCGTTAGTTAAACATTTTATTCAGACGGTTTCAAATCCAACTACAACATGGCTATCGCCATCTACTTCCTTTCTTTGATATATTTATTTTGACAAGTGTTAACATGCGCGCACTCAGGGGGGCTCGGGACAAAAGTCCAGTAAAGAAGCGCAAACGCGCAATTCACACTGGTGCGTGCTTCCGTTTTTTATTTTTTAGTCTGCCCGCTCTTTTGTTAGCAAATGGTCCAAAACGTCACGAATTCGAGAATTCGAGCCCCCCCATTTTGAAGGCTGGGTGCGCGCATGGTTAATACAGCGAATGTAGATTCTTGCCTGAAAAACATTCTTCACTCATGTTATTCTAGGTTGTCTGTATCATTTTGTTGATTTGTTGAGTACGTGTAGTTTCGCTTCGTGAGCTTGTCACTGTTCAGATAAGTGAATGACGCAAAGCAACACTTTTAAAAGCATATCATGACACGAGATAAGTTTTTCCCACGAAAAACGTTTAGTCTGTTATTGATACTGAAACACCAACCCGCTGTTACAATTACATTGTTCCCACTATAATTGTGCATATATTCTTAAATGTTCTCATTTTCAAAAAAAAAGAAGAAAACAAGTCAAAGTCGCCCAAATTATGATATAATTTTGGATTAATCAAGTTGATACAGACGAATTTTTTCGTGTATTCAAACAAATAACTCCATTCATTCCACTGTACAACCATAGGAACGCTAACCTATGACTCACTGTCTGGAAAAGCTGAACATTTATACCTGACAAAAAAATTAAAGAGCTCTTTTAGACTGAAAGGACGCCTGATCATTTGCTTATGGAGATGAAACAATGCATTTTGTTACATAATACAAACAAAAACCAATTAGTAGTTTGCTTTAAAGCAGGTAATCCAACAACAGGAAGCAAGTTTAAAACGGATCGACAGTGTTTGTTTATATTTTGGTCATTGTTCAACACAAATCTGCAGAGTCTCAGAATTGATTTTTCCGTTATGGCCGACTAAACAGAGGCACTTTTCGCATAAATGTGAAATTTGCATAGACCTTCTCAAAATAGCACCAATTTCAAGATCGCAATTACACCGTTGCACTTCACTTGACGACAGTTATGTTATGTTGCTGGGATTGTCAAATAAGTGTAGTTGATGTGAATAATCTAAGACGGGAAGTTTCTTCTTTAATAAGTTCAAATTTGCGGTTTGACTTACGTCACAATTAATGTATACGCTTGGGTTTGTCTATCGTTTTGTATGACGTCATCGTTGATTTTGATGTCGTATTGTATCATTTAACGCCATAATAACAAAGACGCAACATTTTTCAAGTAAAATAATCTGTTATTTGAAATAAAAATATTAAAATGTTTCATAAAGTATCCATTGTCCTGCTCCTTAATGTGAGCGATTTGAATCAACATACTTTTAATTATCAATCAACGGTGGCGATGGATAAATCCACAAGTGAAAAACTGCGGTTTCGCTGAACTCCGGCCTGGATCTTCTTTTTTCGCAACCACGTACGAGAGAAAGTCTATCGGGGATTTCTAAAAGAGCCCAACCGGAAAAAAGCTCGAATGGGAGCTACTTCAGGATCGTTTTGGATGCGTGGCACAAGCGGACAATAATTGGCTAAAAGGTCATTATCTTTTCAGTTATTTATATCCTACAATTAAAATATGAGGCGTCGCCAGGCTTAGAACTGCGTACTAAGTGAAACCTACCTCTTATCTTGCAGTGGGCTTGTAAAGCTCACGGCCAGCAAGATGAGATTACGAAAGGACGATTTTCCGAAAAAAAACCCGTGTGGCTCTTTTTAGAAGCAAAATCCCTTCCACTTGTCTCAAGGAGTGTAGTACTTTACTCCTTGCTTGATGCCGCGTACCATGTGCAGAACTCTGGCTTCTCTCGTTGTACTGAACTTTGAATACTTATGTAAAGCCTTTGACTGATTTTCACCTAGGTCATTATGTTGTTTTGCAAATAGAACTAAATATTTTTGTGGTCATGACGTAGATTTAATCACTACACAATTATGAACTTTAACTCGTGATCAGGGCGTTATTTTCAGACTTCGAATGTCGTGAAGATCACATACTTGGGGTTTTAGAAACAGCAAAATAACCAGTTTGAAATATGCTGATTTTATTATAAAATCAAATCAAACTGAGGCAATTCCCTCATATTTGAAATAATACAAGAGGGATTTGGTTTTCCAAGAATAATAACACAATTCTTTACGTGAATGAATCCTACAAGTACATGAACGGGTGTTCACATCTCGTGTCACATGTTAGTCGCTCCTATTTGCTTTCAAAAGTTTGAAAAATAGACTCATTTTGCATTTTTGAATCTTAACAGATACAGAGCAAAATTAAAGTCGAGAAATGCAAATGTGTAGGTCTGCATTTTGCAGCAACACGGAGACTACGTTGTTAATAGTTGCAAAATGATGCAACCGTTCGTCCGAAAACCATTGTTATTAGAAGTGAGCTCACCCTATGCATACAGGAACAAAATGGCCTTGAAGTACGATTCAGTTTCGCATTTCCATTACAGTTAAAAGGCCCGCACTGACTGTTGCAGTGCTGTAGTGGGGCGTAGGCTCAGGTAGGCGTAGCCAACCACCTTTTGACATTTGAACGTATCGCCTACGCACCGTAAATTACGTTCAGCGCTCAAGGGCACACGGTGGGCTTTTGGCGCCTACTTACCTCTAATTTTACCTCTACAGCACTGCCGCTCTGTCTGGTAGCGGTCCTTCACAGATATTCTCTGAAAAACAATGCACTGTTCTGAAGATTCAAATTTTGAAAGCAAAGTGAGAGCGACAGATCCGTTTTGTGTTGTGTCAAGTGACGTACGAAAGTGTGTGTAGTTTATTTATGATCAGTTGATCGTGTGAAAATCAAAGGTGACCCAATTATTTTGTATATTTTTATTAAAACTCGTGTTCATGTGTGAGCTGTTGATTCACGCTTTAGTGTTTATGGAGTAAACATTACTTTTTATGAGATGGACATTAATTAGACAAGGGACTAACAACTGTGCGGACTTCAAAGTGTAACCATTTCGTTTCTTACGCTTTATCTGCAGTCCTCCTCTCATATAGGGCCATCTAACATGTCCGAAATAAAAAAAGCTGTAACAATAGTAGTACCAACAACACTGGTAATAATAAGAATGACAATAACAACAGAAAATTATGATGATGATGATGATGATGACGATGATGATGACGACGACGACGACGATGACGACGACGACAACAACAACAACAATAATAACTATGATTATAAAACAACAGCAATAACAATGAAGAAGAAAATGAAAAAGAAATGCAGGCTGGCCTTACAGCAGTCTTATGGCACTAAAATTGAACATTTTTCTTCCTAGCTTTGGATAGGTATTGCTCCAAAGACCATTTAAAGGAACAATTCCTTTTATGGCTATTATATTCCCTTGATATTCACAAACAAAATACACCTTCATCCAACGTTCTGTCTCAATGGGTATTCGTTTAGTTTAATTTAATTTATGACGAACCGTGTCTTGTAAAAAGAGAGTTCTTTAAGTCGCTTTATGAATTAGGGTCCTGCTGGGATTGTTAAAAAGTCTCGTACAAGCTGCATAGAAGGCTATTAGTGTTTTGATGTTGATTTTTCTGAGCCTCCCCAGTTGCTAACGTCTTCGCCTTTGCTAACGATTAGTTTTTGCGGGCCATCAAGTGCTCAGTGTAAACACGCCCAGTTGAAAGTGTTGGGCTAACCTCTGGTGAAATCGGGTATATCGCCAGCAAATTGCTAATCATGCTAAAAATGGCACACAAGACATTAAGGGTCCAGTGGAGGATGAAAGGGATATTATGCAAAATTACCGATTAACTTTCCTATTTTTACGAGATATTGGGCTTATGGCAGATTAATTATGAACATACTGAACTTGATACCAGATTCTCCAGCAGAAGGTTAAAAATGTAAATTATGAAAACACAAGTCATATCATGAATACAACCAAAGTACAAGGTAGTTCCTAAACCGATACTATTTGATGGTAACCAATTCAGCTGTCGTCATGGGTATAACCGGATGTTGCTTAGCAGCCGTCAATCAGTGCAGGAAAAATTCGAAACCTTTAGTCGAAGTATAAAGTCTTAAATCTATGCATTTTGTTGCTGCAGTTTGGTAGAAATTTTTATTTTTTTTTATTTTTATGTTTTGTATTATAATACAAATGCCGTCTTTGCTTACTTTACAGCCTCTTCGAGACTCACCCGGACACCCAAAATGCCTTCGTTCCATTCAAAAACATTCCACTTGACGACATGCGTTACAGCGACACCTTAAGGGAACATGCGCTGCGCGTGATGACGACAGTTGACAAGGTCATGTCGCGCATTGACGACATGTCCAAGGTGTTTGATCTCCTAACGGAACTCGGCCAAAGACACGCCTCTTATAATGCAAAACCGGAATATATCGATGTAAGTGTTAAGCTATTTGTTATACAGTTAGCAACTTCACGCAATATTTGATTGACATCGTTTGGCAAATCATGACAGCTAAAGATAGTAACTTATATCTATCAGTCTGTCGTGGAATAATGTTAATTGTCCACCAACTGTCGACTTCTTTTGTCTGGAATGACGACGCCAAATGATAGTTGCTGCAGTAAAAATCGATGCTGAAATGATTTACCCGGTTTGGAGAATACGCTGCATATTAAACACATTGAAAAATGCTTGCGTGTTTTTTTTACTATAAATAAACATTCACCGTCTTGTTTATCTTACGGCAAACGGGGCCACCAAGCACGTAGTCGCTATTGGGAACTAGTCTAGCTCAAATCCCACTGGCGAAGAAACTCCGTTTGTCATTATAAAGCTTACGCAGCTTTACGTTTATTATGTATACATATTTTATACTTTATTAATTAATCACTTGCTGTATCCAGTAATTCCAAGTTGTCAACAGATACCAAACGGTTACATTAAAGTAAGCTGTCTTTACTACCAAAGCTAATCGGAAGTAATAAGTCTTTAATTTTCTAAGGATATTTATTTATTAACTGCCCTTATAGTATCACTAATTGGCATGGTTGATAAATGGGTTTTCTTTTGGGAGTTACATGAACTACTACGACAAAGGGTGAGTGAGCGATTGTTTTAGTCGGATCAGGGAGTAGCGGTCGCAGTTCAAAGATCCGAAACCGATGGGTCAATCGTATGCACATTCGCTAGGCGCCTGGCTATTATTTCAAATCGGCCGACTGTTTTTTCATAATGGATATCATCGTGTTGTCTCCAATCTATGGAATGCCAAAATAGAACAAATTCAAAACAGATTTACACCCCAAGATCATGATAATATTAACATCAACATTTAAAATTTTGACAATGTTTTAAAAATATTGTCAACATTTCAAAAATCTTGTCGACATTTTATTTAAATATCATGTTTCACATATGCTGTGGAGTAAAGGGAGCTGGCCAATCACAAACTGAGAAACCCAAGTTTGCAGTACATATTATCTACCGCGAGGCACAGATGAAATAGACAAAAGGGTGCCATTAAATCACTTAGCTCATTCTACTTGAGTTGTCGATCTTAAGTGTGATTATGAAAGACAGATAGTAAAAAAGTGTTTGCATGAAACACCTACCCCGAAGGGTCTCCAGGGGTCTGAAAAACTTATCAAATTGTTGACTTAGGATTTAATCAGTGCTGCCTAGAATTAGGAAATTTGTTTACATTCTGTTTATTTTAAAACAATGTTATGTTGAAAGATCATCATTTGATAATACGCTTTAATAAAACAGATTTGCAGTAGAATCACAGTTTCATCATTTTAAGATTATGCAGAACCTATTCGACTTGTCTGCAAAACTACAGATTTTAATTCAGTAAAATATATATTTTCTGAAAGTGAAAAACCTGTAGAAATTGATTTTTGCCTTTATATCAATCTACTATTTGCTAGGCCACGTGAGCGAGTCGTTTTTACTAAAAATTAGCGATAAAAGAAGATACATCTGTAGCACAACATTGATATGAACAAGTAAAGATGAACGAGTAAAGATGAACAAGTAAAGATGAACAACTAAAGATGAACAAGTAAAGATGAACAAGTAAAGATGAACAAGTAAAGATGAACAAGTCAAGATGAACAAGTAAAGATGAACAAGTAAAGATGAACAAGTAAAGATAAACAAGTAAAGATGAACAAGTAAAGATGAACAAGTAAAGATGAACAAATTCGTTCACTAGAAAAGTCCAAGATGGAACAAGTAAAGATGAACAAATTCGTTCAATAGAAAAGTCCAAGATGGAACAAGTAAAGATGAACAAGTAAAGATGAACAAGTAAAGATGAACAAGTAAAGATGAACAAGTTCTTTCAATAGAAAAGTCCAAGATGAAACAAGTAAAGATGAACAAATTCGTTCAATAGAAAAGACCAAGATGGAATAAGTAAAGATGACCAAATTCGTTCAATAGAAAAGTTCAAGATGGAATCTCAAAAACGCTGTGACAGATTGTCACTTCGTTTTTGTTTTATGCAACTTCTGAGGTTTTTTCATAAAAGCCATAAAATTCTAACTAAGGACGTACACTACAAAGCGAATTAACGTGTTATTCAATTCATAGAGGCCTACGTTAACGCGCTAACGAGTAAAACTCGCACCCGTTCAAAACTGACAGGCTTGGAATTACATTCTTTGATCATCCACGCGTAAAGTTTTCGCCTCGCTTTTTCCAAAACGGATGCACGTATTTGCATCCACTCGGGTCCGTGAAAGCGTGACGTCAGTTGTTTGAAAAGTTCTGTTGTAGTCGTTCACACGAGTACGTTTTCAAAACATCCCACTTTAGAGAGTGTGCAGGCCGACGTACCCGTAAACTGAAGAAAAGGTGGCATCTCCATACAAAAACAAAATCGTGTCAACGGTGCTAATAGAATACTACTTCATATTTGTATGAAAACAACAAATAGGGATTTTTCATATATTATAATGTTTGGGAAATCTTCATATATAAGAAAACGCCACTCAATGATGAATTTTTCTACTTGTGCACATTCTGTCCTGAATTGTGACGTTACACCTCCAGGTGATGTCGTGATCACATTATGAGTGTTACTGTCAAGTGCCACTTTAAGTATTAGATAGCTCTACACCTATTACTCTGATTTACTCGTAATAACTCGTCTTTCTATCCCTTTATTTCAGTTGATAGGCCCACAATTCCTGTTCGCCATCCAACCAGCCCTTGGGGAGAACTGGACTATCGAAACAGAGAGCGTGTGGTCGAAACTAATTCGTCTCATGACTTACATAATACGTATCAACATGTCCATCTGACGAGTCAATGTAGTGACGTCTATAAGCAAGAATGTGATACACGGGATTATTTGTTTTAGGGTGACATAGTTGCTCAATCTTATTCAGTGGCACAAAGTGGAGTTTGACAATTATCCTTTTCAATCCGAACCTTAATGTAACTATGAAGAAAACGTTATGTCATCACGGTACCTCTTTTCTTGACCAGGGCCAATGAATTATAAAAACATCTTTGAAGAGTATAGTATTGGGCGAAAATTACAATCAAATACAGACTGCGTAAGATTAGAAGCCTAACCCTAACAGGGGAAGCCATTATACTTTAAGATCAGTCAGTCACGTTATTGACTTTAGATGAGCGCCTTTTTATCAGAATATTCTCTTTTCATTCGTTTGGACGGTGTCTGGAACACTGGAATATCCCTTGCAATGTTAAGAGAGCAAAGAACATAACGTGAATAGTTTTACTCTGGACACACATTAGTCACATAGATACATGATTCATTTCCACTTTTACGAGATAAGAGGAGATCGCTCTAAACAATCGAACTTTCCGGCAGGAAAAACAATAATGATATGCAGACAACCTCATAATGACTTCGAAATATGCAGACGTAGAATGCCTTTTACGCAAGGAATTCGTTCTTCTGGGAACTGTCAACCACTGTTTCTATTTTATTAAATTGAGTGATACATTGAGGCTCTGATTAGTTGAGTGATACGCTGAGGCTCTAAGTTCCGCGACTTTCTATTATTTTTTGCTAAAAGAAGTTTAGCAATTCGCCAACTTTGCCGCAAATGGTGTCACATCGCAAAAACGCATATCCAGCTCAGTCAACTGGTGGTCGTAATCTTTGCCAAAAATCTACACTTGAGTAGAAATTTTGTAGACTTTGAAAAGCTACCTGATGTGCGTGCCTCTAATAGTGTAAAATTTTAGTATGAAAGAATTGGTCATGATATTATTGGCCAATTACTCATAACTAGTGATGATATCAGTGTCACTGAACATAACGTTTAAAGTCAGTGGCATCCGGAACAACGCAAATATTTTCGACGCGTCAAATTTCACTTCGGGAGTATTTCACATCATTCTGCACGTGTAGGAAAGACGAGCCGAGTCAGAGTTGCTTTCCGTAGACGCAAGAAACTCGCAAATGACACTATCACACAAGTCTTCGCGAGATATCGCTATGCACGTGATCACACTAGCTTTTATCGCAGTCCTGTCCTCGGGAAACGCGTTCAGTACCACTGCGATTCATGTAAGAATGGTGAACGAAACTGTTTTTCATAATTGACTCTTTGCGAGGTAAAGCAGTGGAGTGGTTATATGGCTTACAATAGTCACATTGAAATGCGCGAAATCGAATTCTCGAAGCCTTTAGATCGAAATCATCCAATCAGGAGGAACAGATATGAGATTTTGAGAAAAGCTTGACTATGTTCTTTGTATGAAAAAAAGTCAAGCACCACAACCTTGATTGCAATAAGAAGATATTAGCCATTTATTTCATGTGACTGTCAGCCGTATCACCTTTCAAATGTTAATGAAGTCCATTGTATAACATGTTCCAAACATTTCATAAAAAAGACTGGGATATGAGTACGAGGGAATGGTTTTATTGGGAATTAATGGTGCTTTTTCAGATTTAGGGTACTCTAAGGCGTAAAAGTTTGGAAATATGCCGCAGTTGACTCTAATCCAAAAAAACAAAAATGGTTGCATTGTGATAGCAAACATAGAGAGTTGCTGCCTATGTCCAGTGCAGGTAACGGCGATTTTTCAACACAGCTGACGTGTCAAGTCGGAGATAAATTGATAGAATTGGCGATACGCTTTCTAAAGTGAGAACTAAAGGACATTTTAACGCACGATGAAAGAATAGTACTCGTTTTGTGGCACGTGGAAACTGTAAAAGAGTCACGTGTGTAGGTCTAAGAAAATGCATTTCTCCATCCTGTAATTAGAGTCACCTGTAAATTCTTTCCTTGATTCTATGCCTTGAGAAATAAATTTAGGGGTTTGGAATGAGCAAGCTTTATTAGTTCCCAAAACATCCTTTCATTGATATTATAGATTTAGAGTATTTTATTTTATGAGGGCACCCTATATATTGTAAATATCACATGTAATGTTTGACGAAATGAGTGTACGGTGTATGAATTTTAAGTATTGTTAATGTTTCGCGTAAATTGTCTCACGGGTATTGAGTGTATTTCACGAAGACACAGTTTGTTCATTGTAGTTGCACTGATGCACACGATGTATGCAACAAGTACTTTGGCTCCAACAAGTAGAAATGGTCCAACTTCCCCAATAACCAATTACTAACATCATATTTGTTTCGAAGTGACTTATTTGCTACTTATCGAGTATCGGTTTTAAAGCGCCCATAAACCCGCCTTCTTTCCTAAAAACAACTTTTGATTTAAACGTTCTGGTCTGCTTTAAGTCAGTGGTTATTATCAAAAAATCACTTAATCTCTCGTCAAGAGATTTTTTTTAAGTTACACGAATCCGGCACAAATAAATTACTCATTCATTTGGGGGGAAGCATCACATTTACGGCTCAGAACTCAGAGATATTATTCCTTCAACAGAACTTTATGAGAAGGAACTATTATAGTAGTGTCAAATGAAAAGATGTTTTTATTTTGGAAACAGTGAATATGGAATTTTCGGTAGAAGACGGTCCTTATTAGCCCGGATCAAGTGAGTAAAAAATTCTTCAAAAATTCGGAATTTTAGAGTGTTCACATGACTTAAAAATTGCACAAAACCCAACGGCTTACATAAACCAAATTGATCAACTTTTCTTGGCTTTGTTTTTATTAAAAATTCAAACACATTTACATTGCAATTCATTGTTAACACGGGCAATAGAAATACAGCATGCGGTCGTGTTGCCCAAAGATGGGCATTTTTAAATCAAAATATACGCAAGATAATACTGATCTCAAAGGGACGCTATCGGTGAGAAAAGTGATTTTCTGAGATTAGACTAAGCGTGAAATCGAACCTGCAACAAGCCGCGTTTACAGCTTTACGCTCTTCTGGCGGATCTAAGCCCCACATGATAAATGGCAGAGTATTTCGGAAGTCATCAGCCTCGATTTCAGCGAATGTCTGGCGGATAACGGTGAGAATTGACGATTTGAAAGAAAATCACAAAAACACTATTAAAGCTAATAACTTCAAAAAGTCTATCCCATACAACAATAATCCCGTACGATAATGTCAACTTAAATCCATTACAACTAGGAATCCAAACATTTGCTTTAGCTTTTTTGATGATGTGTATGCTTTCTTTGAGTGTAAGAAGACAGTGAGTGATGCTCAGTGGAAAGCATAGTTCAATATGTGTAACTGAGATCTCAGGGTCGCCTGTTCGCAGGTGTGCTGTCTATTTAAGCAATAATGTTGAACCTGTTTCTTGTGTCCAGTATGCTCTGGGTCTCAATTTCGTCACCAATAGAGCGTAGAATAAGGAGACAAAAATTCCGCAATGTTTGCATTCATGCGATACTTTGATTCCGCAAAAAAATCATCGAAATGACTATCTTGAACAAGCCTTTTGGCTTTTTTGAATATTACATGGTGTTAAATTTGATGCCTGATCTAGTGATAGTTGGTTTCAAATCGTTCGTTGGTTTAACTGGAGGTGATTTCAGGCAGGTGTTTAGTACTCGAGACCAGACTCTACGTGTCATTTTGTGCGCCTAGCATAGCCTCGAAGAATAACGAACTGCCTGTTCTTCGCAAATCTAGGAATCATTTCTCATCCAAGGAACAAGGAACAAGTTGAAACCTATAGTGGTCTAAATCAAAAGTTCGTTTTTTGGATGGAATTCGGGTTTATAGCCACCATTTTGGAAGATACCGTGGACACAAGACTGTCAAAAGGTTACAATTATGCCATTCTCATTATATGCAGCCTTGTCACACATTCGTGGCTCAATACTGGAGCGCATTTAAAAATGCAGTAAATCTTCCTGCAATTTGCTGTAATTTGCACGGTGCGCTCTCTACCGACGGCCCAACAACATTGCTGCCCCCGCCCGCAGTCATACGAATAAGCAATTTCCTACAACGCACTGACGCCCGAGAAATGGTAATTGATTACGGACTGTGTGTTGAATAACAATGGGCTATTTTTTTCAAAAGTCTAATAACCTTAAGAATATATTTTTCTTTTGATTTGTTCACTTAGAACATCAAATAAGCCTGCTCAACGGAAAAACAGAATTAGTTCAAACCAGATTGTAAACTTCAGTGTTATTTTTAACATATTAATTGTTTGACAAAATCTAACTCCACACTATTATTTTTGAGCGGGCTTCTCCGTGTTTTTACGGCTACCGGAAATTTAAAAAAAAATCTTTATTAAACCCTCTTCATTTTAAAAAATATTTGATGCTATATTGACTGAAATGAAGCAAAAAGGCCCGTTTTATGTCACCCGATGTTTTTCATGTATATATACATATATAGCCGCAAGGGTTCTTATTTCCGAACTCGAATTTAAACTAAAATTAGTTTAACACTTGCTGTTCAACTTAAATCGAACTGAAGATAGGTTTATATTATTCTGTACTCAACTACAGTACAAGTTAAGTGGGTGAATGTCCAATCTTAGTTCACACGGGGAGCGTGACAAAACATTATTACTGTTGTGTGGACGTATCTTGTACATTTTTATTCGTTGAGTATCTCGATACTTGTTGCACGATTTGATTGGCTGATTGAAGTGTAGATTACCTAACGGTTTGATGGTACCCGAGGGAAGAATATGCTCTACCGCGGATACCAGAGTATTTAGTATACGTTACAGATGATACTACGTGATTGGTGAATATCCGGGGATTTTTAATGGTGGAACTGAGATTTGACGAGATGGGTCCAGATTGTTGGCGTTGATAAGTTATATACAACACCTCTTGTCATTGTCTTATCGCAGTTGTTGGCTAACGGAGTTCAGTGGCGGGNGGGGGGGGGGGGGGGTCCAAGGTTGCCTTGCCCCCCTAAAATTCTCCAAGATTCCATTTAGCAGTTCGGGGTACGAATGTCTGAGTGGCACATGCGCGCACCCAGGAGGGCTCGGGGGGAGGCGAATGCACAATACATAGCCCTGAACGAACCCATTTTCCCGTTTTTTTAATACCTCGCTGTTTCAGTAAAAGGTCCACAAAAGTCTGGTCTTTTCTCTGCCATGCCCCCCCCACCAACTCAAAACCCTGGATCCGCCCCTGGAGTGTAAACGGTTCAGTCCCCACTCCGCGAATCTGACTTCTACACGATAGATTTCTGGTGCATAGGGAACAACAAGGGAACCAATGTGTCTGATGGCGTTTCTCGTTTTTTGACCACCTCATTAAGAGGTGATAAGGAATTTAGCCTGGCATACATTGTGTTGAAAGGGAAAGTATCAAGTGCTTTGCATTACTTTGACGGATCTTCTGTCTGTTTGTAAATTGTTACTTTGTTAATGGTATTTGATTAAACGTTAGAGTATTTACAAATGATGCGAAATCTTGTTAGTTATCGCATTTACTGTGTGTTGTTCACATTATTATCACGTGCAATGATTTCACAATATATATTATTTGATTACATTGTAAGTAGTCAGAACGCACAATAAATAGATTTTAAATGGCACTATTCTAAACGACAAGCGTTGTACTGAATGTCACGTGGCGATGAATCCTGAAGACAGCGAAACTTTTATATAAAAATATTGAATTAGTAGCATTTATTCTGAAAAACACTAAAGACCTTTAAACGGCTTACATCCCAACACTCCAAAGGGTCAGCATTCTGTAAATCAATTATAGTCCGAAGCCTTTTACAGCCGCTGCGGGGTGCAAATTCGTTGAGAACGGGAGGCAATGGACAATGAAAAAATCCATTTCATTTATCCTTATTGGGACTTTTTGTTTTTTAATCACCGCCAACATCACGCACCAGGTGTGGGAAGAACTTGCGCGTGAGCTCAAATTCGCGGCCACTTCCTGACCGCCGTGAAAAAACATCACGCCCAAATAAAATACTTTATGTTCGACATATGTTTCGACGATGAAAGGTCCGTCTGTTCTAGAGATGGCGGCAGTTAAATTTCCCAAAAAATGATGAATGGATGTCATTCAGGTTTTTGTTTCGTTTTGTAAACCCATGAGATGCACCAGGATGAATCAAAACTCTCACGAAAGAGACGACTGTTGTCGGAATATTCATGGTTTGTTTTATACCTGCACTGCCAAAACAATATCATTCGCACCATTGCCAGTGCATCATTCTACAGTAACGAACTCAACAAAGCACTTTCATGACCCAACGTTATTAACTTTAAACCTAACTTAACAGTTTGCCTTTTAAATACAATGCCTCTGGATAAAAACTTATCAGTAACTTAAAACTTTCCATTAATGTGACAAAATTAAGAATTTTGCAGGTGAAGTTTAGTCAAAAAGTGCTCAGTTTATATACATGTAGATGGCACCATATACATGGTTTAAGTAAATTTGTACCGCAATGTATTTACTAAAGGAGTAGAGATATATCAATCGTGATCTACAGCGTTAATAACACCTAGGTATTGGGCTGTTGATAAATTTACTCAGAAGAGATTTTTAATATAAGATTTACAGCCGGATTTTGCAGCCTTTCACAATAGTTTCTCCTTGAACCTATGGCCCTTCCAAAAATGGGTGATTCTCATGTAAATCGACAATGCAAAAGTTTAAAGTTAAATTTTCGCTCTGTTTAGAAAGCTAAAGAACGAGAATCGTATTAGGCCCCTCAGTCTCATAAAATCGGAATCATTTTATTCCTTACCGAGATAATATTCTATTTCCGTTACCAACAAGTACATTGGAGCCATCAGCGACTCAAGATAAAGTTTCAGACTTTATTTGGGTTGGCCGACCCTAAAATTTGCGAATTTGAAAATGGCACACCACGACATTTTCTGTGACTTGGGTTGGAAAAGGAAAATAGTAAAAAACAGCAAGGGAAATCATGCGCCCGATTTTATAAGAGTAAAATGCTTAATTCGATTTTCCACTTTTTAGTCAAGTAAACAGGGAAAATGTAGTTTTCATTTGAACTATTGTCTACAAACTCCAATTGTCGCTTACGACTTTCCAGACCAAAACATGAACGGTGCAGCACTGAAAAGTGGGGGGCTAAAGCCCCCTCGGCCCCCCTGTGGTGCACCGCCTACAGACCATGTGCGACCTAGCACTGAAAAAAGTGGGGGCTATAGCCCCCCCAGACCCCTATGATGCGCCGCCCATGCAAAACTCATGTCGTAACACTTGCCTCACCTTCCGAATGGTTGTATAAAGTGCTGTTTACACTTACAAAGTTGACACGGATCAGCTGAGACGGAACGAGTTGTGCCAGTGTGTAAACAGACTGACACGGAGCTAATTGACACCGCGGTGACAAATTTTTGCCACCCGTTTGTGAGGTAGAGCAATGTGCGCCAGAACATCTTGCGCCGTGTCAATTATAAGTCTAAACGCGAAACTGGAGCAAGGCGGAAAGGATCATCTCTACTGCGCTTGTGCAATGAACTTCATACGGGTTCATTGTCTCTGCAACTCTCGTCATTTGTAAACCTGCGCATGTGCGATTCAGTCTCTCCAGCCTGCAATTTGCGTCTTGCCACGGTTAGTGAGTTGTGTGTGTAAACGGCCGCTTGACACGGGTCAATTTGCTCGGTTTCAGTTGCGCCGGGCCAAAAGTTGATGTCTAAATGGGACTTAAGACAGTCTTACTCGAAGTTGTATAGTGAGTTCCCAATCACGTGATCATTACTAGGTTACGGTCATAACGCAGCCATATTGGTTGACGGTGAAACCACAATGGCGGCGAGTAAAAAGCGAGACAAAGGCAGAGATTATTTTGATACATTAACAGGCGATGCAAAGCAGAGAAGATCGGAGACATAGGCAGATACCCATACTTAATTCCCAAGGCGGAACTTAGCACCGATGAAGCGGTTTTTCCGAGCGTCACGAATCCAGACATTGTTATATACCTGTAGTATGCTCCCAGTCCGCATTCACGCGAGGAGTTAAAGGCGAAGGCAACCTTTTTTCATGTCATTTTGAGCAAAAACAAAGTTCTTTGGTTATCCTAGACATATTTTTCACTAAATTACAGGTTTTCGTAAATTAATTAATTACTCGTCCTCTACTCCGGAAGTGACGTTTTGGGAGGCAAGAATTTCGCACCCGAATTTGGTTCTGCGTTGAGTTTACTGTGAGGATCTGTACTACTTTTGTTGTCGTGCTGTTTTTTAAAATTGTCGTCACCACTTCCCATAGAGGAGTATGTTGCGACAAGCTAGGTTGTTAGAGAAGTCAATTACGTTGGATTTAGGGATTGTTTAGTTTGTGTTAATTTGACGGGCTGGAGTCGGTGACCCATATCACAGTGACAGTAGTGACGTGAGTAATGGAGACATTGTTCATAGCAGTGGTGACGAGGAATTTTTTCACGGACAGTCAGTGGGTGGGTATAAGTTTGAGCCCGAGTATAATGAGGCGCGAGTACGCACAGGCACAACTGTCCCACTTGCCCGAGTGTCCCGCGACACACTTCCACTGAGCACCCAAACTGCTTACATCCGCCGTGTGACTCTCTCGCCACACACATGGCACCTTCTAGAAGTAGCTACAATACCTTAGACAAGTCCGCAATAAACTTATCAAAGTTTAGCTCACCGATCTGTTCACTGGACGACCAACTGTCCTCTTTACTGGGTACCGAACTGGGCCTCTATTCACTCCCACTACTCAATATCGCTGCAGGGCTGCTTACAGGCTCTGGGCTAGAGACAACAGCACAGGGCGAATCACTGCTAGTCCCGGAATTGCACGCTCTGGGGCTACGTTTGGAGGCACGGGTGACAGTAGATGAAGTGCCTCCAGTCACTGTAGTGGCTACAGCTCGCGAGGCTTCTCGCTTCAAAAGTGCACTTCTCTGGGGGGGCGACGGAGCACTGCCAGGAATCAACCGCGACGGTATGGCACCCTTCATCAGGCTTCGTTTCGCAGGTACCTTCATCAAGTCAGCGTACATATCTCCCTCGTTATCTGACGACAGAAAATGGTTGCCACACACTAGGTAACCCTCCACTGCTTCGAACGTTGCGTGGACGGGTAACGGTGCGTTACCCGAACGGGCCAAGTACTGACGGCGAAGTGTGTCATCCTTCGGAAAGCGATGCAAAGCCGGGTATTCCCAAAGCGCGCGTGAGACGATAATGAGTACATCCCGGGACGCAGCAACAGTGTGGCATGTTGACTGACTCGTAAACAAAAACAAACAACGACCGGACATATCACAACTAAGGTAGACCAATGACTGACTCTTCAGCTCTCACATTCAGACCAAATGAAAAGAAATTGGCGCGAAATTCTTGCCTCCCAAAACGTCACTTCCGGAGTAAAGACAGGCAATTAAATAAATTACGAAAAGCTGTAATTAAGTGAAAAATATGTTTAGGATAATCAACGAACCTTATTTTTGTTGAAAATGACATAAAAAAAGGTTGCCTTCGCCTTTAAAGGTCTTTAAAATGCGTAATATTAATAAAATAATGTTGATTTTTATGTATTTGTCGTCAAAACGAAATAATCCTTTTCCATATGACCAACTTCAAACAGCACGACCATAACAGACTGACTCAAATGTTTTGAGTCTGTTTACAACTAGGTAACCTATCTGACAAGTTCGCTCACCCTCAGACCACACTACAGGGTAACAGAAATACTCCAGCGAAAACAAGCACAAAGTCAAAGGAGAATTGGTATAATTTAAAAAAAAATAATAAAAATTCCTCACCATTCACGAAGCGATCGGAGCAAACACGAGTGAACTCGCAACTGCTTGGTTTGATATCGGATCTAGCAATGTTTGAGAACCACTCTTGCCAACTTTCTTTCGTTGATTCGTGCGTTTTACCACCTTGGGTTTTAATAATTTTGGGCACCCTGAAAAACGATTTCTTGTCCCTGCCAGCTCTGTTGGAACAACCGAAAACAGCACAACAAGTAGGCATATTTCATAAGCGGTGCACCATAGGGGGCTGGGGGGCTATAGCCCCCCACTTTTTTCAGTGCTGCGCCTCCCATGTATCTACTAACGTAGTGACCGTAAACCCGACGTACTCAGCCCCACAGGCGTCCTCAGCTTCTGATCGTCCACAATGCACTATATATAATACTACAAGGTATAATTTTTCGGACTAAAAATTCCACGGGTGCTTCACTTCAGCCGCCCATAGCAAACACAAAGGTCAATAAATTTACACAAAACAGAGGTTCAACAAACCGTGAAGAATTGTTCTTTCTCCCAATGCCATTTACGGTATCCTGCTCCACCGAGTTCGCAAGAAATTCACGGTCAAAGCACAAACATGTTCCCAAAAACCCACGCATCGAGCCTCCTTGGACGGTTCGAGGTCAAGGACACTATGGAATTAGGAGGCACTGAACAGTTCCCAAAGGGGTTTGCCTGTCAGAACACACGTCAATGCACTCTTCACCCTTTCTTCACTTTGTCAAAAACTGCATGCAAATGAGGAAATGTTTTGAGTCATTTCACATCACAAGCCCTACAGATGAGCACAGAAACTTTATTCTATCTTGTATTTTTGACCCTTTCCCTCCCAGTGGAAACCAAGCTGAACCAAGAAAAATGAGGGCAAAAAATGCAAAATTGGCACTTTTCACCCTAAAATCACCACTTTCCTGCCGATGCTCGACTAAAGCCAACATTAGATTCCGAAAGCAAATTTCCTACCGATTCCAAAAATGTGGTCCAAAAGTACTGTCAACCAACTAGTTTTTTTTGCAAATCTGGCTTGTTTGAGGGCTACCTGAAATCGCGGCCAATTTCTCAGCTGCTACACAGCAATGCACAACTGCAACAGGGGGCCACCATCTTGAAGAAGAGTGCAGCTACAGCCGAGAAACTGGCCTTTTTTCATTCTCAGCATGTTCACAAATACAAAAAGAAAAACACATTCACTTGGCCTACACACAATACCTAACTAAAAATGCCCCCAAAACTGGCCTACCCCTAGATTTTAACATTTCGGGAGGGGCCGCGGCCGCAGCCTAACTATTCAGTGCCACCTTATCTGATGAGTTACGGATGTACGGCAATTGTCGGTTCATCACGGAAGGTTACGAATGGTCTGGCTTTATCAATGTCGTGACACTCCGTGACAAATCGGCAATTGCCGTACCGTCCTTGACCTCGAACCGTCCAAGGGGAGGCTCGATGCGTGGGCTTTTTGGGCACATTTTTGTGCTTTGACCGCGAAGTTGTTGCGATCTCGCTAGAGGAGGAAACCGCGGATGGTATTTCAAGAAAGACTAATTGCTAATGGTTTGTTGAAACTTTGTTTTGTGTAAATTTGTTTAGTTGTGTGTTTGATATGGACTGCTGAAGTGAAGCACCCGTGGAATTTCTGGTCGGGAGTGTCATACCTTGTAGTATTAAATAGTGTATTCAGGACGATCAGAAGCTGAGGACGCCTGTGCTCAGCCCAGTGTTTGTAAACCAAGATGGCGGATCGCAATAGCGCGAGATTTACTGCATGGGAACACAAAAAATCAGCTGTTCTACCACCGCAAAAGCAGTCCACAGTCCTTATGCCCTGAGTCTACACATTCCGACATTTTGGGATGCGATTTCGTATATCATTGTTGACTTTTATGACCAGTGAGTGGTCAAATGTTCACGACACGACTTTCTAGTTTAAGGATCACATTAACCCTAAGTTGCGATTCTTGTTGAATGAGATAGACTCCTTGAAGTTGTTAATAGGCCGGTGTCTTTAGCAATTATTCTATTAAAATACTGTTAGTAGGCCAGTGTCTTTGCCAATTATTCTATTAAAATACTTTTACTATTTAAGTCATGGGATTTGGCTCAGCGGTGCGACTACTATTGCACAATTAGTGACTTTGTTCCTGCCCTACTGCTAATGTCTGTAAAATTACTTTTCTCGCCGAGAATGTCCCTTTAAAATGGTACACGAAGTCATACACTGCAATCGGATTGTGTAACTTTTAAATTTTATAATATTATCAGCAGGAAAACCTAATGTCTCTTGCTGTCATTGATCAAAGATTGCCGTCACCCGGTACTATCCCTTGCTTTACGCCGCGTTAAGATGACCCCGGACGATTCTGGTTTAATGACGAGTAACAACGTGCGGAAAGAAGATGAAAGTAGACATTCTGTCGATAATTACATTTGCAAGTCTCCTACGCTGAGTGAAATTCAACTCAAAAGACAATCGTTAAAGACGAAGGTGCGAGCCGAGATTGAACTCTAATATCGGAGACGTTGGATTGTACATGCCATAGGCGGATGTAGTGAGGACCGAAAAAAAAAACGCCGACTGCATGACATTTTTAGGACTGCACGAACATTCTTCCTTCGAAAATTGGGGTTGGATCCCTCCTCTGCGCCAGTGTTATGATGAAATACAGTTGCTTAATCATAGCTGTTTTACGAAAAAAGGAAGGCTTCAAAGTGAAAGGCGAAGTACAGCCTGCAGCTTGTCAGTGCGCTAACATATGACGGCTAAAGCACTCTTAATACATTTTATAACTCTATGATACCACGATCAAGCGTTTTAAATTTTCAATGCACTGCTACATTATATCTAACGACAGGACTTCATGCAGCTTAGACCCTAATTTCACACAATCACAAACGTGATTCATCATTCAGTTGCCGAGTGAGAACGCCAGTAGATTACTGAGCAGGCCTGTTTGTTTATCCACAAGCGTACCTGCTCTTCGAAAACAACATTTCGTTATTTTCCTTTGTTTGAACTGAAATTACAATGAGACGCTTGTAATTGTAATGCTTCTATCATTGGATGAAACATATGGAGAATTGCCATGCTTCTCTCATTGGCTGAAACATGAGGAGAATTTCTCGCTTACACTGGTCACCTCTCAGATTCCCTTAGTCCCAGACAACTTTTACGATGTCTATTCAGCACGCCCTTTGTATTGATGTAGATCTGAGCTAATGAAGTGGAAAGGTAATAGCTAGCATTACTGTCTCAACATTGGTTGTTGTTAATACCCCCAATTTGGTTTTCTCTGACATTTGCAGAGTTATAGCCTGCAACTCTGGAGAGTAGTTTTAACTCATTGGTACATTATAAATATTACAAAATGACTAAAAAGGTTATTTTGTTTTTTTCTTTACAAAGGGCCACTTCCCAAAGGAACCATATGTTTCATATTGGATTTCGTTATTTAATTTTTAATGCTTCTGCCCACTTGTTTTTTTTTTCTTACCGGGAACGGGTCGATAACTTTTTATCCAACTTGAAGTACCAAAACAGTGGTAGATTTTGATCGCGAGCGAAACTCAATTAGTTAAGTTCATTGTGAGCCCATCCCTAAACTTTGCACATTACAGGTACACTAAACATTTCACGTGTCATTAAAGTATAATCTTTATTAGAACTCAAATCATAAAATAGAAACAAAAGTGCAAATATGGTGATACCAAACTGAAGATTTGGAATCTCTGGACAATTTCGGTGGCACTGACCATATAACTATTCTAGCTCTTTGTCAGTAATAAAAAAATGAAAAGTGGGCAAAAGTTAAGTACAGCTGTTTCCTGGTCAAAAATCTGGTTAAACGAGATTGAAAGAATATTAAAAAATGAATCCTTGTGATATTGTTAACTCTGATCAGCGTTTGTAAATCCACCGAGTATATCAATACGCGCCGTAGTTTATCTTCAATCGTACCCAATGGTTGTAGTTTTTAGATTATTAGTTCATCGATTTTTAAAAATCGAAAACCGTACTAGGTTGTTTTTATTTCCAGCTGGGTACCGAAAATTAGTGGTTAAAGCATTTTGAAAATTCGCCATTATGTACAGTCAGAGATGTTTAATACAGTTTATGGTCGGATAATTACATTTAATTGGGTCTTGCTTGCATCAGGCAATGCGGTCATCACCATTGCACCTGATTCCGGCGCCGCGCTCTCTTTGATCCTGGTAAAAGCCACTCAGATGGACGAGCGGTGAAAATTCCCGTATATCTTTAGAAATGCGTGACTTCCTTGTAAGCGTATTATTCACGGTATGAACTTGACAGCCGCAATGGGCCTTGTCTGAAACAATACCAAGAGGCCAGTTCTTTTCAGTCAACATTAAAAAACTTTTCTAATCCAAGTATTTGACAAAACGACACCGAGTTTGCAACGATATTTGACCTAAATCAAAAGTTGTTTTTATAGAAGGCGCGAAATAACTGCATCGTTGTTGTGCTAGAACCTCTACACATTATTTAGAAGAGAACATTTTTCGAGGATACTTATCGCAGATTCAAGCCGACAGGTTACTTTACAGGTTTCATGAACTTCCCTTGTGGTTACGTTGGAATGATGCTTGCGTGGTATCAATAGATCTAAGAGGAGCTGAAGAGATTCCATGGCAACAACCCTATTTAAAATCTAGCTACAATCGTGGACCAGCTCTAGACCCCAGTCCGGCGGACCTGCAAACACAAAACTCGCGCTACAAATTTCCCATGCGCGCCCTTAAACTCCACATACGCGCAGTAAGTGTTCCGTACTCTGCGCAGACTCCATATCCGGAGACCAACTCCAGATCCCCACTCCAGGGTTTGGGTGATGACTCTGTAGACGGATGGTAAAAATTGATAAAGTTGGTAGATATCTCAAAACTACACTAATTTGACAATACTCATAACAATATCACTGTCGTCTCATGCTAAATGTCAGCACACTACCTGTCCAAGTTTGTGTATCCCTGTTCCGAGAATTACCCTTCACGGCCTCATGAACAGAAGACGAACAGGACGTGTTCATTTCATGCATTGTTAGTAGTTTCCCTGTAAAAAGCTCCGCCCTCCATTTTTCTATATGTCGTTTTGGTACAGTTTTAATAAAGTGGCACTTTTGTGAAAATACGAAACAACGTGGATTTTTACCCACTTCTATTGACGTTACGGTGCTAACCTGCTAGCTCCCGGTGGAATCTATCGTTGGCCAAATTGGTGAACGTTACCAACGTAACTTACGCGCGTACGTTAATTAATGTTTAAAGTGATTGTTTGCGGCGTAAAGTATCATTTAACGGCGTAAAGTAATTATTTGTAGCGTAAAGTAACTTACAGCTGCGTAAAGTTATTACTTCCGGCATAAATTAAATTTACGTGCGTAATTTACGCACGTAAATAATTAAGTTACATGGGTAAATTTACGTCGCGAATAATTACTTTACGCCACTTATAAGAATTAACACACGTAATTTACGTAATCCTCCGAGGTTTGTGAGACATCATTCTTACTGGTTTTCCATGTGAAAAGCTTTACACCTTACTTAAGTTAAAATGAAACAAGATTGAGATTTGTCCACTTGTCCTGATTGGTGGTCGATTCAACATGAGTTATTTAAGTTGATGGACCTGAGTTTGACGAATGATACGGTTAAATTCAACCGAATTTTTGTATGTTGCACATCGGAACAAATCGTAGTTTTTGATCACAAGCGGTGCTGTCAAATTTTCCATATAAGGGAAATGTCTTGCCATACCAAATAAGGAGACGTCCTTTGCCTTGTGGGAGAAAAATCGACGAAGTGGCGAGCAGTTGACTAAAAGAAAATGCTTTAATATCAACAGAAATGAAAAATCTTTACCAACAAACCCTAAAAATACCTGGT
The DNA here is from genome assembly GCA_002633005.1 of Phoronis australis. Lineage (NCBI taxonomy): Eukaryota > Metazoa > Phoronida > Phoronidae > Phoronis > Phoronis australis. The sequence continues at coordinate 218,743 of NMRA01000563.1, forward strand.
GAACGGGTTGAATTCTGTGGCAGAGAACCACTCAATCTGGTCTCCAAGCCTCAAGATGGCGCTGATCGTTTTAGCCATTAGAGGCTTGGTTGTGGGAAGTACATTCTACGCATTGATTGGCCACTGCCTTGACGTCGTTAAAACAAAGGCAGATTTTATTTATTTACACAGGCGCTGTTGATGCCATTCACGAAGCAGAAGGCATTGTTTCGGTTTGTAATAAAGGTTGTTGGCGTATTTATCTTCAATTCTTTTTATTAATAGTATCATAGAAATTAATCTGTTCTCGAATGAAAATACATCATTTTTGTAATAATTTATGCTTAAATTGCTGCAATATATTGTTAGTATCACACTGTAGAAAATTTCAATTTTGATATAACTTTATGTTACTCTTGATATTCCCTCAATTCCCGTAAAAATGGGTCAGAATTCTTCGCTTCCCATAACCAAGCCTCAAATGGCTAAACCGATCAGCGCCATCTTGAGTCTTGGAAACAATGCTAAGAACCACTTTCAATATTGCAATTTAGACTTTTTATCTGATAATGATGATGATGACGACGACGATGAGGACGATGATGATAACGACGAAGACGGTGATGATTGTACGTGGTGGTGTTGGTGATGATGAAGATGATTATGTTGATAACGGTAATAATAATAAATTTAATCACATCAGTAAAACAGACGTGTTCAATGTTACGACTACTTTTATTACTGCCAGAGCTATACGCAGCATAATTACACCAAATTACTTCACATTACCCTTTCGTTGGAAAATTGATACTTGCGCCGCAGAAGTCTGCTCTGAAAGTTCTTTGGCTAAGTTTGTAATGCGGTAGTCTTTTTATGACTTGGAGAAAATGCGGTTACCTGACAAACATCACGTTTTCAAACTTTTGAGGTAATATTATTGTCGTTATCACTGTTATCTCAAAGGCTTCTTTACGTAGTTTTCGGTTGGCGAAGTAGTTCGTATGTATGTGGTAAACAAATGTCGAGCTAAGCAACACGACATTTTAAAGATGGAATAAACCACACAAGTTCCTATGAATCACAATTTTTGCTACTTAGTAATAGTTTTACTGAGAAATCTCTGATGAACTTTAAAAAAAACAACAACAACAAAAAAAACACTTTCGACGTGTTCCTCAATTCCTCAATTTCTACTGTCACGGCTTCATTCAAAATACCAACATTAGATTTTATACATAAGATTTAATTTTGAAATAAACTTTTTAATGAATTTCCCGACGAATTCGTTCGACGTCTTTTAAGGCACTATAAGTACATACAATAACATCGGTACAGAAGCTGACGAATACTGTACCGTGTGACCGTTACTTCACGTATCATTTGACGTGTCTGAGTATGTGTGTTGATATTGCATTTCTTGGGTTGCTAAAGCATTGTTCAGACTGTCTGGATTGATAGCGCGTAATAATTAGACATTCAAGCAAATCAACTGCCCACCTGACAATAACAAGAGCAACGCGGAGCGTTGAAATGCGCCCACGAATGCATCGCAAATGGTGTGCTTTTAGGGTTGTTTATTTATGTCATTAAAATGGCCAGTAGATGGCGCAAAATACATAAAATCCGTCTGAAAACCAAAAAAAAATGTCATCATTTCTTTAAAAGAGAGCCATTCACCAACTTTAATTAAAATTCGCCGAGGAATTTCAGAGAAACAGAGGAAAACAAAAAAACGAAATTGCCACTAGGGGGCACAGTGTTCATCGGATCAGCAGAGACCGTAGAGAGGTTAGCGTCTTTGGGATCAGTCTAAAAGTAGTCATCTTCTCTTGCTAACTTCACATAAGTACACGTGCTAAATTTAATAAAGATCCACTAGGAGGCGCCACAGTAGTCGAAGTCATCAGAAAATCATCGGCAACCGTCCCCTTCATAGAAAATACATACATGCCAACTTTCACAATAATCCTTAGAGTGGTTTGGTTGACAGAGGGACGAACGCCACAAGACAGACTCAAAAACAACAAAAATGGCCACTAGGTGGCGTAAAAAACCTTGAATCAATCCGATGATGAATGGCTAGCGTCAACTCACTAATGGATGTCTATGTGCCAAATTTTATGGAAAGCTGTTGAGTACCTATGAAGATACAGCTATAAACGTAAAAAACTAAAATTGCCACTAGGGGGCACACCGGTAGACCGAACTGTAAGAAAGTCGTGGTCGTCTGTTGTCAACTTCATATAAATACATTTGCTAAATTAAATAAAGATCCTGTAGAGCGTTTAGGAGATACTGCCATGGGCGCAAAAACAAACAAAACTGCCACTAGGAGGCGCCACAGTAGTCGAAGTCATTGGAAAATCATTGTCAACTGTATTCTAGACCATACATGCCAATTTTCACAATCATCCTTAGAGTGGTTTAGTTGTGAGAGGGGCGGACGTCAAAAAAGCGACTCGAAAATAGTAAAAATGGCCACTAGATGGCGCAAAATCCATCGAAGCAATTCGAAAACGGAAGGATTGCGTCAACTCATTAATAGATGCCAACTATGTACCAAATTTCATGAAAATCGGTTGAAGACCTTTGAAGATACAGAGGCAAACGTAAAAAAATAAAATTGTCACTAGGAGGCACAGCGGTATTCGGGTCGGTCCGAAACTCGTCGCCCTCTCTCGTAGGCCCCATAGGAACACACCTGCCAAATTTCAGTACGATCCTGCCTGGGCGCATAAAAACGATTACGAGCCCGCCGTATGGCATGGAAGTCAGTCAATTTACCGTTACGAAATCTGGACAGTTCGTTATTGCTTGAGATCAGGCTCTACACGTTTAATTGTCACGGCGTGTCATTTTATGCTCAGAATATGGTCTCAAGTGATAATGAACTGTCAGTTTTCCAAGCACTAAACCAATTTCTCACCTGAGTCAGGAACAAGATGAGACAAAGGCTATTTTTTGGTTAATCGGGGATTTGCATTATACCTTTAGGTGCAGATTTGAGGTAAAGGGCTCAAGTGTTACTACCAAAGGACTTCTCGACAAGTATGCAGTGTTACAAAATGTCTATAACAGGGTCTTGAAAAGCTTTCTCTCAAGTCAATGACGGCAAAATCTGGATAAAATCGAACGAAATGTACTGAACGGAAATAATTACGGACTAGTTCACCAATATTAACAGTGGCGGTGGAAAAAGTAGGAGAGCAGATCTTGTCCGAACAAAAATTCTATGTGGACTGTTAAACATTTCTAAGTGGTATAGATCGACCAAACGTGCCATTTTTTTGTTGCAGCTCGCTGTCAACAACAAGCGTGGTTATTGGCAGATAAGGGAACTTCGTACATTAACCCTTCTGCTACATCGCATAAAAAGGTGCATATTAAATACTATATTTGCTAACTTCGACATTGGCCGTTTTTGTTCCATTTAAAGGAGAATGCCACCCTATTTATTTTGTCTTTTTTACCGTCTTAATCGGTCTATATCCACATCGCCTCTTATACGGTCGACCTCACCTTGCCGAGAGGTGTCGCGTTAACCTGTGAGGAAGGTGAGAAACGACGCAGCGACGTCAATGGTTCGCCTGCAGACTGAGTTAATGCCGCTGTATTGCGGTGCATCGTTCCCGTTTGTCCGAACTATGAAGCTGCGAAGAAAGAGGGGGGAATGTCGTTTTTTCGACTTCCTCGAGAGGCCGAAATGCTTAGGAAGTGGCTCGCGGTAGAGAAGAATGAAAGGTACACTGTTAATAGCAAGTATGAGGCCGTGAAACATTTCCGTGTCTGTGGCCGGCATTTCGTCAACAGTGAGTCTCTGAAAAATTCCGGCTTACCAAAGAACTATCCATACTTTCCGTTGTCTGTGCATGTTCACGGCGCCTCTCTAGTAGTGTTTCTTGATCAGTGTATTCCGGTTCGAACTGATAGCCCGTGAAACCTAACGATCCGACCCGTGAAGTCATCGTTGGATGAGCTCTTGACTAAGTCGGGATTGGCGCCGGGCGAGTTGCCATGTATTCTGCGTTCTGTTTCAAAATGAAAATTATTCTCATCCTAACCAATGCTTATATAAAACTGAAACAAAGTCTGTCTCATTAGATACAATTTGTAATGCCTTTGCAGTATTCGTGAGAGCAAATGTTGAGAAGCCAGCAATGAATAAACGACTGTGTTACCGGCTTTTGATGCCGGCAATGAATAAAGGTAATTGACCGGGCACCGAGGCTGTGTGAGCGCATGCTAATTCAGTGTTTGCTGACAGAAAGCTGTTGCGAAACACTTACTCGATTTTATATGCTATGGTCACATGTTAGGGGAATCTTTATTTAGAAATACAAATACATTATTCAAATCATTGTTAATGTGCAACCTTTGCCCTTACGGTCTGTGGAAGGGGAACCCGACTTCGCGGTCGCCGACAAGTAAGTTGATTTTCAGTTTCGTGGCTAATTCACGTAAATAATTAAGTGCACATTATTTCTTTGGCTCACTATTATTAGTGTTTTAGTGGGGCGTAGGCGCACGTAGGCATTTAAACGTATCGCCTACGCACCGGCCGTACGTTCAGTGCTCAAGGTGATACGGTGGGCTTTCGGCGCCTACTTACATCTACTTTTACCACTACAGCACTGACTATTATAGTCTTTTAGTGACTGCAGGTTTACTTTCCAACTCAAGCTGGTTTATGTTCGTGCCAATCCCGGCGGCCGCGACGGGCCTGATCGAGTTCCGAGCCACTGGCCGGGATTACAAGCGTTTTGTGTGTTTAGAACTCAAAAAAATCACAAGTCTAAACAACACAGATCTAGGTTCTCTTGTCTGTATTTCACGGAAGAATACTTGGAATTTATCTCCGAACAAACCCTAAACTCCTGCTACGGACCTTGGTAAATTGGCCTGCCGAACTTCTTCGTAGGCTTTTGTATGGTGTGTCCAAATACCAATAAATCCGTTACAGCGAAATAAAACAACCCGTTTTTATAAGAACTCGGTGTATTTTTAAGGGTTTTACATCGACGTTTGGTGATATACTGGTGTTAAACGATGAATTCAAGCGATAAGTTGACACCAGTAACCCGTGTTGTGAACTGCTGAACAGACAGCGTGTGAAACCAATGACGTCATTGGATAATTCCAACACCCCAGTCCGTCTGCCGTCAGGTGTCAGGTAACGTAACCGAACGTTGCGTTAGCGAGTAGAACTACTCGATCTAAATTGATACAAAATAGGTATTTTTTGGGTGGCATTCTCCTTTAATACCAACTTTCAATGAAAACTATAGTTCAAATTCCTCAGTTAAATCACTGTGTTCTAAGAATATAGGGACTCGTTCCACATAAAATTGTTGTGTGTTTTGTATGTTCGTTACCAGCTGGCATTTCATGTCGAATATATGCCGCACAAAATCTCTCGACTGCAGTCTATGAAAATGCAACCAACTTGTTTGAAAACATGGAACAGGAACACCAGAGGGGCGTGAAGGTTGTTTTTATTCTTCAATGTTAAATTTTTGTAAGCGGACATATGGGTTTTAAGTCCTAACATTTCCAAACTTAAACCCGGACTCGGTGACCGCTGCCATAGCCGGCTGGTCGCCAGTTCTCGATAAATGTCTCCTCCAGAATTCAACTTAATGCAATTTTTCAACTTGCTTATCATCGTGGAGCGACTCCCACTTCTTTGAAAAGGAACGTTTTCAACAAGAGACAAAAATGATAACACGGTGGGTATCTTCACGTTTAGATACAAGTTGCAAGGAAAAGATTACAGTCTGAATTCAGTTCTTCCTTGCAAACTACAGAAGGAAATAGTTATATCACAAACAATAGCGTGCTTGCCGATAGTTCATAAATGATCAATTTTTAAAGTTGACGGACGTCTTCACAAAATTTTAAATCTCAACCTCCTCGTTTCCAAAAAATAGGTCTATCGCATCTGTCAAGACGTTTCTCACAATCATATCGTTAAAGTTGAACCTGAGAACCCCTTTAAAATACTTTTGAAACAGCACTGTCCATTATGGGAAACCCGGTGAAAACATGGAACCATAAATGAGATTTTAAAATCTTCGAGGACCATGATGTATTAGCAGTTTACTTAGCGTGTATTATGTACCCGGCATTGTCTCCTCAATGATGATGATGATAATGATGACGATGATGATGATAATGGTTAACAAAATTCATGCCGTGTCACCCCGGAGGGTATTACTGCAGAAGAGGTATTTGAAAAGTGCCGCCCAGAAGGGTGTTTTTTCACAGCAAAAAGTACTCTCCAAACTGGTGCCATTTTCCACAAAATACTATCTAAAAGGTACCAATTCTGAATTTCTGGTACAGAATTGCGAAAATGTGAACTTTTACCCAAAATTACTCTCTAAATGGGTCACTTTTTGTCGAGCCCACTCTTTTTAACTGCATTTAAAATGACTAGGTATCCAAATTTTCGGGCGGCAACCCTCGTTAAAAAGTACCCCAGTCGTTTCAGATACCGTGATTTGTTCGTGATTTTGGTCATTTATTTTGTGATATGAAGTTGGTTTTGTAAAATGTAACAACGGTACATTTCTCGCAAGTTCGTTCGACGAAAAATGTTACAATGACGTAAAATGTAACAGTTACATTTTACGAAATTGTTACATTTCACGGCGTGTCATGGCTCTTTCTCGGATTGTTTGAATGAAATTCTGTCAAATGTGCCAGCTCGAATTTATTGATGTGTCCCTATGCACTTTCCATTGTTTTTTTTAAAATGAGTAGTTCCTTGGTATAGTCAAAAATGTATCCAGTACAATTTCAACTCCAGACAAAAGGAATTTCCAGGATCAGGTAACAAGTTTGTTATTGTTAAAGCGTTTTTGCAAACTTTTGTTGACGCTGACAGGTCATAAACCAATTGTGTATCGAGCATTACAGTAAACACACTTACTTTGCTAAGCACAGCAGAAACAGTGACATCCTACTTTGGCTAATATTTGTCGTATTTCTTCGGTAAAAAACGACCACACCAAAACTTTTTAGGAGAATTCAATTTCAGAAGCTAATTAAATAAAAAAATCAGTCCTATTAGTTATATCACAAACAATACCCTGCTTGCCGATAGTTAAAAAATAATCAATTTTTGAAGTTGGCGCGCGTCTAAACAAGATTTTAAAACTTAACCTCTTCGTTTCCAAAAAGTAGGTCAACTCTGCATCCGCAGCTGTCAAGACGTTTCTCACAGTATCGTTAAGGTTGAACCTATGAACATATTTAAAATTCTTTTGAAATAGCACTAGCTGCATGTCCATGATGCGAAGGCCGGTAAGCGCAGAAAACATTGAACCATAAATGAGATGATTTTACAATCTTTGCACACCATGATGTATTAGCACTTTGCTAAGCATGTATCGTGTATAGTATATTGCACTGTGTCATCGATAATAATAGTAGTAACAGTAATATTTAGCGTACTAATGATGATTAGCCAAATTCATGCGGTGTCAGCCCGGAGGGCATTCCTATAGAAGAGGTATACGAAAAGTGCTGCATAAAATGGTGTTTTTTCACAGCAAAAAAAATCCAAAATGGTACCACTTTCAACAAAATATCTAAAATGGTGACTTTCCTGAATTTGTGTAACAGAAATGTGCGAAAATGTGAAATTTTACACAAAATTACTTTAAATGGGTAACTTTTTTGTCCAAACCCAATCTCTAAATGGGTAGGTATCCAAATTTTCGGCGGAGCTCCTCATCCAAAAGTACTCGAGTACCCCCAGCCCTGTCAGATACCACTTTGTGATCTGACGTTGGTTTCATAAAATGTAACAATGGCACATTTCTCGAATGCGCATTCCACGTAAAATATAACAATGACATAAAATGTAACAGTTGTTACACTTTTTGAAATTGCTACATTTTACGGCTATCATCTGCTTGCATGAACGCTTTTTAGTTGTTCAAAAATCAGGAGAATATGTCAAATGATTACAATTCAGTTATAGAAACGACGATGAGAGGTGCATTTTTATTTCTTGGTAGTGGTGAACGAGGCTTCCCGAACAACACGGCTCACCGTCGTACTCATGGCTCACAGACCTGTAAACTTAACTTACTCACTCACAAACACGGCTCTCTAACAGGGGTATCATAAGCCTAGTGCGACATAAGTCCGATTTATTACTGTAACAATTCGTGATTTATCCCAGTAATAATTCTTCAGGCAATCAAAAGCCAGGAATAATTACTGCTGCATTATTGGAGAATGCCGAAGCAGCAAATATTTACTAAATCATGTTATGAGGAATATTGTACCAGAGTCCTTGGGGAGGACGTGTGTAGGCCTACTGATCTGATATTTCCTTCACCAGTTTAAGAAAATAACAGGGGGACAAATGATTATTGGTGAAAAGCATAAGTGATCAAGTGGACCAACAAGAGGAGCTAAGGTGGTCAAATATGAGGGCTGATAATCAATTAGTGCCACCCCTCCCTATAGCCACATATCTACTGCTCAAAATTGCATAAGTAGAAATGCACACATGAAACCCATAAATTAGTCTTTATTAAAACAAAGTATAATGTTAACATGAGGTCCATCAAAGATGTTTGCCTCTGGAAAGCAAACAACTGAAGACATAATAAAATAATTTGAAAATAACACTTAGTTTTAAACCCCTATTTGATATTAAAATTTCCTACTCGTTTCTGATTGTCCTCAACCTGCAACCACAAGCTTCTAAATCTAACCCCAAATGACAACCACATGGCTTATCCATAAGCAGGGTCTTGGTTTACCAACAGTCCGATTCCCAGTCACAGCTAATGTGTTATTGTGAATGGACCCTGCCTTTTCTATACCAAGCAAAACATTGGAACTGATGTTAAATAACTGGTCCAGGACTGTTTATCAAATTCACACTTAACCACTATCTTCCTGAACTATGTTTAATGAGCTGTGAGGAAGTTAGGACCCTAGCTAAACCGGCATACGACCTTTGATTAAACAGGCCCCAGGATCTTCCAGGACAAAAGAAAATTCCAAGTTATAGGCGCGGGTAACAATCTACAAGGACTAACTCTAAACAGAAACTACAAAATACATGCACAGGTGTATTTTTGACTTCTGAACTATCTTTGAAATTCCATGACTTTTCAGGGTGTTTTGCTGTCAAAGATTTTTCTAATCCTAAATCAAAATCAATGACTTTCCAGACAGACCATCACAATTTTAGGCCTTGGGCTGACTATATGTATGCACCATGAGATAAAAAACAATACTAAGTCACTAATAACATGATAAAAATTGTAATATTTATATTTGAACATTTCCACAAATAAGCCTTACTGAGATTTAATAAATAGAAATAAATAATAATTTAAATTTCCTGGTCTACTAACTACTGTCTACCAAGTGCATATCAAATGCGGCCTTAAAATCATAACATCAACTTTATGAGTAAAACTAATTTGCAAGGTTTTGTTAAGCCATTCCATGAAGTATTACTCTCGTCTTAAGATAATTTCCAACCTTTGAACGATGGCATATCACTCAGATTTAATCAACTTATTCTATCAACCCACAATAAAGTGAATTTTTTGAATCTTCATGATGAAACAAATGTATCTATCAATGACAAAGGGGACGCCAGCTTCTCTTAATACTGCATTCATATGGTGTCCGATCAGAAGAGAGATCAGATGTACGATCCACCATCTGAAAAAATTCCATATTATCATGTGAGCACTTGTCCTGTGATCTGCCTTCTTATTGTCCACACCCAAATAAACTAGCACCGATGGGTTCCAAAACTTCCCCCCATTCACAGAAACGGTGGACTTTATATGTCTAGCGGTAATATTTTACAGAGTAAAAGAAGGAAACTAAAGTCTTGCCAATTCATGCCATAACCTAACTGGGACCACATTGCAAGGCTGGCTTGTCACATTACAATTATGATATTATGCTTCAATCCCAAAAATCCCACTCGTCATTTAACTTTCTTAAACAGGTCTGTGAGAAGAGACAAAAGAGGCCGAAGGCATCGAACAGCTATAAGTATTCAAACCTACACAACCATCCTACATCATAAAGACAATCATCCACTGACAAGCGGGACAAACTAACACATGAAACTGATTAACCTCAGTCATTTAAGTCATTTTATAATTTGAAAACATTGTGAAAAACACCAAGAATAAGCAGATGATCAAAATTAGCGATAAGATTTTGTGAGCACTTGCAGGTGCTCTCTAATGTGAAAAATTAAACAAAGAAATAATATGGAAAAACTTGCAATTACCATTAACTACATTTTCAAGGTAGTCATCTCTTTGGTGAATATCGCGGGTTTTCTGGTCGTTCCGTAAATGAGCGCAGTTCGTACGTTGCAATTCTCGAGTCGAATTCGAACTTGTCTCGAGAGAAAATGAGACGAATGTCAGTGTGAAGGTAAATCTTGCCTGACTTTGTACTTGAATACCTATGAAAAAATCAAGTTGATGTAATCAGGAAATTATACCTCCAGGTAAAGTAACTCATAAGTGATGCAAATAATTTTTTCTCAAAGGACGTACATCGGTGCAAGCATTTAACTTAAAAAAATGCAGTCATGTCACTCGTTGAAATGCAGCACCCAAAACCAAATTGACAAGGAGATGCCAAGCTTTTATAAAAAGCTATAAATACAAGTTTCACCTTAGATGAATGAGGTATCGTAGATAGGTAGGTAAGTTCATGGCCTCATGTGAACTTCTGAGGACCGGCATGTAGAAGGTGCGTTGCCGTAGAAACGTCTGACAGTTGGGAGGCATGTCGGTGAGATCATACATGACAACAAACATCTTGACCACAGCGCCCTCGGGGTTGAACAGCGTCTGTAAAAAAGGAGGCGAGAGGTGAAAGCCAGTATCTAGTCATGACAAGAAGAGTTGCAAAGGACACTGAACATGATGAAAGTGAAAACAATAGAATGAAAAGTGTGTATTATAATGCATTATCATGTTTTGTCATGTAAGCTCATTCAAGTCACCCTTAAACCTGAAGTATTTAATAGTACTACTGGTCATAGTAAAGAATATAATTTCCAAAAAGGAATAAAAAAACATTAACTAATTGCTTTTTCACTCTAAATGCATTTATGGTCAATCCTGACTGCAATGCAGCAATCTTCAATTACAGGGAGCTAAAATGCATTTTGGTGTCCTAAAGCAACAACTAAAACTTAAAATTTGACATTGGCAAATTAACCTGTTATCAGGCATATGATGATGGTGGTCAGAAGTTCATAACACAATATGGAGTCGATGCAATCCTAAGCACTTCCAGGACCATAAGCTGGACATGCTACTAGTCATCAAGTTGAAAACAAAGTCTTGATTTATTAAGCACGTCTAATCTTAATTCCATCAGCTTAATGTGCATGGGCATAAAACCACAAGGCATTCACCAAACAGACTTGTAGGAATTTCAACTGTTTCGACTATGGTAAAATCTCACCAATTTAGGACAAAATGAAGGACAAGTGAAATGTCATTTTCTTACTCTTTTCAAAAAATAGCTGTTTAGCATTTTCAAGTTCTGAAGTATAGCTACCATAAGACTAGTTTGAAGCTCTTGAAAAATGAAAAAGGACAATTTTGGTAAATCTGTTCATAACTGGTGAGAATATCCCATATGTGTGCTGACTACTCTGAGGGCGGTCTATTAAGACATATTTGTGCTATGTGGTTTATGATGAATAAATACCGCACTTTAAAAATCAATGGCATTCTCTTTTTGTTGTTCAAATCACCATTGTTCAATCTCTAGAAACCCACCGATGAAGTCACATTTACACGTTTTTTATTACCAAACACCTGGGGACCATTCTATAATCCACAATACTTGAAAGTTGAAGATAAGTGAGATCAAGGACTTAGCTTGTAATGCCTGCCAAACTTGCAAGAATCTAATAGTATAAGCCTTGTGGAAAGCACCTCTGAGCTTCATTTATGGGTTTTCCAAATCCTAGATGTATGATCACAGAAATGCCTTGCCAAGTGCATGAAATGCCTAAGTCTATTTTTAGCTATGTAATCATTTCTTTAATCCCAAGATATTAATTTTTGACACCACACCAGGAAGATACTGAAAAGTAATAAATTTTCAATGAACAGATACATTGCATCAATAAGTTCTTTTAAGTTGGTGTTTCCAGGGTAGCACTTGGAATATAAGTTGAAGAACTGCAACCAGTGGTGACCAGAGTACAGAAATTCTCCACTTAATTCGCACAAAACAAATGTATTTTTCGATTGGCAGGTTGTGTGAAATAAACTGAATTTGTGGTTGACTGGTGTTCGATATTAACTGAATAACCAAACACCATCATGTGCACGTGGGCAAATTTAACAAAATTCCACCTATGTGTTGCCATCATGATTCAGTTAACAGTAATTAAATTACTCATCCTCTTCCAATATAAGAGTACTTTAATAGCGGAGTTGCAACCGAATCGATTTAACGATTGCGCATGTCCGGAAATTAGGGTGCGCAAAGGCTATTGGGATTGATTAGGGTATATGGAATGGCCGATTGGTTTGCACGAAGTGTGATTTGTATGTATTAAACTACGCTGCTGTATGTAATTCTGCCGCTATTCGCCATAATGAGCACCCATACCCCAAAAAGTGTCCCAACGCGTTTTCAGACTTTGCTAAAGTAAGCGCCCAGCACATGAACTACATGCGAAAAATGCCTTACCAACAGTTCTAAAGTCTACAATTTGAAAATTGAAAGATCCGACAGTCCTGAATTTGTAGACCACGAGCCTCACCGTTATGTCCGTATACACTTCAAACTTACGCCGCGATGCAAAAAGAACGCAAAAGTTTTGCTGCTCTTGCGAGGGATTTGCCCCACTACGCGGGTCTGGACTTTGAAAACAGACGCAGCGTACTTCCGGTACAGATCTTCACCGGCCTCAACAGGAATCCAAACTTCTTTGTACACGTGAAAACCGTGAATCGAAGACTAATAAAAAAACTCGACCAGTGTTAGCACACGGCCAAGAAGCGCGCGCTGCATAATGTACCGGCTGTCATCGAAGACATTTAGTAGGGAACTATCTATTCATGAAACGGGTAACATAGCATCGGCAAGAAATAAATACTGGCACTAATTTCCGAAAGTTTCTAATACCATAAAAAACTTTTGCATTATTTTTAAGATAAATTATTTAACTAATCATAATTGGTGTTTTTAAAGTCAAAATGACCCACTGATAGTGAACACATTCGCACCCTTACACCCCAAATCTTCCTGAAAATAGCTGTTACACTACGGTCACGCATCCACTCACCCGGCGACTCAATGAGTGACATATCGGTCTTACTGAAACAATTCTCGAACGTTTTTTAGCAGATGAGGCCAGCAAGTGTTAAGCTAAATATTAAAACATGCTCTGCTTGACTGCTTGAGTTAATTTCTTTGGATACAATGCACACCTAGATCATTACATCGCATTTACTCTGGCAAATGAACTCTGATGACAAGCACACGCACGCTTACTCTCACACACACGCATACAAACTTCAAAACAGATGTCACGTGACAACAACATGTGTGTTCCTCCAGAGTTTATTCTCGTGTTACGGGCTACAATCTAGTGCAGATTTGGACTTAATCTGCAGTTAATCCAGACTCCACAAGAACTTAAAAATCTTAGACACGCTATTTGGAAAACTTGAGGAGGATTTCAGGTAATTTGTCGAGTCGAAGCTGTATTCTTATTCAAGAATTCTAGCCCCATCGACGATTGCAAGACCGGCAGCTACGCATTTGTCGTGATTATCCTCAAAATTGCTCATGTTGGCTTGGTTCTGGTCAAGCGAAAACAAGTTTTTCACTACCAACCGCCGTGGAGTATTTGTTACTGTTTCTTTCAAGGGAAATATTGTTGGGCAGTTTCCAAGATACGTTTTCTTGCCGGCGCCATCAAAATGAGCGCTGCATACTTTATGCTACGAAGTCGGAAAGAATTCACTTAGTCGGCCTTTGCTACAAGCTCTACCGATGTGTCTGACCCATGTTTAACGCAGTTCTTGATCCTTGGGAAACACTATAACTAAATTCTTTATCTCGCTAACTGGTATTATAGCAGCCAGGCACACAACACGTATAACCTCCCTGAGGCCGGTTCGCCCCCACGCTTGCCGACGTACTTGTTTACTGGCTTAACTACAATACAACATTCTGACCCATTTCCAATATGGCGGCGTTGCAACTCCGCTATTGAGAAAATGTTTTTGGGTTACGGGACACTTATCTAGGTCACTAGGTCACCTCTTTCACATCATGTTAGAACAGCATGAGATATAACATATAAATTATAAATGAGTGGTGTGGTGAATAACCAGGGATCAGACTTAAGTAACACATTTAAAAAGGTGCCTATTACATATTCATGCTTTGCCGACAGAACTGACCACATGTGAATTAGGTGAGACAAGAAATTTCCCATGTATGGTCTCATGCGAAATAAGTGAAGTACAAAATATTATTTTTCTACACATTTTTGGGTGTGTAAAATGACGAGGCGAGTAAGCTAAATTAGTGGAGAATTACTGTACTCTTTTACTGTAGCTTCTTTTTAGTTGTTTCACCATGATGCTTCCATTATGTTATGCCACACAATAGACAATGTATAACTGCCACAGGCAGGGAGTGATTATATTCACACAAACATGAACAAAGCCACAAAGATTATACAAAAATCGTTTATTCTTTTGTTGATGTGTTTGTGAATCATCACCTCAGTCAACTACAAAATGGACACTAGAGATCGAGTTTGGTTAAAATGCACTGTGAGCCCAAGATCGTAACAATGAAGTTATGTCAAATTACCAATGAAATTAATGTATTTTGGTGAGATCGCTTTTCACAACTTACTGTGTTCATAAAGTGCCAAACTCTGTGCAGCAACTTGGACTTGGTGAATTCGTCATACATTATCAATGGTCATATGTATGCAGACACACAACTCTCTCAGGATCAAAATTATGTTTTGTCTTCGTTTCCATGGCATCTTGCTAAGCTACGAAAACCTCCTTTACGCTACATCATGGCTATTCAGTGAATGAAAGGGCTGTAGGTATACACAAAACTGCTCTATGACTGGCGGGAGATTGGACTGAATGACAGCTCAGTAACCTTTGAACTTGGATATGTAGTAAAGAAATTTCCACACCATTGAGGTGAGTCTGGGAAATTGTTTTTTTTCTACCATAAACAGGCATGATGTCAATTTTAAAGTCAACTAGAAATGAAGGTAAACAATTCATCCACACATGCAGTCAATATTGCAACAAACTTAAAATTTAAAAGTTAAGTCCTACATATCCCTATTTACTCCAACGAAGACTAATTGTCAACTGACACGCCAAGTTGTGTTTTTCATATTGCATCACTGCGAGAACACAGGGCAAAGAATAAAATGCATTTGTGTTGAATACTGGACTGAATAGAATATACCATATAAGGAATTCTTTTTGACGTTGAGAGATGTAAGCCAATAAGCCTTGCCGTTCTTTACATTTGGTAAATTATGTCATTGGTGACGCTACATAATGTAGAGACCAACTTATATTACTGGTGATGCTGCGTAATGTAGACAGCAAATTATGTTATTGGTGATGCTACATAAGGTATAGAGCAAATCATGTCAGTAACTGGTGATGCTACCTAATGTAAAGAGCAAACTATGTTACACTTCATAAGGTAGAGAGTATGTCAATGGTGATGCTACATAATGTAGAGAGCAACTTATGTCACTGGTGATGTTGTCGCAAAGTAAAGAGCAAATTATGTCATTAGTGATGCTACGTAATGTAAGGAGCAAATTATGTTATTGGTGATGCTTCATAAGGTAGAGAGCAAATTATGCTACTGGTCATGCTATATAGGGTAGAGAGCAACTTATGTCACTGGTGATGTTGCATAATGTAAAGAGCAAATTATGTTACTGGTCATGGTACAAAATGTAAAGAGCAAATTATGTCACTGGTCATGTACTGTGCAGACGTCATAAAACAACAGTGTTTAGCTGGTTTGTACTGTGTAGAGGTCACAAACAGCAGTGTTTAGCTGGTTTGCACTATGCAGACGTCATAAAACAACAGTGTTTAGCTGATTTGTACTATGTAGATGTCATAAAACAATAGTGTTTAGCTGGTTTGTACTGTGTAGACGTCATAGAACAAGTGTTTAGCTGTTTTGTACTGAGTAGGCGTCATAAAACAGCAGTGTTTAGCTGGTTTGAACTATGTAGACGTCATAAAACAGCAGTGTTAAGCTGGTTTGTACTGTGTAGATGTCATAAAACAACAGTGTTTAGCTGGTTTGTACTGTGTAGACATCATAAAACAGCAGTGTTAAGCTAGTTTGTACTGTGTACATGTCATAAAACAACATTTGGAAAAGTTTCCATTATTTGCAGCAAGGTAATCAGCCTTTAAAAATTGACAAATGGCAATTTTGACAATTATTTTGGTGCGAAATAACTGGAGAATTACAGTACTGTTCAACAAAGGCTTTAAACTCAACATAAACAATGTTTGGATGACGAAAGTGCAGAGGTGATTGTTAGCTTATGTTTTAATATCTCTTAAAGCTGCACAGTACAAACTAGTTACTCCACCTAGTGTTAAGTCATGGCACCAAGTGTCCAGTCATAGAACTAGATTTTTCTAATTCGACTAGATGCCAAAATGCTTCTGGCGAACAAAATGACACGTGATTTTCATTATTTATCCATTTGGGGGTCAGCATTAAAGTACGGTTGAACTCGTGTACAAGAAGAGTCAAATAAAACATGGCAAGAAAATATGAGTGTTTGCCTGCATGAGTAAAACAAGATGCCAATGAAACTTTGATTATTGATAACTCAAAGATAAACGAGTTTTGTACAACTGGTTCACACAAGATTAATCTTCACACACACATTAATGCAAGTCTTAATTATATAAACTGGAGGTGGGCATAAATGTGTGTATCTGCTTTTAAGATGTGAAAATTTTATTAGAAATTTTGTGGATAAGCTGAATATGGGCTTGAACCTGTTCAAGTACGGTATTAATTTATTTGTATAAATGTATAAATGTTTTGTTACATGTAATCTCATTTATCCATATACCTAATGTACACGTATTTAATTATCAATTATTCTTTATCTTGGACCAGTCTTTTGTTAAAACTCTCCTGTGTTATCTTTGTCAGCATAATTTTTATCCATCATCTGTTCTGTTCATACAATTTTGTATTTTCTCATATTTTGTCCTACACATGTATTTTTTTCAAAGCCTATGTTGAATCAATTCTTAATGGAGTCTGTCCGATACAATGACTTGACAGGTAGGACAAACCTACAAAACACTTCTACACCTGTGCAAGGACAAGTTGAGACCATTATGTCACCTAGATAAGCGGTCAAATTCATAAGCTTGTTTTTTACATTGTACATTGTCAAAGGTTAGAACTTGAATTAATTAATTAGGGAAATGATTGAATCCTTTGAAGCACAGAAAAAATGCAGTTATTAATAAACCCTTCAAGGAAGAGTTGCCAGACAAAAATGAATGTCATATGGTAGACAGTCCACAGACAATCTAATACCATTTGCTGAGGTATAATCTCATTCAAACATGAACACCACGGTTTTCCACTCAAGTCTTTTCACACTGTTTCATGCACAAGGTCAAATTCTACAATTAATGCGTGTGTATGTGAAGTATGCCAACCAAGGGGCATCACAACAACAGAAGGTGTGAGTTGCAACGGCGCTCATATTGTGTACAGGTGTCAAGCCCAGCTCTGGATTAAGTTTTCGCAGGGACCTAAGCTATAAGCCCAGTTGGCCATTCTGCTATAAGTCTTTTGATTTACTATGAAACATCAGTGATCTCATTTATTTGTAAATAAACAATTTATTATTTATTATTATTATTTTATTAATGTAATATTTACAATGCATTTTGATTGCTGATGTCTTCATTATTTGAAAGTATATTCAGTATTTTTCTGCAAAACATTCATGAACAATGACCAAGGTAGCCCTAGTTATTTTGTCTGGCTCATGCACTTGCATAGTTTCCAAAGACATTGGGGAAACATGCTATAACTATAAAACTCTTTTCATGCCTTATGTTGTTTCATATGCAGAGAACTTCCCAGTTGAAATACGCAACCTCCTTTTTACTAAACTGTGAGGTGTGATTGTGACGCAGTGTTTATGGCCATGAGCTGTAGCTGTATAGTTATGTTAATGGACAATGCGACCTTGAACAATCAAGCAGAAAAATTCTACATAAATCTCCATCTCAGTTTCTTGGATAACTATAACCAAACACATCAGTATAATGAATACGAGATAATCAATCTAGTCGTAGAAGGCAGATTTGATTTACTACCAGGTTTACAACATGACAGGGCACTTCACAACTGTGGACAAGACAACACTGCCATCTTTTGATGGCAAAATAAGCCAAATCCCTACTGAATGCTGCATAGTTTCTATAGCAACAGCAGCAACTTGGGGAGGTGAGGAGAAAGTAATGCATAATTCAAAACACTGGAGAGCTTGACAACCAAAAAATTTGGTTCACAAATGAGATGATCTACTCTCTTCGCATGCATAGCATATTTTATATAATGTTTTTGTGTTTCACCAGCCTGAAGAAACGAAATAACAATGACCTTATGTATCTTAAGGTTATCTGCAACCTTATTTACCGTCCTCCATTCTCGTTAGCTTTGTCAACTAGTAAAGAAAAAAACAAAGATCAGGAAATATAAATACACTTCTTTTATTTATTTGACCTTATTATTTTTACGTAAAAACCTTTTTTAAGTCAAAATTTCATTTTTAAGAAAGGTACATTCATAGCAAAATAACCCCTCAGTCGATTTTAAAGAAACCTTTCTTAAATGAAAACTTCACCAGTTACCTCAAAAACGCTCTTAGGAATTTTCGATTAGTCTTTGCATTTGGTTTCTATGACAAATCAACTCGCAAAACGTAATGTATTTTTGTAAAAAATTGAAGTCGTATTCGTCTTTGTCACATTACGCAAAAACTAGGCCTTATATCAAAAATCCTAACAGTATTTTTGAGATTGATGACCAAATACTAAGTTTGGAAAGTTTCAGCGAAATCCATCTAGCCCTTTTTGAGCACTAGTGTTCCTAAATTTAAATAAGGTCGATTTGCCGAAGCCGAGAAAAAGTCGATTTAACTGGGACTAGTGAATATCTCAAAGTCTTCGGTTAATTATTCGTTGAAAACTAGTTTTCGGTACACATAACCTATACAGGTCCTAACTATGTTAGGTATTTCAACGTTCACTCGCAACATCAACTGATTTTGCAGTGCGTAACTAACTTAATTATCATTAACACCTCCAATAGACGTATTGTTCCCAGCCAACTTTTACTGTTTATTTACAACCTACTTTCTAAGTAGGTCACAGTTCATAGCCTGTACACGTGACGTGCTGGGAAACTGATACAAAACCAAGTAAGAAATGGATTACAAAAATCGAATCGATGGTTAAAGCATGTCATTAGCATGAGATCGAAACGTCGAAATGTCAACTTATTAATTGAATTAAGGAATTAGGGCAAGGATTTATCTCTTTTCACAACTTTCTATGTTCATGACCACAGAGGCCTGAGGCGACTCGTATCACTCGTTTTCAAAGCCAACGGTCGTATGCATGTAAACGCACAACTCCCTTAGGATCAAAACTACATTTTGTCTTTATTTTCCCCGGCACCATTCTATCATAAGTACACCTCGTTGGCTCAATGTTATGGCGACTTTGTGAATGAAAGGACTGAGGGTATGCGAAGCTGTTCTGTACCTGGCGGGAGATTTGATTTAAACGAAAGTCCTTTAACCTTGGTTAAGAAGTAAACAAATATCCACGCGGTTGTGCAGGTCCAAGGTGGTTCTCCTAAATCTTTTTTCCTTACTACGCAGTATATATTTTGTATTTGAAGTTCTCCGAGAATGAAGATGAGGTATTTTGCTAGACACAAGTGAAATATTATAAAAATGGCCAATTTTTGTGAATAAGGTTGGAGATAACCTTAAATAAGCATTCCTTCTTAAAACACAGTCATCAGTACACATTACTATGACTTAATTTTTCAGACTGTTCAACAACAGATCATCACTCTGATATCATCCTGACAATAGATGGATTTCACTAGTATTAAAGTCCTAGAAGCATACGATTTTAACCTTTATTAAATGGTTAGAAGAAACTAAAAGGAACCAAGCAGTAACTATACCATAACCAATACACAATCCGTAGTCAAAGAAAGTTTAAATAGACATGCTTCTCATGATTCCAACCCAAAGAACACACCGCCATTTCGAACTAACCGCGAAACCAAAAGTATAATTCATTATGTGTAACTGGAGCAGTGTCTGTTACTTGCAAACCACCTTGGACAAAATAATCGATAGTGAACCTTAAATTTTAATAAACCCAAATCAGGGACAATTTGTATTGAAACTATTGACGAAATGTGGCAAATGAATTTTCACAGAAATTATTTTGCTGGACTCGGACCTGCAGCCGATGACCCGGTGCGGACGAGAACAGCACTGGCGAAAGGTGAAGGCATGTGGTGGCCGGCTGTTTTATCGGAATAAACTGTTCGAATCATAAATGCCATATATATACAAGGATAGCTTCAAAGACTTGCATATAATTATGGACTAGTCACAGTCATGCACCAACAATAAACAAGGCCGACTATGGAGACTAAGCTAAGCGTATTTTACTGGGTGTAATTACCTCTGGTAAGCAAACAGTATAAGGATGGCAACAAACATGCAATATCAAAATGACTGAATAAAACTGCTATACAGTTAGAATATCTTGACGAATAAACTTGTGAACGTATAAAAAAAAATTTAGACAGGGAACCTAAGAAACTGGTGGTCTTCCGCAACTGCTGTTACGGCTGGGCAGCTGACAACCAACAACAAATGACAGAATACCATTTGGTGCCAAAATAATGTCAGAAAGAAAACTTACCATAGTGCTCAGTGGTATAATATAAGTATTAGTGAGTTAAAGTTCGTATAAACTACTACCTGGCGGAGCCTGAATGCCTGGCCTAACTAGATATCTGTGCTCCGCCATGCAGGCCTTGAATTGGTGAAATGCGTGTGATAAAGAGATTAAAAAATACTAAATTATGCTCCTAACACTGTTATATTTTCCAATAGCCAACATTCAGCTCATTGACTACTATTCACTACCCTCCCATCCCATTTGCGTTTTCAATTGCGGAATTTTTATGTTTAGACAACAGAGGTATATAATGTAATATTTCATCACGTTTAAAGTATATTATCCCTAATAATTGAAAATCAAAGCCAATTTAGCAAGTGATTATTTTACCGGCTAAGAGCCACGGAAACTGCAGGGGAATTACTTCGCCGGTTACTGTGTCCAGGCAGCAAAATCAAGCACAGGTGCGTGTTATTACCATTGAGGTGTGGAGCTCACTGTTATTACCACTGAGGTGTGGAGCTCAGTGTTATTACCATTGAGGTATGGAGCTCAGTGTTATTACCACTGAGGTGTGGAGCTCACTGTCATTACCACTGAGGTGTGGAGCTCAGTGTCATTACCACAGAGGTGTGGAGCTCAGTGTTATTACCACTGAGGTGTGGAGCTCAGTGTTAGTACCATTGAAATGTGGAGCTCAGTGTTATTACTATTGAGGTGTGGAGCTCAGTGTTATTACCATTGAGGTGTGGAGCTCACTGTTATTACCACTGAGGTGTGGAGCTCAGTGTTATTACCATTGAGGTGTGGAGCTCAGTGTTATTACCA
>NMRA01000563.1:241423-274103 GCA_002633005.1 Phoronis australis
TGGCAAATGAACTCTGGTGACACACACGCGCTCGCTTACTCACAAATGCAGACGAACTTCAAAACAAACGTCACGTGACAACAACATGTGTGTTCGTCCAGACATTTTTCTCGCCGTGTTGCCGATCATACATGTAGATGGCATGATGTTGCACAGATTTGTACTTAAACCTGTCTTTAATCCAGACTCCACGGGAACTTAAAAAAAAATCTTAGAGACGTTAGAAAACTAATGAAGATTTCAGGTAATTTGCTTGAGTCGAAACTATTTTTATTCAAGCATTGAAGTCGCCATATCGAAGACGGCGATTTCGAGGCAGTCAGTCGGCGAGTTTTCGCCCTGGGATTTCAGCACAATTTTCTGTAAAATGATCGTAATTAAGTAGCAAAGTTTGATAGCAATGCACCACAGTTTTGTTGAAAGTCTTTCATAAATTACAGATACATCACAGAGCGTAAATTTGATGAATCTTAGCTTCCGATTTCACCCGTTTCGGAGACCGGGTTTCAACCGCCTTGTGTTATAATAAGCGCCCCCCTGAACCGAACTTTTCTAAGCGCCCTGGGTGGTTATTACGGCGAATACGGTACTTGGTACATAAGATTTCGAATTAAATTGCCTTTTGAGATACGAACTTTAAGCAGAGTGTTGGCTCAATCACATAAATGCACAACTGTAAGCAATGCATGGGTTACAGAATGGCTGAATATCATTAAAATGTTGAAGACAAAACAAGACATAGAGATTTTCAGCAGGTCGCACAGGAAAGCACCTCTCAGTGAATTTAAGAAATCAGCTATCACTGATCGCGCAAGATAAAGCAATCGTGTGACTGACGGGAAAAATGCAAAAATAATTGCAAGAGAAAGTGACACTAGAAAAAGAAAAATAAGGAAATCCATCTGCATTAGAAAACAATCCAATATCCTGAACAGAGACGATGGCGCATTTGAACTTTCGTGCGTTTATGACGTCATCTTGACCCTCACTACGTCACATGGTCACACTGAGGAAGGAAGCAGTCAACATCGACTTTTGAAAACTTCTGCCATTTAATGGTTGAATTTCCTGGATTTTAGAAGAAATTTCTACTGTAATACATGGGTAAATTTCCACAACAGACCCTGGGCCTGCTTAAGGCGATGCACGATCTTATTGACTTGTCAGTGTATTAAGCCAAATATCTACACAACTTTGGAGGAGCATGATGCATAATAATGAGCCTTTGGATAAAGCATGTTTTTAAATCTATTGTATTTTATCCTCTATAAAAGTTTATAATAATAATAATAATAATAATAATAATAACAACAACAAGAGCAACGCGAAGCGTTGAAATGCACCCACGAATGCATTGCAAATGGTGTGCTTTTAGGGTTGTTTATTTGTGTCATAAAAATGGCCACTAAATGGCGCAAAAACATACAATCCATCCAAAAAGGGGAACATGTCATTGCTTCTTAAATAGAAAGCTATACACAAAATTTCATAGAAATCCATCATGGAACTTAGAGAAACAAAATAAAAATGAAAACAGAATAAAATGAAATTGGCACTAGGGGACACACTGTTCATTGGATCCGCCTGTAAGTCGTCATTGTCTGTTGTTAGCTTCATATAAAAACACTTAGTCTAACAAATTAATTTTAATAAAGATCCTGCAGTGAGTTTAGGAGATACAGATGCCTGTATTAAAAATTTTATGAAAATCCGTTGAGGACCTTTGAAGATACAGAGGTAAACATAAAACTAAAATTGCCACCAGGGGGCACAACAGTTGTCAGATCCATCTGAAAATCGTCATAGTCCGTTGTCAACATCATACATTTAGTAAAGATCGTACAAACGGTTTAGGAGATATAGCCATGGGCACAAAAAAACCAAACTGCCACTAGGAGGTGCCACAGTAGTCGAGTCATCAGAAAATCATCGTCACCCGTTCACTTCATAGTAAAAACATACATGCCAATTTTCACAATTATCCTGAAAGCGGTTTGGTTGATAGAGGGGTGGACGCCATAAAACAGACTCAAAAACAGTAAAAATGGCCACCAAGTGGCGCAAACTAGGTTGAATCCATCTAAAAATGGAAATATAACGTCACCTCACTAACAAAAGCCTATACACCAAATTTTATGAAAATACATCGAGGACCTTTGAAGATACAGAGGTAAACATAAAAAAATAAAATTGCCACTAGGTGGCACACCAGTAATCAGATCTGTACGAAAGTTGTTGTTGTCTGTTGTCATCATCATATAAATGCACTTACTAAATATAGTAAAGATCCTGCAAATGGTTAAGGAGATATAGCAAGACGCAAAAAAAAAACTGCCAGTAGGAGGCACCACAGTAGTCGAAGCCATCGGAAAATCATCGTCAACCGTTCTCTTTATAGTAAGAACATACATGCCAATTTTCACAATCATGCTTCAAGCGGTTTGGTAGATAGAGGGGTGGATGCCAAAAAACAGACGTGAAAACAGTAAAAATGGCCACAAGGTAGCGCAAACTATGTCGAATCTATCTGAAAACGGGAGAATAACATCGTCTCACTAATAGATGCTTATACACCAAATTTTGTGAAAATATGTTGAGGACCTTTGAAGATACTGAGGTAAACGTAAAAAACTAAAATTGCTACTAGGGGGCACACCGGTAGTCGGATCCGTCCGAAAGTTCGCTCATGCTGTCCCATCCATAAAAGGAACACATGTGCAAAACTTCATGAACATACGTCAATCGGTTTTGGAGATAGAGCAGCGGACACCGGACGGACGCCGGACGGACGCCGGACGGACAGAGATGACGGCATAATGCATCCACATATAAATATGTGGGTGCATCATAATAATAATAATTATTATTATTTTCTGAAAGAAGAAACCCTGTAGAATTTAATTTTTGACTTTACAGCCATATAATTTTAATTGGATCACACGGCCAAAATTCAGCAAAAAATAAAGGTACATTAATAGCAAAGTGACAAAAAGGTGACCCAGTTTTGTTTGACATAAATGTATCAGATGAAATCTCAAAAATGCCGATACAATTTTCTAAATTATTATTACTACAATCAATGCATCCACAATCAGATGCATTTGACTGCTTTAGCTATGATTTGAGGTACGACCTTCAGTAAAATGGCTCCGAGGATCTTCATTCGTGTTTAATGCCACAGAGGGCACTAAATGATACAAAGCTATGAAAGCACTGACCTTATGCAATAACTTGGCAATTCCCATTTTTTCCTGATAATAGTCACTTACAGGGGTCCCAAGTTTTGAGAACCAGTTTTCTCAATTGAAAAACAGGTACCAAACTGGTTCCCAAAATGCCAGTGTAAGTGACTTTTGCCGTAATCCGTCAGTGAAAGGAAGAAGATTTTGTCCAACGACAGCGACTTTAGTGCAAATTTCCAAGAGCTGATGAACATGTGAACTCTGTTCACTCAAGAAGCTTCATCAAATGCTGGTTCATACACATGCAGTCAACATCGGCCCTTAAGAGTCATTTTACAACAATACCAATTATTGTGTAACTTACAACTTGGACTGTTCCCTTCTTGGGGACATGATAGCCTCGCTTGCCTCGACCAGACAGATTGATGTGTCCCTGTAAATAACAAAAATTTGTTCAACAACCCCCTTGATATGTGCAAGGTCAACAGTTACAATTCAAAGTCTCATTATGACATCACACATGTAATCAAGGCATAAGCCTTACATTCTCCCACAACAATTAACATAACAACAGATCAGATTAACACTGACTCTGGACAGCGCTTTCCCGGTTCAGTGACTTTAACAGACATAGAGGGTTGTGAGCGTATGATAACATCTAGCTCCTTTGTTAACTGCCAAGCACCGTCTTTTGTCTGGTATGACAACACGCAGGCCAATTACCTACCAGGCTTATTACAGATCACCTGTGGGCACAGTCAAACCCAGAGCGAATTGGTACATTCGGAAAGAATAGATTGTCGTAACGTCAGTTGCAGTTGGGCGATTTTAAAGAATCAAAAACTAAACATGATCACCATTTGACGAGGATTTCAGAAATGTTATTGGTTTATGTTCAAATACATTATAACTTAACTCTTATTTTTAATAGCACAGCCCAGTCAGGTTAGATACGATCTTATTGAAGATTAGAGCAATTATCGAACAAAAGAGCTGGCTCTTCAACCATAAATTCCAGAACGGGGTTCATCAGTCATGTAAGATATTGGCTACAGGGGTCATCTTCCCAACTTGTTGTTGGGCTATAGAGTCGAACAAGTTGGGAGCAACAGGAAAACGCCGTAATGTAGAAACCCGTTAACTTTTGACCCATTTATGAATTCAGTATTATTGTGATTTAAGCTCATTTTATCATGAATGTCATTAACTGTGCATGCATGTCACACCCTTATTATGGTGATATGTTAGTTAAGTATTTTGCAAAAGCTTAATGTTGTTTATTTCTGAACCAGCAGGATCCAAATCAACCAGCGACATTATGAATTTATGATTACATTAATGAAAAGTGACACCACCTGAATTCGATGGCTGCTTGCATTCCTCTCAATGAAACAGGTTTATGTGAGACAAGCATTTGTCACACAGTGACTAAAATTGTCTTAAGATGTACATTTTTTAGTCAAAATCCGAATGTCGTGTTGTGACCTTTAAAATGAGGTCAAGATCATCCAACTGGATTGGCATCACATAAACCTTAGAGCAAATAAATATGTAGCTTCCTTCCTGAGACGTCATGCCAAGTCACAATTCAATTTTCTTGCTGTGAGCCTCAAAACAAGGTTAAAATTGCCAAAGTAAACTGGGGACTGGTGATGTACATTTATGCACACAATATGAAAATATGGTGACAACAACACTTTCCAAGTTAAAATTTGATTTTCTTGCTATTGCTTTGAAAATAAGATCAAAACTAACAAAAAAATTCGACTGGCAACAGGAGATGCCCAACCTACTACTTGGCTCGTAATATGAACAAAATGTAAAACTTTCCACTCAAGAAAAAGCATCAATGGAAGTTAAAACTTGCATGTTCTCATAGTGACCTTGAAATCTAAAGTTACCATCTTGAAATATCCACCAACAGCATTTTCAAAATAATTTTTTTCGAAATGACCTTGAAAATGTCAACGAGATCACCAAAATTGACTGACGCCAGGAGATGTCCTCCCGACACCATGGTAAGAAATAAGAACAAAATCTGAAACTAATTCTATAGTGTGACCTTCTCGTGTACATCTGTATGTATGGTCATGAATACTTTATTCCCCATTTCGCACGCTGAAGGGGACAATCATCATTTCTAAAGATTGTATTTCCTACCACCATTGACACTGGTATTATCCTTTACAGGCAGATCTAAACGAAGGATGGTTTATACTTTCCAATGAATCGGAGCTTCCTCAGATGACTAATATTTTCATAATCAGTTCAGACATCTTCCCATTAGCCTGTACAACATAATCAGCTTAGCCAGCCTCCCGTCAGCCTGTACAACTCTGTCACAGCATCTGTGAAGTACTAGAATTCCGAAAACTCACCAGATAGGGCGAGGGTGCGTTGTCATCAGAGAGAGAGAAGAAGTATGTGGTAACAGGAAGTTGTACGTGCTTGGGACAGAATGATCCGCTGGCACCAATCTCTGCCGTAAACCCGTCCAACACTCCTGCTGGCTCAAGTCGGCCATTTAAGAGAGATTCCTAGAAAATTCAATATGAATGAAATAAAGTGGGCATATACTACAATTACAGAGAAAGAAGTTCGCTGCCTCCTTATGAATAGGTAAATAACTTTTAGATAAGAGTACAGTGTTTTATGATCGACATATGTCCCAAATAATAGATAAATGATACGTGAGTCGCGAGCTCGTTACCAGAGATGAAAAGGAGTCCGAGGTAGGCGATATAAGGTCATTTATTATGACTAGTACAATTACAATAAAATGAATAGTTTTCTTGATTTTGCATGACTACAAGAGTGGAGTACAATGACTCTTTCTGCAGCTATTTTGTGCAGTGCAAACTTGAGATTTATTCTTATTAAGTTGGCAGTATTTGACAGTGACAGGTGCTTTAAACTACATCAAGGTAAACCATTGAATTAATTGTCAATTCACTATTCACTCATAATTTCTATGTGATAAATGCAATATTATGTTAAATTAATGTACTTGTGAGAATGTATGGGCTCTTAAGACCCTTTCACACTAATTTAACTTTGGCATAGGAGGAGCGTCGATGTAAACTGTGAAGTTAGTGGAGCTGCTCACACCAGCTTCAGTAGTTAACGACCTTGAAGGAAACCATAGGTGACGCTGTTGCCATTAAAGTAATCACAAGGTAGAGCTGATGCACAAAGTGATGTTCGAAGTAAACTGAAAAATGTTTTTCATCTCGTGCACATCAAGATTTTGTTTTAATGTACTAAGTTGAGAAAGTTTACGTGTGATATTTGACAAAAAATTATTTCTAATTTGACTAAGTGACTATTCCATCAAAAATGGCAAACACTAGCAACGACACTACCCATGTTAACCATAGCAACGACCCCTGGCGGTAACTTTGAAGGGACCAAAATTGACCATTCGTAATGTGCCGCAGCGTTTACTGCAAAGTTAACTGGCACTGCTAACTTTGAACCAGGACTTGAATAACCATATTCACCCTAATAACCACCCAGGACGCTTAGAAAAGTTTGTTTCAAGGGGGGAAGCGCTTATAATTGTAACCCAAGGCCGTTGAAACCCGGTCTCCGAAACGGGTGAAATCGGAAGCTAAAATTCATCATATTTACGCTCTGTGACATATCTGTAATCTATGAAAGACTTTCTACAATATCGTGGTGCATTGCTATCAAACTTTGCTGCGATCATTTTACAGAAAATTGTGCTGAAATCCCAGGGCCGAAACTCGCCGACTGAGAGCCTCGCAATCTTTGATATGGCGACTTGAATGCTTGAATAAAAATACAGTTTCGACTCAACAAATTACCTGAAATCCTCCTTAAGTTTTCCAAATAGCGTCCCTAAGATTTTTTAAATTCCCGTGGAGTTGGGATTAATGGCAGGTTTAAATACAAATCTGTGCTACATCGTGCCATCTATGATCGGCAACATGAGAAAAATCTCTGGACGAACACACATGTTGCTGTCACGTGACGTTTGTTTTAAACTTCGTCTGCGTTTGTGAGTAAGCGAGTGTGTGCATGTCACCAGAGTTCATTTGCCAGAGAAGAGACCGTCTTTTGGCCAGAGCCACGCAATCTAACGAGCTAGATGTGCATTGTATCTAAAGAAATTGGCACAAGCAGTAGGCCTAAAGCAGAATGTGTTTCATTCAGCACTTGCCGGTCTTGAGTTAAAAACTTTCGACATTTGTCTCAGTAAGGCCCACATTAGTTGCCGTGTGGCTGGATGTGTACGTGACTATCTGACAGTTATTTTTCGGTGTAAGGGTGTGTAAGCATTCACTGCCAGTGGTCATTTCGTTGGATATTTGGCTTAAAAACACCAATTATGACTAGTCAAACAATCCCTCCTAAAAATAACGCAAACATTTTTATAGTATTAGAAACTGTCGAAAATTAGTGCCAATAATCATTTCTTGCCGATGCTATGCTACCCGTTTCATGAATGGATAGTTCCCAACTAATGTCTTTGATGACAGTTTCATGTATGTAGCGCGCGCTTCCTAGCCACGTCTTTTAACACTGTCCAAATTTTTTATTAGTCTTCGATTCGCGGTTTTCACATGTACAAAGAAATTTGGATTCCTATTGAAAGCGGGAAATATCTATAATACAATCCTGTTAACAAGTACACTATGTCTCTTCTGAAAGGCCAGACCATAGTGGGACACATTCTTTGCAAGATCAGCAAAACTTTTGTGTTAATTTTGGAGCTCGGCGGCTGGAAGTTGGAAGTGTATAGTCATGGCTAAATAACGACATAGAGGCGAGGCTTGTGGTCTACAAATTCTGCGCACAATGATTTTTTCAGGACTATCGGATATTATTGATAAATTGAAGACGGTACTGTAGAATTTTAGGACTGCAGGTAAGGCATTTTTCGCACGTACACATTCACGGGCTGGGCGTTTATTTTAGCAAAGTCTGAAAACGCGTGAGGGAGCGCTTATAGGGGCATGGGGGGTTATTAGGGCGAACATGGTAAGCCATTGATACTGACTGCAAGTCTTCACAACATCGACACGCCAATGTTAGTGTGAAAGGGCCTTTAGATTCAGTTGCAGTGTAGTAAAGGATTTTCAATCAACTGATCTGTATCACTTGACAACAGTATCTTATTCTCAGCACAGTTTTATTTTGTTCACTTTCCAGTAATGAGTTTTACTTTATAATCATGTGATATCACAACAAATTAAGCTTCAAGAACATGTTTAATATTTTACATAACCAGGGGTAATCAAACTTAAGAAAGACTAATAAAAAATATTGTTGCAACAATTCAAGAAACCGAGAATACTAATCTAACAATATTTCTTACAACTAGGCAACCAAAGTTTTGGAATATCTCATAAATTTTATCTTAAGTTGATTCAAAATTACACCAACAATTCTCCGCAACAGACAGCAGTCGTGCCTGCATGCATGTGTATAAAACTATACCTCAAAGTTTCCCAGTAGACAGTTGGTTGATGCCGGAGCACTCGTACTTAAGTAGTGCAGTTCTCTGGTCCTCTCTTGTTTGTCCAGGTCAAGTTTGGAGCATGAGATAACTCTGAAACAGTAGAGCAATACCCACCATCATTATGGAGTCTGTTAGAAACTCTAACAATGAGCCGAGGGTCCAGAGAACTAATAAAGAAATATTCTGGTGCAGTACTGATTCCAACTTGAATTGTTGCCGTATGAGCCGACACCTCAGTTAGTATTGAATTATATTGATATTAAGCATATTTAATGTTTTTCATAATTTTGTGAAGCCATCCTGTGATTGTTCACCTACTTTTTGATAGCTTTGATGTTGTTGAGTGTACAGTCATACCCAAACTGGCCGTTGGCAGATTTTTTCTTCACAGGTGCCTAAAAACAAAAAAACAAGATCAACAGCATGTGCAGAGGTTGTTATGATGAAAAAGCACAGAGATGTTGTCTTGAGCCAGATTAGGTCATGCAAAGATGGATATGTCACCTCATAACACTGATCAACAACAGCAGTATTCTGACCAATAATGTGACATCAGTGTTGTCATCAAACAACTAAGTTCATTCAAGCAAGAAAAGTAACGCGTCAAATCAGACAATTCATCATTTCTTTTAAAAGATTCTCTTTCCGCTTCATAGCTATAAAAAACCTTGTAAAATAAATTTAATGCATTGCAAATCAATTTAATCAAAAGTTATTGCCAAGTGATGTGTTTTCATCAAGACATCAGAATTCTTTTCAAACTAAACAGAATAAGAAATAAATTTTCCAATTTCTTGTTGTGAACCACAAATTATAGCGAAAGCCATATAAAATGACACTGAGCTTTTATTAAAAGCTTGGCACAAGTGGTAATAAAACGAAGGCAAATAAATACAGTGATGTATTTAAAGAAAATTTCTATTTAAACAAAAGATGACACATGTTTATTGGCCAAAACAAAGGAAGGATTATCTTTGAGGCAAAACGCTTTCTGTCACAAAACCAATTTCGGCTCTACAAGTTGGCTTGTCACCGTGAATCTACAAGTTAGCTTGTCACGGCGACTTTACAAGTTGGCTTGTCATGGCGTGTCATTTCATATGCCAAGCATTGTGTCACGAATTGACTATCAGTTCTTTGCAAACCTCCCATCTAAGTAAGGAACAAGTTGAGATCAATTTTATAGCAGTAAATGATCTAAATGAAAAGTTAGCTACTTTGCATGAAAAGGGAACTTTATAGGCATTTTAAGGTAGCATAGTAAAACAACAAGAAATGATGGGCAATGCTTACGGGACTTGACTGTGTAGGAAGTCCAGTCTGCGAGTTGAACAACAGGGATGTGCTGCCATCTAGTGATCGGCGAAACATGGCTTTGTCTTCAGCAGTAGGGATAGGTTTAGAGCTGACCTGCCAATAGTTAAAAAATCCTCATTTAGCATGATCAATATACCTTTAAACATCATTCATTACCATAAACACCAATTTGCATTTATTAAATAATATGCATATAGTCTGTTTTGATCATCAAACAGGTTGAAAACAATAACCAAGAAGTAATTCTACCACTGACAGCAGACAGCGTGCTAAAATAATCAATGCTATTTAAAACACTAATGAATACATCAAAGACAATTTTAATTTTAAGAATCAAAGACACTGCTTAGAAAATAAAATATGATATCAAAATCACAGGTACATAAACAGACACAACACTTTTCCACTTGGCAAGAATTTTTGTAAACACATCTATAAATACAAAGAGTCTATGATGCAATAATGATTTCCCTTCAGCAGTCGAATGATTCACTTAGTTTTACAGCGATAACAGAAAATGTGACATTTTGCAAAAACTAGGAACAGAATTTGAATGTATAAAATTTTGTCTTGTACGTCAATTGTCCTATTAAGAAGAGGCAGCGTCGCCTACTGTGATAGGTGCCCGTTTTCCTTACTTGAGGTCGTGGGTTCAAGTCCCACCAGGTCACATTGCTAAACCCTTGAACCAGGTTTCTAGCTCCTCAGCTCGGTTTTAACTATATATTAATAAAGTATAAAAATAGTTCCAGGCGATCAGTGCAATGGGCCCACATGTGCAGCCTCTACACGTCTGGTATGTGTACCAGACTGCCTACAATTATTTTATTTTAATTTTCATATTACAAGCTCATCTGGAACCACTGTTGATAGGAGGTACTTAATAGATAATGACAATGTGATATTAGATGAACAGACAATAACAGGATGGCAAGCAGAACAGCAACTAGTTGAAAATTTAATATAAGTAAGGGCAAAATATCATAATTATATTCAAACATCTTGAGATTGTAAGGCCATCAAATGAAATCTACAATTAACAACAACTACAATTTAGAAATATGTATTTACATTGAAAACAGTCAAACTGAACAGTTCATTGACAGACAGGCAAATGTGATATCAACATTATTACTTCAATATCGTTTGTATCGACAAAATATACTACAAGCAACCCACGCAGTGCGAATGTGATGAATAAATCGATGTAGATGAGAAATATGTATGCATATCATTATTTGCACTTATTTGAAATAATAAACATATGCTTTTACTTGTGTATATCATTAATAATTTTTTAATAAAAAAAATCATATTACCACATATAAGCCTGACGCGAGCCACTGACTTTTTACAGCACAACCAATAAGTGTATCATAACAGCGACTAGATTGACTTTCCAAATGTTTGTTTTTGAACAATAATGCATAAGCACCTACACAAAATACTTTAAAACACTAATTTCAAAAGTAGCTTTCACACCAGTCTGGCTACACAATACTGACAATTTTTTGCTCACTATAGCATTATAGGACATTCACTAGACTGTGTATACTCACTACAGCATTATAGGACATTCACTAGACTGTGTATACTCACTACAGCATTATAGGACATTCACTAGACTGTGAATACTCACCATAGCTGAGGTATACAATGCTTCCTTTTTCATCAGAGTGCTCAGTAGAGACTTGCTCTTGGTACAGTTGCCATCGACACCTTCAGATAGATTCTCTTCCAGGCTCTGATGGCCCGGTGGTACGAAGTGGCCCTCCAGGTTCTTGGAAAGTTTTGACAACTTTTTAGTGAATAACAGAGAGGTAGACGGCGTTTCGAACTTCCGATAACTGGTGGTTCCATTCTGACAGTTGTCGTTTTCAAGACACGCAAGATCAGATTTTGCACAATATGTCATGGATCTTACTTCCACACTGGCTTGGGGAGGTTCTTGTTCTTTGTTAAAATCTAACTGTCTTATCGCCTTCATGTCTGTTCGTTCACCTCCCCTTGACACATTTCTAAGTTCTATTGCATGACCGTGTGGAGACAAAGTGATAGGAGAATGGTCGATGCTAAATTTGACACGTGACTCTTCAGGCAATAAGTTCAATTCCTTCATAGACAGATCTGTTTTTCCTACAGGTTTGCATTGCTTTGAGTTGGAACTGAGGCTTAAGCTGGACAAGGCAGATTCTAAGTCTGTGAGATTTTCAGCTAGACTAAAGCAGTCATTGTCGTAAGTCGTCTGAGAATTTGACAGAGGTACAGATGTGAACAGAACCTTTGGGCTCTCTAAAGTTTGATATCCACACTTGCCACTGTGAACTGGAAGACTCAACCTGTCCTTGGAAGGCTTAGAACTACTTTTTGGAATGGCACCACAAGTGTTTTGGTTCAAACTCTCAGCCACGTGAATGGAACAGACACTTGAACTGTCACCAAGTTTTGACCATTGACTAGTATCACTACCCTTGTAAAACTTGCAAACTTTGCTGGAAAAGCACAAGTCTACCTCGTCTTTGAGCAGTGACCCATTTTTTGTTGATTCAGTGGATACAGCTTTCCCATGGACAGCGCCATCTGGCGACGATTTGAAATACTTCTGTTTAGGGGGAGACAACGATTGAATTAAAGTCCGTGATACCATCTGCGGAGATGTGCCACATCGCGGCAGTGCTGCGACTGTCACTTGAATTCCCGTCAACTTGCATGCTCTAGCAACTGGAAACACATGCTGATCGGGTTTTTGGGAAAACGGTGTCAGATAGGATTCTCCAGGAGCCGAAACTCTGAAAGAATTTATAGAGATTGAAACAGTGATACTGGACAATGTGCAGCCGTGCTTACACATTATTTACAATTTACAGTGATTTTCATTAGCAACTTTGACATGAACTCAACACAAAGTGACAGAAAAGTTGCTTTTACAAAACTACATTGGCAGTGTCTGAACCTGTATAACATTTTGGGAGGGTCTGAACCTTTTGGTGTTTATTGCGTATTTTACTCCCCACAAGTACATAAATGTCGCCTGTTTTACCATAATCTGCATGATTTAGTGACTATTGAGATCTACTAGTCCTAATCCTCATACCATTCATGCACTATTCACATTACTGTGTATACATCTACCTGGGGTCTGTTATACTTTTTCACTTTACTTGTTCCACACTACTGAAAAACGGACAGATATGCCAGAAGGTTTGTGAATTTTATCTAGCATATTTTTTCCTATACATTGTATATTTTATGATTTGATTAGCCAGGCAACTGATCTTACAGTTGGTGACAGATCAGATGCTAATCAGTAAAAAAGTTTCAAGTAACAATCACCACAGAGGGTATAAATGGGCAGAGGGATTCAAAGCCTCTAGCACTGACACTTAAGACAAGCCGTGACTGAGGAACAAGGTACCTGTAGATAATTTTCCTAGGTTCTGTTCCCTGAGAGCTGTTGAGCCAGGCACTGAGCTGAGAGAAATAGAGATATGAGCGGACAGCCTGCTGTAGACCCTGACCTGTCATGTACATCTCAGCCCATCTGTAATTAACATACCTACAGTATTGGCTACCAAGCTCATCAACTGAGATCTGCAGGATCAAAGATCAGGACAATACAAATTTTCAACACATCGCCAACATGTCAGCACACTATAGTCTTCTACAACTTCCCTCAGCTTACACGATTCCCTCACCTCCCACCTCACACAACCCCCCCCCCAACTCCTGCTGTAACGACTCACCTACATGCCAGCACACTTATAGTCCACCTCTCCAACAATACACCCATAGCCTCATCACAGTCGTGCTGGCCCTTGTCCACTTCACACAGCTGACACATGGACACCTCAATACACATGGGGATACAGTTGGTCCACAGTTGATGCATCTCACTACGGAACTTGCTGGCTTCCACACACTACAAAATACACATGAAAGAAAATGATATTTTAAGTTAACAACCGATCAACAAAGACATCCAAGCTTGACTGTAATAAGAATATCTTGGTGTTAAAATATCAGATTTCTTCATCGCCATATTTGCACTCCAAACCAACATCATTACGTTCCTAGACTTTGAATTGAAATCGGTTGCAATAAAATGCTGAAAATACCAACTTTGGAGACCATACTGGCATCACTTGGCAATTGAAACTAAACGACGATGACAAGCTACTTAATAGACCTGGTCTGAGGTGACAAACTAACCCACCATTACAAGCATCTTAACAGACCAGGTCTGAGGTGACAAACTAAACCACCATTACAAGCTACTTAACAGACCTGGTCTGAGATGACAAACTAACCCACCATTATAAACAACTTAACATACCTGGTCTGAGGTGACAAACTAACCCACCCTTACTAACAACTTAACAGACCTGGTCTGGAGCAAAGACCAGGCAGTTCTTCTCAAATCTAGAAATCATTTCTAAGTTCAGACAGAGTTAATAACAGTGAGTGGGTCCAATCAAAACTTGATTTGTTGACAGAAGGCGTAGGCATTATTGCCCCTTTAACAAAAATAAAGGAATTTATATTTACAATAAAAGAACATAAGAAACGCGAGACAACAAAAAGGTAGGACAAGAGGATCACCACAGTAAACACACTATTCAAGGTGCAATGTGTGAGACAACAAGTGTCCCTAGAGCAACTCTAGAATTTCTTGGCAGTTAATATGTTTCATCTACTTTACTACATTAACAGCTAAGAGCTTGCACAAACTGGTAGTAAATGTACAATTAATTTCACAATCAGAACAGTAATGATAAAAAATTGATAATTTTATATAGCACTATGAAACATGTTCGAGGAGATGAATCTCCCTAACAATTCAACTGATGACTTCTATACAGCCCACTCTATAATTGAATGTGAAAAGTATGTAAGTTAACCAGTGATATTAAAAAGCTCCAAAAATATATTCCATACAAAAAGAAAGAGAAAAAATGCTGCAGGTCAGGTGGCTTAAAACACTAATTACTACATCTATACAACATCAGGCATTTGGTCAGATATTTCACAAAAACAGCAGTGAAACTCATTCATTTTCTGATTTTCTAATGCTGACCAGCTAAAAATGGTCAAAAAATTTTCAGATTATTGTTTTATGAAAGCTCAGGAATAGAAATCATGTTGACAATGAATTAAATTGTCTTAATGTTTAGTTGACAATGTTCCATTCTTCAATACATTCTGAAGTATTTTAGAATCACTGATGGTTTCCATATTCTTCTTGGCAACAGAAATAGAATCCTATCATAGAAAGGACTTTTCAATGCTAATTTTATGAGAGTAAAAGGCACAATTAAACTTTCGTTTTTTAGCCAGCTAAACAAGGCAAAATGTTTGGAGGAAAAATTACCCAACCAGAAACTAAATATAAGTTAAGTACTATGGCATTAAACAACAATCCAGTGTTTATACATGACAAATAAATATGACGAGCTTCCTATTTATACAATGTTATCACAGTTGGGTGACAAAGGGAAAGAGTTCCTTTGGTCTTCCTTGTTCCAAATACAAGTCACAAGCAGTGCATGTCTCACAAGCAGTGCATGTCTCACAAGCAGTGCATGTCTCATACCAGTAATTGTCACCAGACACAACTATGATGTACCTAACCACACTGTGCTACAACAGTCAGGCCAACAAGAGTATTGATTTCATAGTCACAGCTGACATGGCCATGCAGAAACCTACAGGCAGAACTTTTGAATCATTCTCCTCTGGCATTTTGCTGCAACTAATTTGTATCCATGACTGATACATTCTCTGTTTTATTAGACACAAAATTAGGCGATTAAATCAACATAAACTAATGACTCTTGTACAGAAAGAACTTGGGAAAACAACCATTGATCTTCATTTTGTCCAATAGCAATTACTATAAATAATCCATTATAATTGTCTTTTACTTTCACGCACTATCTTGTTTACACAAACATCAAAATGTAAAAAACAAAAAAAATCGGCACCAAGATAGAGTTGAGTGGGAAAAAAGCAATTTGTAGGACCCTTCCACGAAAAGAGCCCCTTCATAAGGCTTTTATTCCAGAAACACCACACATTGTACAAACTAAGTCAAAAAAATTAATAGAGATTTCCAAAAGAGACCCAGCAAAGAGACCCAGGGGCTCTTTTGGAAACATCCATTTAGCTCAAATGTTCAAAAAAAGGCCCAAGGAGGTCCTTCAGTAAAAAGTGGTAGGTCTCTTTTATGAACTTGTGCCACCTGTGCCCTTATTCAATCTTGGGATTTTAAGGTATATTGCAAAGGAAGGTTTCACATTGTCTCCAGCTTGGCTTCTGTAACAACAGTTAGATTTAACAATTTTGATGACAAACTGAAGAACTTGAAGTATTTCATCCATCCCTTTAAAGGTAAGAATCTGGAAAATATTGATATCTTCACCATATTTTCTACATGTACCATGCAGCCAAATGATCCTAAATGGACCCCATGGGGTTTTATGTTGGTAGGACTCTTTAGGAACTTTCCTTTCGTGGGGATTCTTAAATTTCTGTCTTTTTGACACCTTTAACCTGAAGCAGTTCAAGGAGATACCATTTTATCCAAACTGAGTACATCTTTAGCAATCAAAGCTTCAAATATGTAATGTTAGAAACCTTTGTGTAGATTTTTGTAGTTGGAAAAGGTAACCTTTTACAGAAATTAAAACTTCAAAAGTGAACCCTGCTATAGCAAATTTTGTATTTAAAAAGACACCCTTTCTTAGGGAGATTGATCTGGAATAGTCACTCATCTGAGTGGAACATTCAGCATACCTCTTCTACTGGAATGCCCTGCCCCCTGTAATATAGTGGCCCCCTTATTTTATGAACCAGTGCCTTTATTGGTACTGGAATAATAAATAACTAACAGACAACTGGTTCTCAAATCTGGGACTCTGAATTTTAAACCAGTCTCATTTCTCACCTTTCCGTCGCTGCTCTTGCAGACGTGGTCAGAGTAAGCAGCAGACTTCATACAATGTGGTCCCTCAATACGACCTTTGACAGACAACTCAGGCTGGCGACCATCAACAACCAACATGCCCAACTCAACAAATAAACTCTCCGGCTCCTCGTCCATCTCTTGAGATAACTCTGTAAAGCAGAAATTTATTACAGTAGTCTAGAGTCAGATTCACACAAATACAAATTTTAGATAAAATAATTTAGCTTAAAATGCATTCTGTCCACACGACAAACTTGATATTTCTAAAACCTTTTTATGGAGTTAAATGGCAGCTGCTGATTGTTGGAAAAACAGGAATAAATGTCCCAAACTGTTCATCTCTTAATCACCACTTACTTTTGAAATATGAAAATATGAAGTTATTGTTATCATGAAATACCCAAATTTGATGCGTAAATGGAACTGATTTTGAAAGGGTTTAAAATATTCTTGAGCACTACTCAATGACACATCCATAATAAAACTAATAAACATCCGGATGGGCAAAAATCATAACACGGATGGAGATGCCCAGTAATGCAAGAAAGTAAGTCAATGTCAATATCATGATAATGAGCGCAAAATGAACCAACTACAATGCGTGAGCAGAAAATCACAAGATCAAAAAACTTGTTTGAATTTAGACTAATCGCAAGCTCAAATAATGTCCAAATTATACTGAACTAATGTCAACTTACACAAAAATCTTAATCTCCTTGCTACAAGACATACCAAAACCTCAGAGACACAATTTTCAAGAAATTGGACATCAGCTTTAAGGAAAGACTTGAACCACACTAGCAATTTCTTATGGTGGACTGACATAACCTTGATACATGTTCATTAACACTGCAGTGATCACATCACTACAACGAAATGTCAAAGGCCATTTTTACACGGAGACAGTTGTCACCGTGTCAGTTGTCACGACTTGCTCCACTACCTTAGTCACATTTACATCTCAAACTGGATCAGTAAGAGTTTCCTACACGAAGACTGTCTGCGCATGCTCACATAAACAATAGCGAATGTGCAAACCACATGGAATGCTAGCTGATCAACCCAATATATGCTATTGTGCAAGCGCATTGAAAGATGATCCCTTTACGCCCTGTCCAAGTTGTGTTTAGACGTGTAGTTGACACTAGAGCAACCAATCGAGTGTAACTCGCTCTACTTATGAAACCAGTGTCAAAAACTGGCCGCTGCGGTGTCACTTGCTCCGTGTCAGTCGTGTTTACACGCACACTTTTACTGGATCAGCTGTTCCGTGTCAGCTGCGCCGTGTTAGCTGCGCTGTATCAGCTGTCTCTTCTGTAAATGTGGCTACAGTGAGCCAGGGGAATAGCAAAGATGGTGAAAAACTTGAGCCGTTAATAAATACTAATTGTATTAGAATGAAGTTGATGAGTGGTCACACCAATCAAACCCATTTCATCAGTAACAAGATGTGATTCACACATAAGCCAATAGTCATGTCTGGAACTGAACTCTCCTCTAACACTTCTACTTTTAGTAAGGTAAAAAGAAACATTTCATGACTGACCTATTTATTGAAACAGTAACACATGCAGTGCCGATTCTCGAAATATGGAGTGGTAAGTACATGCCATTTTATGTATACCGTATTCACCCTAATAAGCGTCCAGGGTGCTTAGAAAAATTTGCTTTAGGAAGGGGTCTCCGAAACAGGTGAAATCGTAAGCTAGAATACATCAAATTAACGCGCTGTGACGCATCTGTAACCTATGACAGAGTTTCTACAAAATTGCAGTGCATTGTTATCAAACTTTGTTGTTAAATTACGAGCATTTTTCAGAAAATCCCACTGCCAAAAATTGCCAACTGATGCGTCGATGCCTCACGATCGTCGATAGGTCAACTTGAATTCTTGAGTAAAAATTTACTTTCGACTCAACAAATTACCTAAAGTCCTCGGAGTCCTTAAGTTTTCAAAATAGCGTCCCTAAGATTTTTAAGTTCCTGTGGAGTCAGGATTAACAGCATATTAAGTCCAAATCTGGACTAGATCATACTCCGCAACACGAGAAAAATCTTTGGACGAACACACAAGTTGCTGTCACGTGATGTTTGTTTTGAAGTTCGTCTGCGTATTGTGTGAATGAGCGACCGCATGCGTGTCATCCGATGGGAGTTCATTTTCCAGAGTAAACACGATGTAACGATCTAGGTGTTCATAATTAAGGAAATTAACACAACCAGTTAAGCAGTACGTATTTTATTTAGCACTTGTTGATCTCATCTGCTAAAAATACATTTGATGTCATTGAGTCGCCGGGTGACTAGATGCACGACAATCTAACAGTTATTTTTCGGGTGATTCAGGTGTGTAAGGGTGTGGAAGTGTTCACTATAGTGGGTCATTTTGACTTTAAAACACCAATGACTAATTTAATAATTCCCCCCCTTAAAAATAACGCAAACGTTTTTTTACGGTATTAGAAACTTTCGGAAATAAGTGCCACTATTTATTTCTTGCAGATGCTATGCTA
This sequence comes from Phoronis australis, assembly GCA_002633005.1. NCBI lineage: Eukaryota > Metazoa > Phoronida > Phoronidae > Phoronis > Phoronis australis. Next base: position 260,885 of record NMRA01000563.1, read on the forward strand.
CTCGTTTTACGAATAGACAGTTCCCGAAGACTAATCTTCAATGACAGGTACTTATAGTGCACGCTTCCTGGCCACATGCTTTTAACTGAACAAAAGTCAAGTTTTTATTACTCTTCGAATCCTGCTTACGTTCTTTTTGAAGCACGGCAGAAGTTTGAAGTGTACAGTCAAGGCTATAAATACCGACCTAGCGGCGAGGAGGCTCGTGGTCTACAAATTCCACGCACAATGATTTTTTCAGGACTGTCGGTTCTTATTGATAAATTGAAGACGTTACTGTAAAAGTTTAGAACTGTAGGTAAGGCATTTTTCACATGTACACGGCGTTCGTGGAGTGGGCGCTTATTTCAGCAAAGTCTGAAAATGCGTGGGGAGCGCTTATAGGGGCACGGGCTCTTATTAGGGCGAATAGGGTATTAATTTTTCTTGCGATTGACAAAAAGTTATTAGCATGACCTCCAAGAGGACTCTAGATTTTACCAATACTTACATCCATTTTCTCTTACAATTTCCAATATAAACAAAAGCAACGCGGAGCATTGAAATGCGCCCTGCACACTGCAACGGTGCGCTTATAGGGTGTATTTATTTGTATCATAAAAATGGCAATTATAATATTGCTACTAAGGGGGCCAGTGTAGTTGAACACGTCCGAAAATCAACGTCAGCCTTGGTCTTCTCATCAGGAACATATTTCCAAATTTTTTTCAAACTGTTTGGTGGATGGGAAAGGTGATGTCAAAAACCTATTAAAAAACTTTAAAAATGGCTACAGAGTGGTGAAAAATACATCAAATCTGCAAAAAATGAGAAGGCGTCTCCGCTGCCCTAATATAAACCTATTTATTAAATTTCATAAAAATCTACCAACGAGTTTCAAAGATACAGAGGACAATGAAAAAATTGCCACTATGGGGTATAGCTGTAGTCAGTTCCATCCAAATGTCGTCTCTGTCCATTGTTGACTTCATAGAAATACATTTGCCAACTTCAATAAAGATCTTGCAGAGGGTTTGGGAGATAACTGCCATACAGTAAAAATACTGCCATTAGGAAGCGCCACTGTAGGTCCGAAAATCATCATCAGCCATCCTCTTCACAGTAAAAACATAAATGCCAATTTTTATTCTTAGAGTGGTTTGGTTGGTAGAGGGGAGGATGCCAAAAACAGACTAGAAAACAATAAAAATGGCCACTAGATGAAGCAAAATACATCGAATCTATCCGGAAATGGGACCATGTCATTGCTGAAGCTGCCAAATTTCATAAAAATCCATCAAGGAACTATCAGAGAAACAGAGGAAAACAGAAAACAAAATGAAATTGCCACTAGGGGCACAGCATTCGTCGTATCCGCCATCGTCGTCCATTGTCAACTTCATAAAAATACACTTGCTAAATTTAATAAAGATCCTGCAGTGAAACAGTATTTTGTCTGATTACTTTCGTCTTGTAGAGTAAGTTGCTAAAAACTATAAGTATTATCCATGCAGAGCTTGAATACTGCTTCAATAAGTAGCAGTTTGGATAATAAGCTGTTCAGATAATTAGCAGCTTGGATATTGAAAGTTTAAAGAAGTCTGCTAGTAATTCACCTGATTTTTCCGTGACGGCTTAGTTAAATAAAAATTCTCTGAAACTTTCCACTGTGGTACAATTTAACAATACTCCTAATCACATGCATTGAAGCATTGTTCTGCTCCATCATCAGTTAGGTTTTGCAGAGCACATTTGCTGTTACAAACATATAACCATCCTATCACCTATTGTGTGTCCATAACTACTCTGCTTATTTACAGTCATAACATATGACTGCATGCCATGTTTAAATCCAGCTGAGCTGATCAGAGCATGACTAAATGTGAACAGACAGCCAATTATAGTTGAGGGTGGACAGGAGGTCAACAAGAACCCAATATGCTGACAGAAATATATGCATGTGTATTATATTAAACAAGACCAAAACAGACAACAAAAACAAAATATGATTTAAAAATAAATAATTCTTCATTTCTTGAACGTTTCCCAACATGCACCTGTCATTAACACCCCCAGGTGTATTTTGAATATTTACAGAAATAGGACAGTTTTTGGAAATGGAAAACGGCAATTTTGGTAATTTGACTATTGTTTGTACTAAATAAAGTTTACTGGATGGTAGTCTCTAAAGAGAACAAGTAGGATAGCTCTTGTTGGACTAGGGAACGAGTAAAGATTGACTTAAAGTATACATTCAGTTTCTCCTGATTGCAACGTCATCACAGCCAAACAACATTTATTTATGATCTCCTGAATGTCAGACTAAAAATAAAGTTCTTATTGCTAAATCTGTAGCCTACCAGTCCATGTTCAGGTCAGCTACTCAGGCTGTCAAATCCAATTATATGTCATATTTCCCTTGGAAGAACCATTTGAAAATCATTATCACCAAGCAAGGAAGCCAACAGCACCTTGCAATAAATTTCAGTTCATTTACTCTCAGACTCAAGGTAATTTGTTGAAAGCATCATATTAAACAAAATGGCTACATGAATAAATAGCTTGCTAAAATAAAACCAATCTACTACTACAGCTACCTAATCAGCTAAAGGGTTTATGGTTAGAGGAGGCAGTGTGGTCTAGTGTGATAGATGACCGCTTTCCCTCTCGAGGTAGTAGGTTGGAGTCCTAGTGGGCCACACTGCTAGGCCCTAGGTCAGGTCTCTAGCTCCTCAGCTCGGTTTTAACACTCAAAAATGGCTCCAGGTGACCAGTATAATGGGCCCACATGTGTGGCCTGCGCACGCCTGATACAACGAATACCAGACCGTCTGCAATTATTTTTTATATGGATTTTAAATAAGTTATTGGCAACCCCACTAAAGAGTTATGTACATCGGATACAGGACATTGTACACAAGCCACCCTTTCCCCATAACCCTATTCATATATCACAATCCACCTATTCACAAAACCCTATTCTGATCACAAGCCACCCTTTCACATAATCACAATCTGATTGCCAGCTGTAGTTTTATTATCTGACTATATTGTGACCATTATAAAACCATGAGGATACAAAAGACCAGTTGAACTATAACATTAATAGAACCAAGGCAAACCAAAGCTTTCAAGTTCAATTTAGTGTTCAAGGTTTAGTCATAAAATCAATTACTTCAAAAATTAACTTCTTGATCTTTCAATGTGGAATGGAACAATTTGAGGCAAAATGAATAACTCTTCACATGTTTACATGATATGATAGGTTATTGACGTTTTGTCACTCAACAAAAATAAATCTCAAGAATTTTTTAGATTATCATCACCATAGTTTGTAGGAGACTGCTGACAATTTGACTGCAAGAAGCAAAGAAGTCTGCTTTAATGAAATTACGTTTTTGCAAAATAGCTTAAGACTTACCATAGTTGCATAATTATTAATAGTGAAAGCATCCATGGTATACCATCATGACCTAGTTCATGCAGGCAATGTTTACCAACAGATTACCATCATGAGACTAGGTGCAGATGTTGGCAGTAGCATCGACAAATTAGATGAAATGAAGTTCTTTTGCAATAATTGTCGATGCCTCGTGTTTTAGCTTCAAGTCAGATATGGCGCCATCTTTAAAATGTTTTAGGGCAAAGAGACTTACCAGGTTGATTAATGGCACACTTCCTCCTCCAGCATCACTGCAAACATGGTTTATTCTAGTCTGAACTTGGTGTTGGTGTTTTAGTGAGCTGTGACTACCATATATATGTGATTTACATTATCACCTACTAGTATGGCAAAGGGTAAAAGAGTTGACCACCAATGACCTATTCACAAACTGGCTAAAACACTAGCATTTTAACCTGCAATTTCACCAGTATAGTTACCAAGACTCACATTCGCTAGTATATAGCGCTAGCGGTTTGAGTTACTCCAAAACTGAAAATTCATTTTTATAGTAGTAATTATCTGTCCCAAATTCTACAGACTGCACCAATTGGAAGAATTTTTATTGCACACATTTCACTCTCACCAGCATGCATAGTTATGACCAGGTAACAATTTATAAACCTAAATTCGCAGCCCTGGAAGAAATTCGTTCTGTTACCACAGCAATTGTGGCCCAATGATACTCTACCAAATAACACTCCTCTGCCCAGTAAAACTAAAAAACATCAAAGCCCAATAATTTAGTTTATGAAAAATTCATGGTAACTTGAGACAATACCAAAGTGATAAAACCCCTCCTCAAGACAACAGTTTTGCCTCCCTCCATTGCTATTTCTTTTGTTTACCATTTACCAACCCAACATGATACCTCAAAGAAACCAAGAACTCATCTGAGACATATGATACCTGAGAAGCAATATACCCACCCACCCGAGATAATACCCGAGGGCAAAATGCCTATCCAAGACGATACCTAAGGATGAAATACCAACTAGAGACAACATCTGTGAGGGAAAATACCAACCCACGTTTGTGGCACATCTATAAGTTTTCCAATAGGAAGAGCCCCTCAAAATGATTGCTGTTTTAACCTGTAGAAATGATCGCCACAGACTTGTCAATATTTTCTAATCATGGCAATGACCTTAGGGTCAAACTGAGTCATGACCCCTGGACACAAAACACATTTATAACAGAAGCCTGGTGATGCACAACCCAATACATTATGCAAAGTGCATCAAACTGCTGACTGAACCTTATTTTTACAGCAATACACACACGCAGGTCAATTACACCAAGTCAGTGTACAGCCACCAAGAAAAAGCTTGAATGTCATTTCTGTTTTGTTTCTGGAAACCTGGCCTGAAAGCATCTGTTAATACTCCATCAGATTCTGTAATATTTCTGATAGCTGAAGACATGTGTTAGTGTGTGTGTGTGGTGTGTGTAGTGTGAGGGCATAGCAGTAGTCACTCCTTTACACTTTATCATAGTTCAACTGTCAAGCAAATATGACTGCAGATGTATTGATGTAATTTTTTTAAATATGGTAATTCACCAATCCATGTTTATGACAACATCTAACATACATCAAGAAATTCCACTGTTTTATCATGGCCCATTCGAGACCCTGTTGAACAACTGCTAAGTGTATTTCCAGCAGCAGCAGCAACAACAGCAGCAGAAGGGACATTTGGCTACCAGCAGACAGTAGCTAGGGGACAATAAACAGGCCCTTTGTCTAGGACTAGGTTTTTACAGAAGGTTCTGGACAGACTGGAAGCTTTTCTAATCATGGCACCTGACGCTGTGGTCACACTGAGAGCCCTGACCCCTGGACACAAAACACATTTATAACAATGTGCCTGGCGAAACAAATCAACATTAGGCAAAGTACAGGTAAAGAAATACCAGGTTCAAACCATTCTGAAAAAACAGTCATCACAAAAGACTTTTCCTACAGATTCTAATTCCAAAATGAATCCCTTCATCAGTATAAAACGGTGTCCTTCAGAGTAGAACAACCCATGCACTTTTCAATATTTACAAACATGTATTATGTGGAAAAAATAATTTTCACTAAAATTGGTCTCGGCTTGTCCCCTTGACACAGACAAGAAGTGATTCCTTGGTTTGCGAAGAACTGAAAGTTCATCATTTCTTGAGACCATGGTTGGTGCTTAAATGATACGCTTATGTTGACCTGATCTCAAGCAATAACCAACAGTCAGTTCTTTCATAGTCCTGAAATCATCTCTAATTTGACTGAAGACTTTCATAGGTTGATGCATGCGGATAGTATGAATGATAATGGCTCTAGTTAACTTTGCAGTAATCAGGTGCATTTAACAGTAGAACAATGATGCTTCAGTGCAGTATGAACGGTCAACTTCGGTCTCATCAAAGTTATAAGCAGAGGACACTGGTATCGCAATTATTTCGATGACGTCAGCATCACCTACTGCTTACTTCGATGTCCTTTAACTACCGACGTATGGTTCAATTAACTTCGCAGTTTGCATCCATGCTCTTTTCATATTGAAGTCAAGTTAATATGAAAGGACATCAAAGAACAACCCGAGACCAATTTTATAATGATAGGGGGTAGTATTAAATCGAGTTATTTTTTGTGATGGAAAGTGGGTTATAGCCACCTCAACCTTGACTGCCAGGACAGCATAACCTTTAAATTCTCACAAGCCTACATTCAAAAGCTTCAAATTTCAGATCACTGAACATAAAGAATTCTTAAAAGGTAAGGTCATCAATGTTACTTTAAAACACACAGATTGAAATGATCTGCTAGCAGTGAATAAAGTAATGCCTTTTTGTTTTCGTACAACATATTGCACTCTCAAAACCAACTTTGCCTTTTCAGACCTTAGTCTCATGTCTCAAATTGAAGTGACAAAGCTAAATTAATGAATACAATATAACAATCAAATGATGGTTTGTACTGCTCAGAGTTGTTGAACACACAGCCATAAATCAACAACAACAGTTAATATCTAGAACAAATGGCGTCCCCTCCAAGAGAGTTATTATTATCGAGAAACTGGCATCATCTTGCAATCGCTCTCCTACTGGCCAGATTTTGGTCAGACTATCTTAGTACAAGACCTGGACATGAGATCCAACCCCCAAAGAACTCAAGTTGAGACCTATTGCTTCGTGACTGGTCTTAGTGGTTGATTAGTATGAACTCAACATTAGTTTTGTTTGTTATTATGCTTTAATACACTAGGTAGGGGTATGGTAATGTAATCCAAGTTTTGTTTGTTATTATGCTTTAATACACTAGGTAGGGGTATGGTAATGTAATGCAAGTTTTGTTTGTTATTATGCTTTAATACTCTAGGTAGGGGTATGGTAATGTAATGCAAGCTCACACCTGATGACCCCAACAATCAAGGTACAAGCCCAACCTCAAACTCATGGGAGATGTTTTAACTCAAATCTGTGGCTTAACGCAAGCAAGGAGTGTAGTAGTAAAGTTCACTTGTGAGTTCGCTGTTACCGCTACTACTAGCACCGCCAAGTGGTGAACAAGCAACGGTCAACCAGGAAGCGCCAAAACAATGGGGAAGGACGCATTTTGCAGTGCGATAAATTGCACTAATTCATCCACGAAAACCCCAGACGTGTCATTTTTTAGGTTTCCTAAGCATTCAGAAAGGTAAGTATTATATGTTATTCAATAATATGATACATTGTCTTTCATTTTGTGTGTTCTGTTCACGGTTGTCAGACAAGTCGATTGCACGGCGTCCCGGTGCCACTGTCTGTTGTCTGCAGTGTAGGTTAGGCCTACTGGGCAGCCGGTGGAAGGACTACTGTTTAACGTACGATGTGATCGTCAGCTTTTTGGATACTTGCAGTCCATGTATTCCAAATCAAAATGTCACTCTAACGATCGCAGGGATAATTTTAGGAAAACATACCCATGGCCATAGGTGAATATGAATCATTGTGGTGACACGGCCATGGCACAATCACAGCCACAGGGACTCAAGTTTTCATTAGTCAAATTAGAGAATCTGTGGGTCTCGATGAAAAGTTGTGCGGCCCTTAAAATATCCGTGGATCGACATTTAAGTCCTAGTTTTTTTAGTTGACACCAAGACGCTTTTGTCTCTATCACAATCACAGTACGACAGGACTTCTGTAGTGTAGTGTAGTTTAGTGTAGACTACCAGTCTTCTGTGAACCTGGTGAGTATGAGGTTTGTTCCTGAGTCTCTCACTGATTTCTGTTCAGGAGCAAGCACTGGGAGCAGACTTTATGAATAGAGTGCATCCTACTTGTCCAAGAACTGCAACTTATGCTCTCATCACTTCGAGGAGTCCATGTTGATGAATGAAGAACAAGCTGGTATTGAATGCAGTGCCCGAGCAGTATTTGATGTCCCGAGTCCACCAAAAATGAAGATGTCAAAAAGTTCTCCGGAAATTATGTTACAGCTGTGAAATAGGCTTTTTGCAGTTTATGATTATCGTCTCACAAAGCAAGTACTGGAACATCACGTTTAGAAAGGATAATTAGTCAAAATCTGGTTTTCGTATTTTACTAAGGTTGATCAGATTGAAACATTTTATGAATGGTTAGCCTGCCGATTTGAAGAGAGCCAAAGTGAAACTGATGGGTCTTTTAGAGTCTGAATGGTGGGCTGACATTTTGTTAAACCCAAGCTATCCGTATCATTTTGCTTCTCAATGACAAACACCTCAGTGAGTAAATTAGTTATCAGCTTCAACGCATTTCGTTGGCAAAAAGAGCTGTTGTTTACTAGTGAATAGAGAGTGAGAAGGTTGGTTAGATTTTCTTGTTGTATTGGTGTATGTGTAGCCTATTTTGTACGTTTTTGGAGATTGTGATTAATTTAAGCCCCAGTTGTGGCTAAGTAACAAATATGATCTTGTGGTCTAGCTTTAGCTTACCTGAAATATTTACTGTTATTGATAATATGAACAGTGGGTATAGAAAATAAAAATTTTAGTTTTATCATCCATTAAAAGTCTTTTTAATTCAGTTTTGTATGAAGTTGTGTGGCTAGTGAATATTTTGATTGCTGTTCAGCACCTCTTAACTTTTTTGTCATGACATTTTGAGCTTGGACTGGTTATGGTGGGGATATACTCAATGTGGGGGGGGCTCGAATTCCCGACGATGTAGACCTTTTGCTAACAAGTGAGTGGGCGGACTAAAAAAAAAAAAAAAAACGGGGACCACCACTGTGAATTGCGCGTTTCCGTTTCTTTAGTGGACTTTTGTCCCATTTTCTCGGACTTTTTGTCTCGTTCAAGCCCCCCGAGCCCCCTGGGTGCGCGCGTGGGAGAGTGCAATCGAGTTTACCCTATGCTGGAATGTCCAAGAAATAATGGGATGTTCTAAAATTATATTACGATTTTGTGGTAGTGATGAATTGCTTTCTTCTTCTTACATGTGTAACACCCACTACACCAAACAATTATTCACATTGTTAGTATCCTGGTGCATTGAATAAGGAACACATGCGAAATTGGGTGGAGGTGAAACCAGCAGTGAGCTGGGAGCAACATGTTTGTCAATGGTCAGGGGAGCAACCAAAATTTATGACAATGGGAATGGCTCAACACCCATGTGGCATACCCCATTGGTTTTTACCTGTTTAGCACTCCTCCCATGTAACCCCCCTGGGAGATGGTCAACACCCATTTGGCGCCCACATGGTTTTTGCCTTGTACCCCCTTAGCTGTCACCTGTGGGGAATTACCCTCTGAACCCCCAGGAGCAATCATTCAAATTTTATTGTCCATGGAGGTATGAACTGTTATAAGGAAAGATAATTTGCCTTGTTAAGAACTCAAACATGAAACAAAACCGTGATAGATTTTGAAGGGAGCTTCAAAAGAATAAAAACAAATACACTTTAATATTGATTAAAATACACATTTTCATTCTCATTCGATTATAAGTGGATGTTAGTTTACGTATTCTAACCATTTTCAATCACACAGTAATTTTATTGCACGTTGAACGTCATTAAAGTATGAATTCATCAGTGTTTACATTGTTCGGACTGCGCTCCTAAGTAAGTATTGATTATTCACCGCTTGGAGCGCTAGTGTTTCGACCGGTAACCATTGCGGCGAATGGTAAAATGGCGGAGTGAACTCTCCTATACTCGTACACTCCTTGATGCAAAGGTTCAAGTGGGAACTATGGGTAAATATATACTCACCCGACACTTATATACAATCTTAATGACAAAAAGCAATTGTCTTTGATGTTGCTTCTAGTAAAGATACTGATCCCAGGTTATCTTGGAGAGACATCTGTCTGTGTTTATTCTTTGACTCACCCAATTTAAAAGTAACTGCATTCATAGAAGCAGTCTTTCTTAAGGACTTGACCTATCACAAGCTCCGCCCCCTTGTGTAATGTCGACTAAGAAACAATAAGTTTTCCTCGGCAACGTGTTGTTTGTCGGGTAAAATGGCGGCTTGGAAACAAAGGTGCGTTAATAATGCTGTGTTTTAAATGGTCAGTTAAGCTGTCGCTCAAAATCCTGGCGATAGGTCAATTGTCAACTACCACCATTTTGGGGCACTCGCCAGGACATTTTTGTCAAGGTCTCCCCATTTTTTGCAGAATAGATTGTCTTAAATTTCAGACTTTTAAATTTAAGAAAACAAGATTTTAGGAAATGCAGGGAGACTTGTCTGGCAAGGGACACTGGACTCATGTCACCTTTTCATATTATTTTTTAAAATTGAATATCAATTAATATAAATAGTGAGCCAGATAAAGAAGTTCCTGATCACAGGATCAATTACTAATTATTTACTTTCACACTTATGGGTCTTGGCAAACAGAGGGGGTCTGTTGATGGTATCATTCTCTATCCTTTCTTCATCAGGGGCCATTCACAGAAGGGGGGGCAATGATGGAATCAATTGCCCTTCTTATCCTGTATTTGGGAAATCACGCAGGCTTTTATGTTAGCATAGGTCACTTTCAAGAGGTGCCCTTCCTTAACATAAGTTTTGTTTAGATCAAGGTGCTCAAAGTTCATGTACTGGCAGTCGTGAACAAGAACTTCTGAAAACTTTGGAGTGCAACTTTAACTCATGAACAATAATGGGGCTACTACTACCATTGGAATGAACCAGAAACCATATTAACACGAATAAAAGCTGCAGGAGTGAGGGCCCCAAACAACCTGGCAGGGTCCTCATCTCCCTTCCTCTCCTGGTTGGCCATCAAGTATCCACGCCCATGCCTAAAAATTACGTACAACGAAACAGGGTTGAGAAACTTAGCAACCTACCATTAATTGAAAAGTGTGTGCCTTTAGTTCTTAAAATGGGTTGCCATGTGATAACCCAAAATGTCTACGTTCTAAGTTTCTACCAATGAGGTAACCTACAAGGTTTAATTCAATTGTTTCTGTTTTAGGTGTTCATGTATCAGATAAAATTGACCCATTTACTCTAGGATAATAGTAAGGAATTTTATACTTGGGACCACATGGGAAGCTGAAAGTTCGGGAAAGTCGAATTAGTTTTTGCCTCCTAATGACATTTACCGTTTACCTTCCTATGAGACTGAACCCTGAGGGTTATGGTTGACAAAATTTAAGTTTACTCCCCTATTTCATTACTCAGATATGTCATTTTATTAATTCTAACTCTAGGAATCCAAGTTATAATTATGACCGTCATGGGATAATTTGAGATGGAATGGGAGTAGACTATGTCACGTAACATCCTGAAGGCAAACCAAACCAAACCAAAATAGATTATACTGGCACACAATGGGTTTAGATGATGTAGACATATCATCCAAGATAACATGACATGGTAATATGATTGTTAAACTCAGGTTATAAGTTCATTTTAACAAACAACACATCAACCATGATATCAATCACTATGATACCACTTATGGTCCTTTGTGTATGTCAAAACAAATACAACTGCACCTACTTGTCAGTGCTATATTTCAGTGTACATGTAGCTATGCTTTGAAGGACTAGAACAAACCACGTAAGGATGTAAAACACTGCCAAAAATATTTTAATTCCAAAAAGATAGAAATCTGAAAGAGAAATGATTTAAATTTAACAATGTTGACGAGCATTATTTCAATTCACAAAATGTTCAGTTATAAAATATGAAGACTGATGAACTTTATTTACAACACCTGTGTATGTTTTATTACAGTTATCAAGAGAAAATTGTTTTGACATGATGAAATGACATTTTTCCTCTTCTCTTTTTCCTACAGCTGGTAAAAGTGATGCAGCGGTTGATATGCTACACACTTAACCACTACAGTAATTTTTCACTTTGTCGAAAATTCGCCTCATACACAGGATATCTCGTGCTGTTGTAAACATGAGGTGAAAAAAGTGACCTGAGTGTCCTGTGACCCGAGTGTCCTGTGACTCACACTCATTTGCTCAATTGACAGAGCATTTAACCAATGATTGGGTAAAGTACTTTATATTGGAACAGGACAAGGTATATTTAATTAGTTGTTTTAAAATTAGATCACATCTATATAAAAAATAATTGCAGGTGGTCTGATACACATTGTACCAGACATGCTCAGGACGTGTATGTGGGCCCATTGCACTGATCACATGTGGGCCCAATGCACTTATCATATCTGTAACTCTGGGCTTTATTTCACTTAATTTGCACATGGACAGTTGGCAATGCTTGTTTAGCCAACATAAGCAGCTTTTACACGAGAGACAGTTGTCACTGAGTGAGGTGTCACGGCGCGACTTGCTCCACTTTACACGACATTAGATCGCAAACTAGATCAGCACGAGACACTCATACGAAGATGTCTGCACATGCTTGTATAAACAATAACGAATGTCTAAACCACGTGGAATGCTAGCTGATCACCTTTCTGTCCTGCCCATGTTGTGTTTAGATGTGCAGTGGAAACTGGAGCAACTGATCGAGTGCAACTTGCTAGACAAACCATAGTCAAAAACTGGCCGCTGCCACGGTGCCACTCACTCTGTGTGAGTTGTGAGTTGTGTTTACAAACACACACTTGCACCCAATCAGCTGTTCCATGTTAGCTTCACCAGGTCAGCTGTTTCTCATTTAACTGCAGCTATATCAAGCTCTACATCACAATTGTAACCTGGACTGTAATGCATTTAACCTGTTGCTACAGGGATGTCCTGAATTACATAGATACTTAAATCTCCCTATGTTTACCCTCATTAAGCCATACTAGTAATACTTTTTTACCCTCATTTTTGCGTCTTTGGAGTTCCACATGTTCTTTGTTGTTGTTATTTTTTAAGACTTTTTCTTAGCTACAGGTGCTTAAATTATTCAGGGAGCTCTCTGTTTTTGTTCATGAAGCATTAAACGGAAGAGGTGTTTATAATACTACTAATCAGTGACTTACAAGCCCAATGGGCTGGGTGTTTTTTAAATTCTGAACTATTAGTTTAAATTTAAGCACATATCACTTTAATAAACAAATATACTACTACCACTACCACTACGATATTCAAGCTTTATTACATTGAATAGCAAAACATGCATGCAAATTTGATTCTTCAAACATATTTGCACGCTCGTCCCTTTTTAAAAATCACTTCAAGGCAAAAAGAGACGAATGGGTTAGCTTTATTGACCTTTACTTTCAAAGTACACACTACACCTCCACAAGAACACAAGCAGTAGACATTACTGGACACAGGCACAGGCAGTAGATATTACTGGACACAGGCACAGGCAGTAGATATTACTGGACACAGGCACAGGCAGTAGATATTAC
>NMRA01000564.1:0-86075 GCA_002633005.1 Phoronis australis
CCGCTTTTTTGTTACCAAAAGGTCCACAACGTCTTCAATCCGACCCCCCTATATTGAAGACTGAGTGCGTGCATGTGTTGAGTTATAAATGTTAATGGGAAACCTTCTGCAAAGAGTGGATACCTATTAGGGACACATTGGCTAATTGCACAAAGGTTGTCATTACACTGGGAATGCCGAGAACGCAATGGAATAGTTGTGAACACTGAGGTCTGTGCACTCATTGAAGAGAACAGCAAACCAACGGATGCCATTATCTTCACAGATGGGTCAGGCGTCAGGGGTGTCAAATCAGAATGGGGATTGACCTAACGCCAGGATTATGACTGACGACTTAACTGACCAATCAGAACGTAATATTCCTGACGCACCTTCGTCTGCGTTTCCAAGCCGCCATTGTATCCGACAAACAACACGTTGTCGGTAAAGCTTGTTTTAGTCTATAGGTCAAGAAATTGTGCGATAAGAATGTTGAAACGGAGTTGAGATGGCGTGTGTAATTCTGACAGCCGTTATACTGCTCGAGAAGAATATCCCGTCACTTTTTGTGACTCATTTACAACATTCCATCACAAAATTTAGCGGAAATATCAAGTGTATGTATAAGATGTACAACGTACGTGTTCGAACCAGGGGTTATCGTATCGAGATTCGTGATATGCTTACCCGGTAGGTATTTGAACGAGGGCGAATCGAGATATGTACTAATGGATTGAAAAATAAAGTGCCTAATCTAATCCAAATTTACACATTGTCTTATTACAGTTGACGGATCATGGTCTGTTTCGGGAGACTGGGAGAACTGCAGCATTAGCTGCGGCGTCGGCAAGATTTATCGACGACGGGCTTGTGACCTTCCGGCACCTCACTACGGCGGCAAGCCGTGTACAGGGGACTCGGTACAGTCGAAGTTCTGCCAAGCAACACTAGCTTGTCCACGTGAGCAACGTTTTTCACTTGTTTATTCATACAAGTTTAACTTAACAACCGGAAATAATAAACATTTTCATTGCACAGTTATTGAAAATCCCAAACTGTTCGAAAGGACAAGTAACCAGAGAAATTTTGATCGGCATCGATTACTGAGAAAGAGTAAGCTTTAGCCGAGGAATTGTGCATCCTGAAGTTATCTGTGTTAGAGAGTTCAAGTGTATATTGCAACGTTTCAAAATCCCTGGTTTTCTACACTCCAGACATCGACGGCGCATGCTGTAAAAAACTTTGTTGGCCATTCTTGCTCCAGATTTGGAAACGTCAGGTGAAATCTTCTGACTCGCGAATCCGTTCCGACTCTGTTCGTCCAGTAGTTTTTCTACGGAGTTCAAGTCGGTCACAGTATGCAGGCCACAGCATCAGATTACTTGGTTGCTGATCCAAGAACGTGTTTACTTGGCCGCCTGCTGTGCTATCATATGACGCGACGAATGGTGCCAGGATCTCGTCCCTGTAACAAACAGGTGGCAGCTAATGGTCTAAGACCACGGTTCAGGCCCTTGTAGCTCCCCCAAAAATGAAGAAAATGGGGTGGGTGGTGCTTGTCGGTAGTTTAGTGGACTAAATGGGACGTGATTGCCTGGAATGGTCTTCAGTAGCTTCTTGAAGTTGTTTTGAGTAAAGCGGGTCCAAAAATTTGGCCTCAGCTCTTGTTTACTCGGATACGGATGTGCCGCCATTTTCAGAGCTCATCCATGTTCAGTCATGAATTCTTGGCGTAAATCCAGGTACCCTTCAGGCAAGTGGAAATTGTCAAAAACCTGATAACTAATGACATAGTTTAACCTAAATTCTGTAATCTAGTGCGAAATGGCATTCGGCTTATGCTTCACTTTTTTGCACAATGGCTGTCGTAAATTTGTTATCTTTGGTAAAAATGGCTAAAATCGCACTTTTTTGGTCAATTAGGCATCTCAATTTTTTCCCGGTGGACGCAGCAAAGTAAAAAGACATAACATCGTTGAATTTCTTCATCTTAGAGAAACCCGACAGAGAGTACTTTTTTCAGTTATGCATTTTTTCAGGTGCCTTGAGACATGGTGCAAACAGGGGCTTTCATTGGCCCAGATCAGTTTTAACGTCAAAATCAGTCACTGGAACTGTGCTCTTAATCCCAATGTGTAGATCAGTGTTAACGTTAACGGAAGCACCGTGGTATTCGCTCCACTATAGCTGCTATGTGATTGAACTAAGCCGTTGACATAGCGACCGGCAATTCTTCGCAAGACTTCCCTTCCATCACCAATTCTCAGAACAAAAACTGTCACACCTTTGAATACAATATTTGACTTTTGTCCAATCGCGGTGAAAAGCTGCGAATGCAAATACGGCAGCTTTTGTCGATCTGATAGCGACGGTGTACGAGCATTGTTGCCCTGGCACTACTACTGCTCGGGATATGCTCTTAATGCGGCGTGGGTTTACATTTAGCATGCTACACCGTAAGCGATTGCCGTAGGTCAGTCTCTAGGTGTGGTTCTTGGTGAACGACCACTTTTCAATTTTCCTTCACATTTTCAANTGCGTCGGCACTTACAGTGAATGTATAAAGTCTAAAAAAGTAGGTCGCACAGTATGGGAAGGAACTATAAGTACTGCAACTGTCTTTCTCTGATTACTTTGCAAAGGACTTTTCATAGACGGATTTAGGGGGAGGGGGGGCAGGCCCCCCCGCTTGGCTGCCGCAAGCAAAATGAAACAGCAACAGCGTGAAGAAATATAGAATTCATTAACTAGGACTGGTAGCGGATGAGGGGGGCTCAGATCCCGGAAGAATCGTGTTCCCGTTTTTTTTTTAGTCCAACGATAGATTTTCTGAACGGGAAGTCCACATCCCAATCCCCGCAACTTTCGGGCCCCTGTGCACACACAGTCGCCCTTTGCCCAATGACCCGAAGCAACATGTTGGGCCCCCCGTTGTGGTATCCTAGACCCACCACTGCTTTTACAGGACATCTGACGAATTCAGCGACCTCAATTAAGATACTTAAAAAATGTTCCTTTGTTTCTGCCTTCCGTTGCTAGCAGGGTATGTAAGACGAGTACGTTGTTTCTCTATTTTCTCCGCGATCACGTTACAGATGACTCTGTCAAAAATACATGTGCATCATGGAGTCATACATTCGTCCGAACAAAATCCGGGTAAATTTGGTCTTTGAAACAAAATGTAGCTGCACCCATTAAACTGTAAAAGACTTGCTGGTAACTTGCTGAACCCAACGACATGCACTATGGAGCACTACAAACGGTCATGTCACCGATTCCTATACCGGAATGTTTTAGCGAACACGTGTACGAACACAGAGTTGGTGACCTGTGTTTTCCAATATACTTTCAAGGTTTCATCGGTCATGTGTTGCAGTGTGTAATCAGTTCTTGTGTGTGTCCAAGTCAACAATATATATGCCATCTCTGTTACAAATAGCATATTTTTTCAAAAATAAATTGACGTCTTGTCCACAGCTATAGTCACCAGAAGTGGTAATGTAAATTTGTCTGATATGAGGAAGCGTTAGCATCAGCACAGACGCCTTTTTAAGGGGAAATTGTCGATAACAGCATCAACAGCAACTATAATCATGTACACGAGATAGCACAAAACAGCACGATTGAAAACATGAAATGAACGATGATTTTTCCGACTTCCAATTACTCATGTAACCAAATGGGCTGGATAGAACTTTATATTAGATATGGAAACACAAATTCAAGGCTTTCTGAAAGTCTATCCAAGTTTATTTATAAATGCGCATGAAACTCATTTACAACATTCCATCACAAAATTTAGCGGAAATATCAAGTGTATGTATAAGATGTACAACGTACGTGTTCGTACCAGGGGTTATCGTATCGAGATTCGAGATATGCTTACCCGGTAGGTATTTGAACGAGGGCGAATCGAGATATGTACTAATGGATTGAAAAATTAAGTGCCTAATCTAATCCAAATTTACACATTGTCTTATTACAGTTGACGGATCATGGTCTGTTTGGGGAGACTGGGAGAACTGCAGCATTAGCTGCGGCGTCGGCAAGATTTATCGACGACGGGCTTGTGACATTCCGGCACCTCACTACGGCGGCAAGCCGTGTACAGGGGACTCGGTACAGTCGAAGTTCTGCCAAGCAACACTAGCTTGTCCACGTGAGTAACGTTTTTCACTTGTTTATTCATACAAGTACGGCAGCTTTTGTCGATCTGATAGCGACGGTGTACGAGCATTGTTGCCCTGGCACTACTACTGCTCGGGATATGCTCTTAATGCGGCGTGGGTTTACATTTAGCATGCTACACCGGAAGCGATTGCCGTAGGTCAGTCTCTAGGTGTGGTTCTTGGTGAACGACCACTTTTCAATTTTCCTTCACATTTTCAATATTGGCCGATATTGAAACAATTGTCTAGACAACACTTTTGTTCACATTAAAATTATTGACAACTTGACTATGTCAAGTGTGGTCTTGCCCTGGTGATGATGTGTAGGGTTATGCATTGGCTGAGCTCTGATAGAGCTTGCCATCAAATGGAACATTCTAGCAATTCATTGTTTTACACAGTCGCATTTGGGCACATTATTATCCAAATCCAAAATATTCTTTAATGTCTTACAGACGAGAGTTTGTTGGCAAAGTGCATTTTAGATTATGAATGCTTGCCAAAAAGATGTCTATTGAAAAAATCTAGAAAAAAATTTGATTTTTCAGTATATCCATTGAACCATTGCCAACCGTGTGTAATATTGCAAGAACCTTCATATTAAGGATTTCCTTGCTTTCCTACTAAATATGGAGACGTGTAACTTCGTGACAACGACTCTATATACGAAAACATTTGTACCTAAAAGATTACGAATCAAGGGTATCTGGAACCATTCTACTTTTGCATCGAACGACAAATCAACCGAACATTTGCACGCTATAGTCCATCACTCATTTGATAGCTGAGTGTTTAGAAATTTTTCACTATTTGTTTCCGTTAACTTGTGTGTGTTTGAACAATTATTAATTTTTCCAAACAGTATTTTCCAGGACTTTAACTAAATACCTGAAGAGTATTAAGAAAAGCAACCGAAAACTACTCGATATCGAGCTAAATAAGTCCGCCATGCGTTTCTCAAACTCAAGAATTTGATAAAGGGTGGAGGGAATTCTAAACTACTTGAGTCCAAAAAAACAGGGTAGCATGCACGCACCCAGCCTTCAATATGGGGGGCTCGAATTCCTGACGTTGTGGACCTTTTGGTAACAAAAAGGCGGGCGGACTAAAAAGCCGGGGCACCACTGTGAATTGCGCGTTTGTGCTTGTTCAGTGGACGTTTGTCGCATTTTCTCGGACGTTTTCTTTCTCAGGGGCGGACCTTTTTGCCCACTTCGAGCCACCGCGCGCATGGGTAGTTGGCATTTTTTATGCAAAGCGAATGTAAATAAGGGTTTCTTTCGTTGATGTTTAGCAAATTCTCCTTTGATACATTTCAGAAGGTTCATTAATAGCCGCAGTGAGTTCCCTGGCAGTAATCTTCCTGTGCACAACAAGTGGGTACTATTTTATTCTGTAGCGACGAAAGTTATTCGAGCAGCGAAAGCTTCTTGAGGTTAAAACTGGTCAAGTATATCCAAAGGACAGGGGTCAGAACGGTCCAAAGTCAGTTTATGAGAAAGAACTCTATGTTAACCCAGCGGAGTCGGTGGAATCATTTCAGGACAAACACCTGGTGTATGACAGTCTCATAAACCTCGTAGACCACAATGAATATGCGAAGAATCGAATAAGTTCAACAAGTGTCACAGCTGTTGAGGAGGACTCGCTCGTCGAGGTGTCCAGTGAGGAATCAGGATCCTCAGAGTCAACCTTTGAGATAACTCAACGCCTAAGAACAGGCCGTCATATACGTTTCGCTCCGTCAAAGGAGATGGCTGAGAATGAGTTGAGTAGAGACGAAGGAAGTACGGAGGATGTGAATTCTAAACAGAAAAAGAACACGAAGCACAAACCAAAAAGCAAGAAAAACAAGTCGCTGTTGTAGAAACGTGCCACACTTGCAGAGACTAATTACGCGTGTTTGGTAATTAAGGTGCACAAATGTCTGAAGGTGCGCCCACTATCATGAATTAGACACACGGGCATGTTTGTGAAACATTTGAGTAAAACCAGGGATTTCGATGTTAACGTGTATTCAATTGAACCGTTTACAATATCAGGACCTGAAGAGACGACGATCCCTAATGCTTCTTTTCTCATCTATTTGTACTAATTAGCTTAATGTGTTTTTGCCTGATTTGATGTACTGTCATCATCTTCTGGCTTTGTTTGCACGCTCATGAGTTCCCTCATCCTAAAGAGTGTGGTTGGTCAGTTAAGGAATAACAATCAGTGTCAACAGATTCGCAACTCCGACAGCCGAGTTGGTAATGAACTATTGAAACCGCAAATATAAGCGTTGTCAAGTTTATAGTGCCTATAACCCTTGAGATGCCATCAAGATCATTTCACGTTATGAAAAAATGAAACCAATAGCAGGGTTGTTATTTCCTCAGACAATTTCGGATTACATGTTAAATATAAA
Source organism: Phoronis australis (assembly GCA_002633005.1). Lineage (NCBI taxonomy): Eukaryota > Metazoa > Phoronida > Phoronidae > Phoronis > Phoronis australis. The sequence goes on from NMRA01000564.1 coordinate 6,556, forward strand.
AAACAAGTGCAGGCGCTTTCGTGCACGTTGCATCAGACGTGCGCAGGCCGCTCAGGTGTGTAAATTGTACTGATCACCTAAAACTAGTTCCTGCGTCTATAAAATTTAGCTTCGGAGCTAGATACCTGACTCAAGGATCTGTCAGTGGGCCTCGATGGGACTCGAACCTGCGACCTTGAATAAAGAAAGGGCACACTTATTTCACTAGGGCACACTGCTTTCTCTTACACATAACATTACGATCCACCGCTGTGTTCAGCTTGCGGAACTTTCCCGTGTTTTAGTAATGTTACGTTGCGTGTGATTTAAGTCTCAAAATACAATGTCATGTTTTTCACAAAGGGGCCATTTCTCACACTTCGAGGAGGGCACCGGACGTTTAGGCCGCCAGGCATTGTCCAAATGTTTTTAAGACCGGTTCGCCCTTGCGATAATGTAGTTACATGTATGTATATCATATTTTAATAACAGGATGTTAGTGGAAATGGTTAATTAATATTGAAGGAATTGTCTAAGTTACATTTTCGTTACATAATAGGAGCAAAAGTAACCCCTTGTTTTGTTGAAATGTTCAATACTGAAGAAGTTATCATAGTTATGATTGATTGTTATATTTTCGTTACACAATAGAAGCATAAATAACCCATTGTCTAAAGAGTTTTGGTTTCATAAGAATTTTAATGTAATTGAAGCCTAATTTTTATTGATAGCGCTTTGCAATGCTTAACCTGCACAAGTATGCAATCAAACCGACTTATTGACCATTCGACCATAACATGAAACAGTAAACGCCATCCAGCGCTTTGGATGTTGCATCTATAGTCACGACCTCCGACCTCGGGCCTCTGACATAGAAAGTTGTTACAAAGCCGAGGCGAGTAGAGAAAGGTAGATCAATTCATTGCAATGTTTTTCGTTCAGTATGTGGTGTAAATAGATTATTACATGTTCTCAGTCGTTATTCCCCTTATCTAGAGCCCGAGTGGATTTTGGAGAATTATCACCCTCGGGGCTAACGCCCCTCGATCGATAATTCTCCAAAATCTAGATAACGAGGGATAACGACTTCGCCATGTAATAATCTATATTTATTACATGGGGGATAACGGCTGAGAACATGTAATAATCTATTTATACCACATACTAAACGAGAAACATTGCAATGAATCGATTTACCTTTTCTGACTCTCCACGGCTTTGTAACTACTTTCTATGTCAGAGGCCCGGGGTCGGAGGTCGTGACCTTTTAAGAAAAGCCGGGCTATTTTTGTCAAATAATGCTTTTACTCAAAACCAATTGAAAACTTAAATATAATAGAAATAAACTGAATTTATAAATTAAGGTTTACCAACTATTATAGCTTAAAACACGTTTTTTTCACGCTAAGCTTCGACCGGGAAATTATCGTCTGCTAAAGTAGGTTACCACTGGTAACTGAATATAATTCTCAAGCCAAAGATCCTGACGACACGATACCCGCATTCAAACTGGAGATCGGTGATTTACAAGTAAGAGGACATGAGAGAAATATTTCATTGAATTAAGATATCATTTTTATGAAATTATGTGTCTTATTTCTCGTAGCGTATACGTACAGTACAATGCGGTTTGTTGAACGTGCGATTATTGCGCGTGCTCATTTAAGTATTATATTTTCACTCTTGATGACGTCAGCTGCTGCGTGGTGTAGTGGTTAAGGTCGGCGACCAGCTAACTCAAGGTTCCGGGTTCGACTCCGTCCTCGGTTTCCCGCCAAATCGTTATCTCACTAGTGAGATAACTGTATGGGTTATTACACGGTTGTATCTGTCATTTGACGCCTATATTGTGGTATAATATATATTTACACAAATCCACAAATGGTTGCAAAATTATAACAATCGCCGTAGGCGCGTTGCACGTTCAGATGTCATTCACCGAACACGTTAATTAAACACAAAATGAACACAGAGTAAAATGGTGGTAAAGACACCACTCATTTGTTTAGTAGTATACCTTCACCATATCCGCATAGCAGTGCTCCAACTGGTAAAAACTTTTGATTGGGAAACTGGATATACTGCGCAAGAGCGACTGTCAACAGATTTAAGTAAGTGACGAATCGGTTCTCTGCGACCTAATACGTGACGGGAGGAGGTGTACTTGTCAAAATAACCATTCCATTAACCTTGGGTCCAAACTGGATTCAGGGTTGATATTCATACTGCTTTAAAATAACCGCGCGAGTCATTATAAAACGCCATTCATGAAAAGCGTCGTCAACTGTGTGACGCCATTTATATTGGTTAACGCAAGCTAGGTGATCTCCCGACAGACCATCACACTTTGGTGAGCAATTTTATGTTTCCAGAAAAAGTTCAGAGAATGAACAATCAGCACTCTGCTAGTATTAATACCCCAGACAACCACAGAAAAAATAATCTTCAAAGAGTCCATTACAATAAGAACACAAGGGTCACAGTTCACTTGGTGCTTACCGATGACCTTTCCCAGAAAACTGAATTAATTAAGACAAATGTTAAATTTCCACCAATTTTAAGATAAAACTTAAGTTTGCCTCAAGTCCGTTGCAAAAAGATATCTGAAGTTTAACTTTTCGACTTAAGTTTTGTCTTATTTTGACTAACTTACCGGATATAGAAGTTTTAAAGTTTGAAAGTTGAGACAAATCTTAGATTTAAGTAAAAAATGAACTTAAGCCAGTTTCTTGGAACGGGCTCCAGGTCCGAATACTCGAGATAAGTCTCAATTCCAAGGTGCATGTAAACACAGCTTTGTAACGATCTGGGTAACAAATGACCAAAACAAAATCTGACGCGAGTTCGACGTACTGGGTTTTTTGCCAGAATGTGAAGACAAGAAATATCAGTGGTTAAGAGATGAAAAGACGAACTTTGCTCAAATTGCCAAAATCGTTCACTAGCTGTGTTTGACCGTTCAGTCATATAAAGCTAACTAGTGGGTAGGTCGAACGAAGTCTACTGGTGGAAATTTGAATTAAACAGCTTATAAATTTTAATGAATCATTTTATTAAAATGACAATAACCTCATAATCATACAACCTAGGTTTGTGTTTTGTACAATTTCCTGTTCCTCTCTCTGGATCCGTGTCAAATCTCTGGCAATTAGCAACACATCGGAAGGGCTAAAATATTGTCAGTGTTCATCACATATTGTCGCCCAGACAACAACATGTGTCGATGTTTACGCCATATGTTAGTCGCCCCTGGCATATGTTGTCACCCAGGTGACAAGATATGTCGAGTGCGACAAAAGTATGTCACAGGTTACATAAACGTGTATGCATCTTGGTGCGATATTTTACGAATTTTTTAAAATGCCGTCTACGAAAATTGTATTTTGCTAATAAAGGCTAGACACGAAACAATTGAGCTTTTGCCAAGTAAAGCGTATTTATATTGTGCTCTGCAGCCTTGCAGTTCCACATCAATTTACATTTATATGTTGTTGCGCAACAAGCACTAATAAGAGTTGTTTTACGTAGTTCCAGATATAACTTGCTATCTTCAAATTGGTGAAAAGTACAAGGGTTCATACAAAACAACTGTAAATCAGCGAGCATGTATGCTGTGGAAGAATCTAATGCACCTCATGTCTGAGGAAGAACGAAATGTCTATAATTCGTGGACGAACGAAGAGAAGAGAAGCGTCACCTTTTGTCGAAATCTGGCTGGCACAATGACGTCTCCGTGGTGTTTTGCAGATAGGAACGGCAAAATGGTGAAGGAACTATGTGGAATTCCGAAGTGCAAAAGTAATAGTCCAACTGTAACAAAACGTAGTTGTTTGATCCATCCATGAAAGCTCATTGTATTCGAATTAAATCTGGTCTGGTGGACACAAAATTGAAATCCTAGCACGTCGAAGGCATCACGCTTCCTTCAAAGGGAGCATATTATTGAAGATTGGCATGTTTTATTTCACCTGAAAAAGAGCTGAGGTCATTTTTAAGTGACATGTTCCTATCAATCACAAAAAAACACCTAGCCTACGTCATTGAATAATATGACTTCTTATTCAGTCGTGAGAATGTGTAAACCCAGTTTGACCAACGTTTCAAGCGACCTAACATCGAACCCCAGGATCTTGGCTCTAACCTTGATACTCGAAATGAAACGGGAACTTTTTGACATATCACATTCTTTTTTGGGTAAATTTAGGAAGTGTCTATAACTTTGTATTCTAGTATTTTGTTGTATGTGTATTAATGTCTTGTAGATGGTCAAACTCGATGAGCCCATGATTCAAGGCACATATGTACCACCCAGAGTAAAAAGTCAAAATTCGAGTACAGACTCGAAAATTAAGTTATAACGTTAATGCTCGCGTAATCAAGCACACGCTAGGATTGGACAGTCTTCCGCGTAAACCACATTGTGCTAGAACACAGAATAATAGACATTTATCTTAAATCAAAAGAAGAGCAAACCGGGAAAAATGTAAAACATAATTTCGAGTTTCAATTCGATTACAAAAATAATATGTTGGGCACAGGCATGTGACAAAAAAGAAGTAATAAGCTTCATTATGGTTATTAAAGATGAAGTCACTATGTCAGGACTCTGCACCCTTTTAAAGCATCCATTCTGACCACACAAGTGACTACTACTGAAATTTGCTTGGCGAAACAATACTGCAATGACTGATCTGCTTGCCCGTCAGAATGTAAAACATAGTTTAAAGCACAAATGCTGCAGAAGACGAAACTAGCATAGTTTGATAATTGACCGCATGGTGTCGCGTCAAATTCCACCCACGGTCTACAGCAACTCTTTGGACTCCACGGATAATGCCATTTGATTTTGGAAACAGCAATGCAGTTTCATTTGATCCCGTCAATTGCTTTTGGTGTCAATAAACCTATTGCCATTGTTCATTTCAGAAAATTATCTTCGTGGAATCGCAGCTAACTTTTCTGTCGACGGTGTTTTCATTGAACAAACAGAGAAAATAACAGATGGCGACAGGAATGAGTGTTTTAGAACGCTGCAGGAAGGCCAGAAGGAACTGCAATTTTCATACCAACATAATCCAGCAAACGTGACACACCTAAGACTTACTGCAGCTCTGCACGACACCGACTGTAAGCTTCCATTGAACAACAATTATTCTCAGTACATTTTAAGGTCTTTCCAAATGCGGGTGTAAAATCAAGACAGTCGTGACTGCTGTAACAAATTTATTTGCAATGATGATGATAAATGAGCATACGGAGTGCATTCCGTAAACCAAGTTTCTAGCGAGAGAGGCGAGATCACGTTACTCCACGCATAGTTACGTGAGTGAAAGATGGACGTTTGGCGAACATGTAGGTGACTTCATGAGTGTGAACTAGCAAAAATGCAGCTATGGATATGATTAGTCTTTGACGCTAGAATGTTGATTTATGTACTGGAAATCCTGAATTATGGGATGGGATAGAATTTGCCGTTTTTATCTAAAAGCGAAGATTTTTGTCGTCATGCATGTTACCCGGCCGGCGGTTTGTGCGGAATGATCACTCTGACTCAGTGTGTGGTTAAAATATAATTTTAATGAAACTAATAAACCATGTTAAACTTGTTTAAATGAGAGTTCCTTATAAAGTTCCCGAAGCACCACGCTGAACTAAATGTCAATGTCTCGATTGAAGTGTAACTGAATTTAGAATTAGGCCCATGCTATACGAAATGGTTCCATTTTCCACATATGATTTGTCCCCTGAAACTGAAGTTGTTCACAATCCGTCGAACTCGTACGGTGTCGCACAACAGTTTTAAAGCTTTTTATTTCATAACAGCTGAGTTGACTGTCCTTCTCACACCACAAATCCACTGGACAATATTCCTGACATTCAAAATTGTGTTCTCTTCTTGTGTCTCAGCGTCTCGTGCCACCGCCCGGAAGTTTACTAGCGCCACCTGGTTAATATCGTCTGCAACAGCGCCACCACTCTCCTACGCAGCGAGTTATTGTTCACTAAATCCAATTCCTGGCAGTGCACAGGTGACGAATGTTAAGGTCTCACTTCTTTTCAGGGAACCATTTAAAGGGTTTCCAAGTGTTCTTGTTTAGCGGACAAAACACTTCATTGTGTACATCGCGAACCGGCGCAGTTCTCCAAGGTCAAACAATCCTTCTGGAGTGTGAGAGCATGCGTGAAAGTGCTTCACTTGTTATTAAATTTGTAGCCGGTATCCAAAACATTGAAATTTGCGAGGTAGAGGCTTACAGCGAACAACCGCAACCAGGTATGTACCTATTGGTTTTTGGGCAAGCAGAAACATTCGAGCAGGCATGTGGGCATGGTCAGTGTCCTATTTTAAACATGTTAGGTGATGCACTTAGCCACTCTGAGGTCTGATCTTTGTATTTGAAATAGAGGTTGCATGTTTGACATTTTTCGCCATCGTTTGGCTCAAATCCAAGACGCGTGTCTTTTATGCAATACTGGAGTACATTGCGGGTTACGAAGATGAGTTTCCAGTTCATTTCGAACCTGATGACATCAAGGCCGGGATCGAATATTTTTATTAGAAATCGAAACAGAATTAGATTAGAATCATTTGTCCATTCTTCTAGACTGGCTTGTGTGGAAAAATAGCGTGTACTCGATGACCCCAGCATTAAGGCTACAAGTCTGAGTCGGACTCGTGTTTTATTCGAGTTTGTAGCACGAAAAGAGGAGTCGTCAGCTACAAACTCGTCATGAAACCATTATACAAGAACCAATGTGTACTCGAGCACACACCAATAGCTGCTTATCTTGAGTAGGCACAAAATAGTACAGTAAAATATAGCTATGTGCTTTAAAACGGAATGTTTCCAATGTTTATCCAATATTCACGCCTTTTATTTCACCCAGAATGTAACTGACTCCACATGTAGTGTGAAATATAATGCCTTAGTCGAGTTTTAAAAAATCAAGGTGCTTCTGTAATAGGAGCACCGCATTCACCTCATTGCGGAATTTAAGGGTAAGCTTTTTTCGGGGGCATTTAATTGGATAAAGGGTATCGTTTCGCATATATGCGTATGCGCTATTATGTTGAACAATACGATAATAGTCATGGTTTTTCAAACACACGTCAAGTTATTGGGTGCACGATATATCACAACAGGCACTTTAAGGTCATACAGTCTCTTTTCGCATTCCAGTGTTCGATTTTGAATGCTTGCACCCGCTTGACCCAAATGGGGTTGGCTATTCAGGCTCAGAATCTAAGCTTCCGGCTACACGAGGCTTGCAAGAAGCTACATGTATCAATTGGTATGCGGCTGACCAAGACGATGAAGTAGGGTCTGTCCACTCATACGCGAAAAGAGTAGGAGGAAGACACAACTACTGTCGAAATCCTAACTTTGAACGTCTACCGTGGTGTTACTATGGCGACGAGGGAGGTTTCCGGTCGTGCTCCATTCCCGTTTGTTCGTGTAAGTGAGACACGTTTTTCATTCGGCCTCAATAATGAGGATATTGCAGACTTTTCAAATTTTGGAGTCTCTCAAGTGGAGTTACACTCATGCTATCAATTTCCAAAACACCGAACGGATTCTCTGACATACGTGTCCGAAATTTACATACTCCACAAAAGACCTTGGTTCAGCCAAAGGCATTGACACTTCGCGAATACTAAGAGGTTGTGGTAAGTGGCATGTAATTTTGGTTGGCAAATTTATGGGAGACCGAATGCTTCAAAGGCAGTAAACTAGCGGCACCGTCCGTAAAATGAAGGAAGTAAGAATTGGTGAAATGTGTAGGCCTATTGTTGAAACGAGATGTGGCAGAGAGAGCAAACGGAGACGCAAAATTGAACGGACGTTTTACCCGCCACAAAAATGTCAAGACATTGATGATTTAAATTACACAGATGTAGGCACGCCTGCTGAAGTCCTATTGAGACGCATTTCTTATTGCAATCAGCCCGATCAACGCTATTCTGGAGCAGAAGAAAATACTGGCAATGTTGTTATTCTGTTGTGCAGTAGAAATTTCTAAGACACTATGGTTATTGTTTGAAACGGACGATTAACGCAAATATGCGCATGCAGTCTCGTCCGCACCAGTGTCACGTAGAGAGGGAGAGAGAGGGATAGATAGAGAGAGAAGTTGCAGCATTATGACGCTGCGAAGGAACGTTGTTTCAGTTAAGTTGTTGAAAATGATTAGCGCTGTGGCACTTGGCAACTACAAAGCTGCGGCGTGTGCTTTAAACTGAGAAATTGCTACATCACTTTTTAAAACTTCTCAGATGGACCTACCGATGTCATTGTGACTGCTGAGGTTGGAAAACTGCAAAGACGAGGAAGTTCATTGTTCTACCTTATCCAGGAAGGTCTGACTGCTGCTTTGGCGTGTACCACTCCGTGCACTTACCCGAAAAAGCCAGTTGTACGCTGGCGTTCAAATCCATCATCGGGTCTAAGTGCAGAGAAACCAACATATACACAGTGCCAGGATTTTGGCGGCGCCACTTCTCGTCGTTTGCAATTCACCGCAACTGCTCGACATAATGGTGACATACTTTCGTGCGAAGGCAAAAACTTGAACCATGCTTACGTCTCGGCTCAAAGCCAAGTAAAAGTCATTGTCGTGTGTAAGTACATAAATTTGCGCAGTTAAGAGCACTCCGACAAGGGCCAACTTACGTATTATATGAGCCTTAATAAATGATTTTTGTCAATTTCCATCTTTTTGAAGTGCATCTAAGTTGATATTGCCTATGAGAACTATATTTGCCTGTTGTTACCATTTTAATTGTGAAGAATAACAAACAAAAAATCCCAGTCACAAAAAACAAAAAAACAAATATTCCAATCACTAAAGTGTCGACTATCCTAAATACGGTACAAGCCGAGTCTGGAGAAACAAATATTAGAGGCGAAAGATTGTGTTGTCACGTAATATAATACTCGCAGTCAGGGAATTATGCGAAGTATGAGAAATGTGATGCCAGGGATACTTCTTTCGCCAGTAGGACCAGGGCATTTGACGGTAAAAGACCAGCTTTCCCACGGCTACCAAAACGGACAAATCGTAACCGTGGTCGAAGGCTTTACTTATACATTGATTTGCTCAACCGATTCTGTGTCTCCTGGTGGTACAGTGAAGTGGCAGGACATTGCACCGCCTGACCATACGAGCTTCGAAGTTCATGATGGGGACCACAACGCGTCGGTGTTTGTCAGCTATTTGACCTTTAAAGCCAACAGGAGCAGACATCGTCAACGTATTCGTTGTCGTTCGACTAACAGTGAAGATCCAACACTAATGGCAGAGATATCACTATCACTTGATGTTTACTGTAAGATTTCTTCACTGCATTGATAGACCGTAACAATCGCAGTCATGGCTCAACCTGCTTGAAATCTTACTTGCAATGAAGACAAAACATGAACACATAGTCCCTTCCCACAATCCTATCTTGGATTTACACAGTTATTTGTGAAATTACACCTTATAAGTTACGAATGTTTTAACCTTTTTGTCATATAGCATGTTTTTTTCCAAAAAAGTGCCATGCAATTGCGGTGTAATTAAAATGTAAGAACATACAATCAGTAGGCAATACAATGCCCGCTGAGTGGTCCTAAAAACGCTTTAAAATGTGACGAAATTTAAAGGTCCAACGTTACTAAATGAATTTCTATTTTTATATTGTTAAGGATAATACCTCATTGTAGTCGCTATCTGGTGGATATCCAGTCGCCCATTCTCATTGTTACGCATTGCTTTTGTATTTCACTAAATTATTTCGGAGATAACAAATCTGACCGTAGCTGACCACAGATATGTTTTAAGCATATTAGATCTTGGGCAGTGTTGTAGGACTATCGTCTAATTTCAGTGGCGATAGAAAAACTCCGTCAAAATAAACACGTGAGCTTACGGTTTTGTATGTACCTGAATGTGTGTAGCTGGACCCACCAAAGTGAAAGTGACAAATGGAGGCGGGATAACGTATCAGCACAATCAGTCGATCACAGTGGCAGAAGGGAGTGAGCTTGTTTTCACGTGTACGTCAGATGATATCTATCCCCATGGCAATCTAACGTGGACTGGTGGTGGACGGGTTGGAACCGTCATGAGGAACAGCACGCCAGACGGACGGAAGACTTTGTCACTGGAACTAACTGTTCAAGCATCTAGAGACTTGGGCACACTCACTTGCAAAGCTTTTGACGGCAGAAATGTGTCATTTGTTTCTGAGTCAAGCATCAAGCTAAAAATACTTTGTAAGTGTGATAAAGTTGTCACGAATCGTTCGTCACTCAGCGTAAATTGAGGTCTTTTGTGGAGAACAGCTTTCTCCCCCACGGTACATCAGTATCAGTTAGACCCGGTCAAACTAAACTGATAACGCAGCAACGGCGTTGGCACTGAAGCAACTGAATACAGCCAAAGATGTACGCGTGCTGCACAGGTCACGATTTTTCGTCCGGCAGGCAGGCAAATAGTTGTTGACCAGTCGTCGATCGGTCGGAGAAACAGCAGGCCGGTAGCAGTCCGCAGAGACAATCGCAGCGCCGACAACAATGCAGGCTGTAGAACATTTCCTTTAAAAAAACAACTGTTGACGTGCCACATCTGTTGCCTGTGTTTTTTGTATTTCATCGGAACTGACTGTATTAACGAAACGTTGCATTATTGCATGCGCAACTATAACCCTCAGCATGTGGTGATGATTTGTCACTTGTCTTCCATCGAAATTATGGGGAGCCCAGCTAATGACTCTTACTGGACCGTTGGTTATCTAGTCCGAGTCGGCTGGCAGACAGGTCAAACAAAGACGCGTGACCCATGTTGAACCCATAAGAAATGGCGTAATAACACATACCGTATGTATATATATATATATATTTCAAAATATATACCACCTTAAAAAAGATGAAGTGTAGTTGCTGTTTACTTCTAGTTCATCTGTACCTTTCTATTTCTTATCGAGTTTGCAGACCATTAGCAATGTTTGGATTGGTCCAAGCATGACAATGATGTGCGAGCTGGTAATGGCAACGTTATCCTAAATTCCTTTTACTCCAACACATATGAAATGCGACCTGTCTTCTTTTCCGCTAGACGGACCTTTGTCGCTTACCATAGCTGACCAAAGTGGTGCACCTCTACCTAATACCTATACAGTTATAAGTGGTCAACAAATCACTCTCCATTGCCTTACCGACTCCGTCTCGGACACCGGCGCTGTGTACTGGGAGAATGTTCCTGCTCAGCAAGTTACCAGACGAAAAGCCCTGGGAATCGGCAATGTGTTCTATAGGGTTGCTATTTTTACTCCAACGAGAGGAATGAACAAAGCTGTGTGCCGCTGTAGAGCACGAAACGTAGACGCTCCTCTAATAAAAGCCTATAAGTCGATAAGACTGAACGTGGTCTGTAAGTACCATTTCACTATTTGACTTGAGCCCGGGATCTTGAGACGCAGCTTCTTCTTTGTAATTTTCGGTGATCATTCTTCAAACGACTGCCTAGCGAATCATAGAACTGCCTCATAATGTATGTGGGTAGTTGCATTTAATTGTTGTTTTTACGTAATGATTGTCAAGTGGATCTAATAATCATTAAGGCGATAGACGCATGTTACCCACAATCAAAACATCTCTGCTGTGATCAGCAGCCACTGACGCAAATTCTTATTTTATTATATAGATGGACCAACAAAAGTAATTATAACACCAAGCGCTGGAACGTTAACTGAAGACGTGCATGTAGTAGACAGCAAATCCGAATATCAGGTCAAGTGTGAAACGGATGACGTCAACGAGCACGCCACAGTTCTGATGACGACAAACATAGACTCTGCTCACCATGTCAGAGATCCACTGAGCGGTCAAACCACACGCACCCTCCGATTCACAACAAGTGCATGGCAAAATGGGAGGTTTATCAAGTGTTATGCTGAGAATAGTCAATACCCCAACTTTTACGCAGAGAAGCAATTAAATTTATCGGTTACATGTAGGTACATCTAGTTGTAGTTTTAGTTAACTAAACCCGATCCTCACGAATAACTTACGCTCGAAAAGCAATCTCGTGAGCCTAATTTGTTTCATTCTTTTAATTTGTGGATCAAGAAAGTTGAACGTTAGACACCTGATTTTATTATGTGTTAAACCAAAACTTAACCAGTGCGTCATGCTTTCAGTTGGACCTACTGAGGTAATCATTGCTAACGATGGATCTTCTAGTGGCACTTTAGAACCATCGCAAGCACGTTTCACAGCTGAAGACGGAGTTAGATATCGGATCAGATGTCAGACTGACACCATTAACCCTGAGGGATCAGTGCGCTGGACATTTCGCAGGAACACAGGCTGGGAAACGGGATCCCATCATGTCCCTGGCATTGCCGGTGGAAAAATCTACACCAGCTTTTTCCATTTTGAGGGCCATCGATCACTGAATGGAATGGTTATCGCCTGCACTGCAACTAACGCGAGACGCTCAAGCCTGACGGTCAGAAGAGAAATTACGGTTAACGTAGCTTGTAGGTGTGGGCATCTTATAACCGCTCTTTATTGGTGAAATAAGAAATTACATGTATGTGGACGTTATGCACGACTAAACATATATGATCTTAACATGGAATTAATAGGTGACTTGAAATTCAAGGTGGCGCTAGTGTTGCAAGGGTCCTATCATTTGAAAGCGTGGATTAAGTTAGGCAGTTTTCAAGAAAAACTAGACGGACTTTGACAAAACACTGTCAAATTCTACCGAACTGCAGTGACGCACATCGTGTTGAAATCGGCAAAATTTCTCTTCCAGTAGAATATCACTTTCGTGGAGCTTCTGCCTGGGATGTTTTAACGTCTTTGTGTATAGCCACTAAAGAGGTTATTGCCACGTTATTAGAGGAAATTGCAAAATTCCGGATACGTTGAAGGTGTTACGTCTAGGCGTAAAACTAAGACGATTAATGTTAAGAAAAACATTTGACAAATGGCAATTGTGATGCGTGAAGATTAAGATATGCTCACATTTTTTATTGTAATTTGTCGCTTGCGCCAATGCATTTTTCTCTTGTAGGAAGACATTTTATGTTGTAACTCAAGCAATAGAAGTAGATGCTGCTCTCTAACCGTGTGCCGATTACTTGAATCACTCCGTTTCAGATGGCCCTACCTCGGTTACGGTGTCTGACGTTGGCTTAATGAAAGGTGAAATGAACCGACGTAAAGACCAGTACACGGTGCATAAAGGCGAGATATGCCAACTAGTTTGTGAAACTGACAATGTCAATTCCATGGCAAATGTCACCTTTCAGTTAGACGGTGGCTCAGAATTACCTTCAAAAACTCTTCAAATGGAAGCATTCTTCAGCCAGTCTCTTAATTTCGTAGCTCTCTCTTCTCATAATCAACGCTCCATGACATGCGTTGCAAAGAACGCGGAAAGCAGTCGACTACAAGCGAAGAAAAGTATCACCGTCATCGTAATTTGTAAGTGTGACAAGATGTGTTTTTAGTCACAATAACAAAGACGTCTCTTCGAATTCCCGACGTGATTGGTCTTGCAATAAATAGCGTTTAAGCCTCTAGACAAAGAACTCTGGATCTCGCTCCAAAATCCCCAGTGCATGCAGACGACATACAGTATCACCACTGGTTATGTCTGAAAACGTGCAAATTAGCTGGTTAGTTCTGCGTACTAATGGATTGTAAGGCTTTGTTTCCTATGTGGCTTATAGGAAACCAATCAAGCTTACAGAATGTGTTTATACAAAGGCCGAAGATTTCATAAACAGCCCGTAGGTGCCTCCATAGGAACGTCCATTTACCTTAAGACGGTCTGTATCCACAAGTTATAGACCATGGCGACCTTACAGACTGAATTTAGGAGTAGCAGTCATTGTAAATTGTGGCAACATCAGAGGTCACGTTTATTTGTGTTTATTTAACAGTTGGTCCCGAAGCACTGACAATTATAGATTCGAGCTCTAAATTGAATGAGCCACTCAGTACGAGATTTACGGTGATTGACGGAAGGGGCTACACCTTGACTTGTGCGACGGACAGTGTCAATTCGCAAGCTACAATACAGTGGGAGTTCGCCGGCGGCCAAGGTCATGCGCAGGCAATGACATCCGTCATTTCCGAAAATGGCGGACGTATATTTAGAAGAAAGTTCACGTTTACAGCGCAACAATCCTTCCATAATTTGCAAGTTGTGTGCAGTGCAAGAAATGACAAGAACAGTGATTTTCAGAGGACGGCTTATGTCGCTTTGAACGTCATTTGTGAGTACATGTTGATCACAAATTCGATATAGTCTTGATGGTGTTTGTATTTAAGCCTAGGAAAATCTGTTTTGGTGTTGCCATTTGTCATTCCTGTGGCTGAGGCAAGGCATACGTAATCTCTGTTTTGGTCAAAGTACAACTTCACCAACTTATTTTCGCATTTCAAAACAGGAAGGCACTTGAAATCATTGAGCAACAATTGAATAAAGACTTGCGACGGAAACCAAAAATTCAACACAGAAAAAAAATATCAATATGAGACAATTTGAAATGCTGAAGTACACATACAATTCAAATCTTAGCTTAGCATGTTGCAAACATCGGTTCAAATGTCCTCTTTCTCAAGATTTACACCACACTCGATTGACCTCGTTCTTGAAATTCACACCACACTCGAATGACCCTGTTCTAGAGTTTTACACTACTCTCGAATGTTATTGGTATGGAAGCCCAATACTACCATTTTGAAGTAAAGAAAAGCGTTTTATTATCTGGCGGCTGCCACTTAATTGAACGACATCCGAAGCATCGTTTCCGTACAAAAACTACACTACGGAAGTCGTTCAATCAATTCGTTTTATCGGGCGGCCGTCGGTTAAAAAACATTTTCTTCATTTCAAAATGGCACTACTGGGCTCCCCTGCCCGAGACTAGTTTCTTCACAACTTGTTTTCGATGCCAAGTGTTGCAAATCTTTTCGTTGCCAGCTGGCCCAGCTAGCGCCAGTCCCGGAAATTGTGTTGAAAACGGCCTCGAGGTGACCGAAAACAATATAGCCCAAATCCGCATAATTATTTGGAAGCCGCCTGTTAATAAAATATTTTCTTCACTTCAAAATGGCACTATTTGGTTTCCGTATATTGATCTGTGCCCGAGACTGGATTCTTTACAACTTGTTTTTGTTGCCAAGTAATGCCAGCCTTTTCGTTACCAGATGGCCCAGCTAGCGTCACTCTTTTGGCCAGTACCGGAAATTTCGTTGAAAACCGCTTCGAGGTGACCGAAAACAATAAAGCCCAAATCTCGTGTACACCAGAAGGCATCAACAATCAAGCCATCATCACTTGGCTGACGGATATTTCTGCAGGAGATTTTATTTCGACGGGAGACATTTTCAAGTTCAAACCACTCAGGCATCACCTTAAAAGATATATCAAGTGCCTTGCGTTCAACAAGGACCACTCAAATTTTACAGCAGAAAAAACTATCACACTGGATGTAACATGTAAGTTGATTGGCAACTCTTGACAGAGATCCTGGTGACTGTTGACATTGAGGTCACTGTATGCATATGTACTGTACTGCAAGGCTGCCGAGGTCACGTGTATTTGTTATATTTATATCTAAGAAGGAAGACAGTCATTTCATGTTAATGTGTTCTCGGTACACGTATGCTATCATTGAAATCATAGATTATAAACAATAGATTCGCAACTCCGACATTTTCTTCCGTACTCTCCAAAATTATTTGGTTCATTTCCGGTTAGTATATTGTAACTGCAAATTCTCGCATCTATTTTACTGTCCAGAACAAAGAAAACAAAATAGCAATTTCGGCATTGAAACGCTGCTCAAAATCTTAAAATAGTAGAAATATTGGTATCGCGAGTACTTTTAGCAATGCTACTATCACCCGACCACACAACAGCCGACCAAGATTGGCAGACGACGTACTGGCCAAAAATAATACCAGATAATTTGGCCAGGTGTCGCTAGTGCATAATGACGTAACGTTGTATGGAAGAGCACGTACGGATTTCGTCCATTGAATGTATACGGTGTTGGCGGTCTATGTACTATAGTCTATGGTGAAATTGAGCATTTAAAAAGCATGTTACGCTACGTTGCCTTCCGTGGCAATGACAACATGACAATACCAGAGTATATGCATGACATGCATACGCTCATGCATTTGAACCGCAAACAAATCATAACGAATTTGCTATTTTAACAGCCCTTAAAGAGGCGTGGAACGCAAAATCTCCTCAAAGTAACTTGTAGACAATTCCTGGCGAATGTCCTCGCAATGTCTAGTACAGTGCAATTTACTTTCCCTTGTGAGAAAATGTCCAAAAAATGACAAAATTTTTGAGATACGCGCGACGGAAAAACTTTCCAATCTCCCTCCCAATTATGATGCATGCGCGCATGTACTCACAGTCAGTTGCTTGAAGTCACTTGAGGTCAAATTTCACATACTCCATATAAGGAAAATGTGCTACGTCTATCTGTTGCCATACCAAATAAGGAGACGTGGTTCACCTTGTGGTAGAAAATTCGACGATGTTGGGAGCAGTTGACAGTTCGTTTTTTTGAAATTTGAAGCTAAAAGAAAATATTTTGATATCAAAAGAATTTAAAGATCTTTACAAACAAACCCTAAAAATACCTAGTGAGCAGGTTGAATTCTGTTTCAGTGGCAGAGAACCGTTTTCAATATTGCAATTATTTTAAGCTGTTTATCGCGTTCCAGGCCTCTTTAATGAGTATTTACGAGTAAGCACATCCTTTCCTTGATAGATGGTCCCACAAAGGTGATCTTATTTGAGGAAGCCAGTCAAAACCAGGACGCATACAAGGACACGATATTGGTGGTTGATCAGCAATTTTACAAAATTAAATGCGCGACTGACGCCGTTCATCCTGCCGCTAGTGTGGAATGGACGTTTCCCGGAGACAAGGAAGTCGGTCAGGTGTGGAACGTTACCAATGCAAGCGGTGTACTATTCCACAAGAGCATCTCGTTTACTGCTAATTTGTTCCACAACGGGAAGACACTAACATGCGAGGCAGCAAACGTCAGAGATGTCCTGCTAAGTGTGAAGAAGAAGATGGCCATTGATGTCACATGTTAGTAAATGTAAATGTGCAACGAACGCCTATGTGTACAATGTTTTCCCCACACAACTTGGCGTGAATATTGACACGCTGAAAACAACTGACAGAATTCACTTATTCTGAATTACCAGAAGCTCTGGAACAGTAGGACCAATAGACGAGTAAATAAATATTGTTTCAACTTATTCACGAACGGATTCTCACAATAATTGAATGCACTCTATACCGTCAAATTTATTGCCAGGTGCTGGAATTGGTAAAAACTCTCAAAGGTGTTTTTCCAACATATGTAGTTCATGAAACTGAAAGTGCTGATAAAGCGCTGAATGAGTTGATAAATGTACTGTAAAAACAATTCATGTCACAGTTTAAAAATGTGACGGTTGTGTACTAGAATGTTAATTAAGGTACTATTTGTTTTGTCTTCGTAACAAACTTTTTTGCTCTAACTATAGATGGGCCTAAGTTTCTGGAGTTCATCGATCCTCAGGATAAACTTAAAAGCCACGGTACGTCAACAATCACAGTAGTTGATGGACAAGACATCAGCGTGGAGTGTCGCACGGATGGCGTGAACCCGGGCGCCTATGTGGAGTGGACAACTACAGATCACGTGACGCAGGATGATTCAACTAGAAATGGTTCCTTGACTGCTGCGATGGTCTATTCAAGGAAAGTCCACATTCTTGCCAGACCATCGTTAAACCTCCGAACTATTAACTACTCGTCATGGAACATTAGACATCAGCAGTTTCGCCTAGAACGTTCCTTACAGATTCGTGTTCTATGTGAGTTATTGCCATATTACGACCGTGATTTCGCTTCGCAAAAGAAAGATAGCAAAGGAAACGTCTACGAGTTCTCATGTGGCATTTTATACAACAACAGACGGTCTGGTCAGGATTGTGGCCATTTATTTAATATGCATGTTTACATCTCCATCCGATGAGCCGTTTTCTATTAATTAGCAAAATATTAAAGCGCAAAATACTGCTGTATCGGCCAATCACGAGCATTCTCTATAAGCGAGCAGAATCTGAAAAGTTGTGCTATTAAAATGTAGCTTTGTCGAGATAAAAATGCAAGTCTGGTGTCATATGTTGGCTGAGGGAAAGAGATCATATTATGGAGATAGATTAAAAGCATCACGAGCGTTGACATGTGAATTTGCGGAGACAGCTTACGTGTACCAGGCGTAACATTGCACTCTTTCACGATATCTAGCACTGTCGAATGTTGCATAACTTGGCTTCTCATTGGTTAAAGTAATGAGACCGATTTGATAACATTCAATCTTTCCCATTCGTTGAAATCTGCGGAGCCCCTTTCAATTTACAGTTACCGAGTATGGCGACCACCTTTGACTTGATTAGTTGCATTTTATTATAACGGTTAGTAATCGAAGTAAACCGGCAAAAACAAGGGATCCTCGATACAGTGGCTTAAGCCCAAACAAGTATAGTGCATAAAGGCGTGTGCAAGTGATGGCGATGTGATAGGTATACTTCTGATCAAGGCATGCGCATTGATGCCCACACACGGAATTCCGTGTGTCGTTCATCATGTTTCCACCGGTTCATTTTTCAGTGTAGGTGGCGCTGTGTCAGAGGGTAGCATAACTTCTGCCTCCTGGCCGGAAGTTATCTGAGCGCTGCATAACTAATATCTTCTTAGAAGAATTTTGGGATTTTATGGTTTTAAGTCTGAAACATTCCGGGAGGCTCCACAGAACTGATAGCAATTCGTGCTGTTGTCGTGTGGATGTTTACCACTGGAAATTAAAATCATAAAACAATAAATGCCGATTGATACATGTATGCTCGATCATGTCAATAATTAAAACAACCAGGATAGTAATGGTGTAACGCTGTGACTCAAAGTGCTTCTCTTGGTCTTCTAACAGACTACGCACTGTTGCAGATGGTCCCGGCAATTTGACCATTTCACACACTGGCGGGATATTGGAAAACAGAACGTTTTACGTCACTGAAGGCGAAAGATACAGTCTCACCTGTTCCACAGATGATGTGTATCCGTCCGGAAATATATCCTGGATATATTCCATTGGAAATACAAGGGATCTTGGCATCGGTCACCTTAGCAACGGAGCACTAAATTATTCGTTGACCATCGACTTTGTTGCCAACGCTAGTCAGAATGGTCTAGAACTCAGTTGTAAGGGAGTTAATAACGAAGCGAACTCGCTGAACAAAACGGAGACAATATTGTTGAATGTAACGTGTAAGTGATTCTTAATAACTGTATGGAACCCGAAAAGGTCTAACTTCCTGTGCAGACATTTAATATGTAAGGCATTTTAAAGCGTTCCTGCAATCAATTTTGCACTTTTTGATGTTTTAAAGACGTGTAATCTAATATTCAGTAACACAACATCTAAACTCACAACCCATTTTTAGCAAATAATTGAGGAATTTCAAACTTTAAAGAACAATTTAATTGATGATTTTTTTGGTTTCCCGCCCCGTGATGTCATCAGTGGAAGACGTTGATCTATTTACTGTTTATATTCAATGGTGGATAGTAGGGATTTTGTAAGTTACAAAGACTTTGAGAGCAAGCATGATGAATAATATGAAGGCACGCATGGAGATGGGGGCTAAGACAACACTCAGACCATTATGTGAAACAGACTTTGCGTGTTTGAGGCCGTACGAATTCAACCCTTCCGCCTCGGCATCTTCAGCGCGAGTGAAACCGAATCGAAGCATACAAAGTCTGCGGACAATCGTGATTTCAGAGTGGTAAATAAAGCCTTTTTGTGAATAACAATTTAATTTTCTAACCAATACAGAGTTCAGAAATATATGTCTAGAACTGTAAGTCTAGGAAAAGTTTCACTCTGACTGTCACATACAGTTGAGAATAGCGGTCACTGATTTTATTTCTTCGAATGCAGAGTGCATTTCTCAGGAGTGATCATATCCAATTATAGTGACGGTAACTGGAGTTTATTTCTGGTAAATGATACTCGTTTTTCTCTCGTCTGTTCCAAATTAATGATAGCTTTGTATCATTGTGATTTGTTGATTATTTCGGTCCAGTGTCCCGACTCCAGCTTCTGTACCGGCTCCATTCGTGACCTCAAACTATTTGCGTGGAATGTATATCCCATTTTCTACTATTGTGCATTGACGTATATGTGGATAGCGTGCATTCTAACAAAATTTTAAAACAAGAATAGAGTAATGACATTATAATGCAGTCACATTCATTATCTCATTCACAATTTGATGCTGAGGCCCACACTCAATATATGCCTGGCTCTGCGATCTGAGGTTCTTTTGGAAACAAAAAAACTAAATTGTCTGTCTGATTGCTATCACTGCATCCTTCATACATGCAACTTTTCACAAAACTCATTCGAACTCAGTTTTCGAGACCACTACGATTGGTGTAGAACAACACAATGGCGGAGACCGGATCCACTGATGACGTCACACAATTTTTTATTTTTCTTGCGTTTATTTCTTGATTAAAAGTACGCAAATTGAAAAGGAAATGCATAAGACGTATTACCAGAATTGTTCGTAACCATTATGTGAAGGATTTTATACCGTTGCCGAGAAACAGCACAATAATAATTGGGTAATTGGAATACTAGGGCTCTACATAAAGAACGGCAGCTAATCGTTTGTAATGTTAAAAATATAACGGCTCTCGAAACACTGTATTTTCAGTCGGACCGAGTGCATTGGTTCTTTCTACATCTTCCTCGAGTTGCTTTGTCGACAGTGGCATTCTGTATATTGCTGAATACACTTCCTGTAGAATCGACTGCAGTACAACGCCATCTTGTCCGCTTGTGCTGGTCAGCTGGAACAGTTCTTCCGTTGGAGTCATCAAATCCCTAGATACCTCTCCTAAGCTGACTGAAAACTCTGGCCACGTTTATTCTCGTGTGATGGACTACCACCCACGGTCACCGATTAAAGGCGTAACTGAGTTCGAATGCTCCGCCAACAACACAGTCAGTGGTCGTCAAGTTAGGTCAACAGTGTCGGTTCAGGTTGCGTGTAAGTTGTGTAATATTTGGAACTGGAACTTGATTGCATTCGCAAACAGTGTTCTGTCAAAGAAACAAATTTGTAATTTAGTGAACTAACAATCATTGCCGTTCTCATGAATGTACAAGAGCTATATTTTTCTTCTTTGAACCAACAATCATAGTCGTTTTCATGAATTTACAAGAGCTACATTTTTTCTTTTTAACCTTTTCGAAAGTGAAAATGGTCAAATTGTATAAAAAGTCAGCATTCATGTTACTGCACGTACGTATGATTCAATTATAAATGCTGGTGCTTGTCTGTACAATGACGTAGTAATGTAAAGCAAAGATTTTCAACAATAATACGTGTGTTATTTTATTTTAGACTGCATTAGCATAAATCATCATTTATTTAATATGTTTAATTTAGGAGATTGTTTAACTTCCATGAGACCAGAACCTTTATAGAGATGTTTCCTTTTACACCATGTCTGCAAAACGTCCGATATGGTGGTTTATTTTTTTATTTCAGACGGGCCACGCAGCTTACAACTAAGTTCCTTAGCGGGTAATCTTCAGCAATATAACGAGTCTCAATGGGGATTTGAGGTTTTTGACAACCAGACCTATATCTTAAAATGCCTCACCGATGCCGTCAAACCATCGCTGCTCACTTTCGACGTCACTGCCGACTTCGGTGAAGAAAAACCGATCGTCTCACTTCGGTCAGCACAGAAAAATATCTTTACGAAGGAACTTGTTTTTACGGCCACAAAAGAACATAATTTCAAGCAAGTCATTTTCCACGCAGTCAATGGTGTCGACAGAACCATGCATGCGACTGCAGCTGTTACCATAAAAGTTATATGTGAGTCTTTATGCAATTTAAATGTGTTGCTCTTGAAGTGGCTATACCTAAGCGTTCCGTCGCTAAACAGCATCTTGAGACAACGTATTTTAATTAAACCTGTCTCAAGTTACAGTTTTGCCAGGGCTTCGAAGGTACTCGCACTTCGTTACTGTTTGTTAACAGGGTCTAACCAATAAGTACTGTACAAGGTGGCTTGCCGCGTCATAACGATTTATGAATTGAGTGCAGTGTCAGGTCTTTGCAAAACCCAGAAGTCACCATCCAATGAGTAAGTAACAAGCGGCCAGTTCATAGGGAAATTGTCAGTCTTTTGGATGAAACTCTCCGGGACCAAGACAAAAGACGTCACACTTGTGAGATCCATGCGACAGTCGTGAGCGCGTCGCATGGTTATCGCCTATTGTTTTCCTTTGAAAGCATGAAAATTTTGAGACGTCCAGTTGAGAAAACAGATCAAGTTTGAGTCTAATACTGGAATAAAAACTTACAAAAATTAGCGACGTTGCGTCCGCATCTCACGGACTTCAGTTTGGCTTGTGACGTTATCGTTATTCTGGCCAATTGGTGGCGTTTTGGCTAAACGGCGCGGCATTGACGTCAGTACACCATCCCATACGTGTAACAAATTGAATCGTAAACCGCCTCTTTTATTTGAAGAGGGACTCTCAATGCCCTCATGGAGAGCTTCCTTTACACCCCTTTTGAACCAGTTATCCTCTGCCGCTGAAAGTGTGATGCACAAAAACCCTATCGATTACAATAGTACACCCTCAAAACTAAAAATAGCCATTTCTTTTAGACGGCTGTGACTTTTTATATTCTACAGTTTCAGAGCCAGTACGTTCCCGCTGTTCATTTCCAATTCCATTACGCGGTGATCAATAGAACAACACTAAGACAAAAACATAACACAAGAGGTTACAGATTGTAGTAGGGACCCCTTCAGGCTTCTCAGACACTAGGGAGGTGTCCAGACTGGCGGGACTATTTCGAATCGTTGCTAGAGCTGACCATCTCAATGAATACAACAATCTAGCACGATTCTGCACCGCAAACATAAACACAGCGAGAGATCAAGTGAGACAAGTGTACACTATTCAATCTTAAAAATCTTCCTATTCCGCGGTATGTCAGGTCGCGATCAGCCAATCAGATTCATCATTAGCATGCAAGCTTTCAGATGTACAAAATTATACATGTGTGTACCGTAAGTACTTGGGAATGTATTGGAATGATCTACTTATCGTGATGCCTAATTTTTGTTTTCTTTTTGAGAAGTTTATCAAAGCACTTGAAAATCCCATGAACAAAAATAGAACTCAATACACTGACCTCTACTTTTCATAGTATTGACATTATTGTGCTTATGAGCTGAGACCTTTGTTTTCGTCAAACTTCAGACGGTCCAAGCAGAATTGCTCTCGTTCTTTCCGGTCAGAATGGACAATTATGGAAGTTGAGACTTGGCCAAGCTTACACTTTCGTTTGCGAAGTTGACGAGGTATACCCTAACGTCGCGTTTTCGTGGTTTCCACCCGGTGTTGCTCGACGTAGATCCAAAGGCAAAGGACAGTTTGGAGGCGTATTGTACAAAAGCTATATGGAGAAGAACTTGACCAGCACCGACCATCACATTGGATGTGAAGCAAAGAACACCTATCACGAATCGTTTGCCTTAGAAGTGAACACCACAGTTTTTCATAAAGGTGAGCTGTACTTACGTGTTGGGATGGAAAATAACCTCAATGAATCCATTAGGGGTAAATTTGCTCAGCCTGGCATAAAAACACGGCATAGGACATATACACGTAGAAAAAAGGCAAATAGCTGACTTGCGAAATAGCCGCACGCTATTTTGAAATTCACTAACCCGCCAAAGGACGTTCAAATGCCATGTAATGCGGACGGGAAGTTTCAACCTACTGGTTTAAAAGCCGGCAAATTCCACTGTTATCGGGTGAAATGTACTAATGTCTTACAAGAAAAGGCAAACCTTTGGAATTGTTCCATATACATGTCCCTCTTAAAGGAAACAACGGCGACAAAGCAAGTAGCTGCGACTGATGAAACGGTACAATTTCGATCCCAGCCGGTGTCAATAAGATAAAATAAGTCAATGAACATACAGATGTAAGCTAATCAACCAATTGGAGGGACTGACAGTGGAATGTATTGCTGTTTTAACTTAATGAACCATTACATGTATGTTGTCGTTGAATCTGTGTCCACCAAATCTGAGCCGGGATCAACCGGAAGTCACTATCGTGCTTCCATTACCGTAGAGAGCGCCAATATGGAGAGTCTTCTATTTTAAAAGGATCATGACTCAGAACATGATGGACAAAAACCTCATTAAAGTGATAACACTAAATACAAATTCCGAGTTGCATTATCTTTCTTTTAGCTTTATTTGCATTTGGCATAATTTCTTGTACACACACTGCGTGTCGTGTTGTTGCTCTTTCCAAAGAACGCATTCACTCAATAGTTACAGCATTACCATTATTGGAGACGGCAGTTCCATCGCCGTTTTTTCACTGATAGAAAATGTCAATATCAGGAACAGAAGTAGCTCCGTGACCACGCCTCTAAAATCCAGTTAAGATACTCGCTAACTCGTGATCCTGGACAAGCAGGCATCAGACGCGGGTGCGCTGATTACCCAGACACTGATCCGTCGGCGTGTTCGGAACTGGCATGTTTTTATGAAGCATTTTTGGCGCGTGTCTGCTGTTTTGGAACTCGGGACGTGAATTGTATTCGGTGGCTTGAACATCTACTATTCCCTTCAGTTGATGGTAGCTGGGGACTCTGGAGTGACTGGGACAATTGTACTGCATCGTGCGGGAACGGTGCCATCTACCGGCGGCGAACATGCGACAGTCCTGCACCACGTCATGGTGGGAGGATATGCGCTGGTGACAGCACACAGTCTGCCAGCTGTTCAGTGCCCACTTCATGCCTTCGTAAGACCTTATGTTTTGGTGGTGAAATGACGCTAAATATGATATTGCTTTAATAAAAACGCGTTTCAAATAGCTGATTTCTAACAATTGAAATTATTCTACAGTACGGGTGATCTCTGGATGAAATTACTATGTAAGCTAGTTTACCACAAAGTGATTTTAAATAGGCACGGAACGCAAAAGCTCGCCAAAAATGTGTTTTAAATTATAACTGACGAAAGTACCATTTCGCAAAGTCTGGTACAGAGTAATTCCCTTTCCCCTGTGAGGGAATTTCCAGAATAAAATTACAAAATTCACGATTTTTGAAAATGCTCGAAGGATAAACTCTTTACTCACCACAGAGTTTCTTATCTCCCTCTGCGTTCATAGTAATTCGAAAAACACGTGACTGATAAGACGGATATTAACAGCAGATTATCGTGCGTGATTGCACTCCGACTCTGAGGTTGACAGCACAGTATTGGGCAAGCCAATGAAGCAAACAAATTTCCAAAAAGAATTCCAAGTGTATATTAGAATATACTTGAATTCTGCAATACTTGTATAAATAATTTTAAGCAGTAAACACATCAGTTGCTTCTTAATCGGACTGGCTGCTGCTTGAATTGTTTTGTTAACATCAAAGGTCAAAAATTACACTTCCCATATAAGGGAAATGTGTTTTTGTATGTCCTGCCATTCTCAGCAAGGAGACATACTTTGCCGTTGGGAGAAAAATTGACGAAGTGGAAAGCAGTTGGCAGATCTATTTTAAATTTGAAACTAAACGAAAAATGCTTTGATATTAACAAAGATTCAAAATTTTACGAAAAAAGGTAAAAAAATGCCTGCTGAGCAGGTTAAATTCTGTTTCAGTGGCTGAGAACCACTTTGAATATAGCAATTTAGTCTGCTTATCGCGTTCCAGGCCTCTTTAAGAGTGTCTATACTTATCAATCAGGCAAAGATTCTTTAAAATTACTACTTCAGGTCTGACTGACGGAAGCACTGCTCAAAACTGTCTTCGTATTAATTTTTTTAACAAATTAACTTAATATTCTAAAAGCAACAAAACACTGTTAATTAAGGATTACAGCCATGTTTGGTGACATGGTCTTAGGGTTTCTTCAACAATATATCAAACATGTACGTCAAAGAAGGTCTAACTGCAGCCATATTTTAAAGAGCCCTGGCACGCAATAAACATACTAAAATGCTATATTGAAAGTGGTTCTCTGCTACTGAAACAAAATTCAACCTGCTCACCTGCTATTTTTAACGTGTAGGTTTGTTCGGAAAGATTTTTAATTTTTGTGGACTTCAAAGAATTTTCTTTTATTTTCAAGTTTCAAAAAGCGATATGTCAACTGCTCGCCACTTCTTCGTTTTTTCTCCCACAAGGCAAAGCACTTCTCCTTATTTAGTATAGCAAGACATAGATGAAGCAAATTTCCCTTATATGGGAAGTGTGGCTTTTGATTTCAAGCGACTTCAAGGAATCGACTGAACGCATGTGCGCATTTATCACAAGTCGTTGGGAGATTACAAACTCTCGTGGTAACCACAGTATTTCATTCGCGCGTATTTCAAAATTGTGAATTTTGTCATTTTTTGGACATTTCCTCCCAGGAGAAGGTGAATTACTCTCTACTAGACGTTGCAAGATCGTACTTTCTTAAGGAATTGTTTTGTGTTTTTAAAATGTCTATCGCGTGTTCAAATTAAATACGTCTGTCTGTCTCATTGGGTATACGAAGGTTATGCTTTCTCCCGTGAACAATCATGTATTTCAGAGACATCTCCGTTGCTCGTGGGAAGCTTGACAGCCGTCGTAATAATAGTTGGGGTTGCGATTTTGTTGATTATCGCGTGGAGACGCAAACGTAAGATACACCACGAGAAAGCCTTGTGCGAGGCTCCAGAGATATATGCTGGCGACAGGGGCGCAGAACATACGGAACTAGAGAAAAAAGTATTGAGTTTATCCCCATCGTTGCTGCAATCCTCCAATGAAGACCTTTGTATGACTGATAGCTTGGTAAACGTTGTAGATAGGCAGTCAGACTTCGTCAAACTAGGAGGAACAGTTTTAAATGAGACAGATCTGAAGAAACTGGGGGTTGATTTGTCGGTAAATGCACTTTCAGACTTGTCTCGGAAATTGGCAGTTGAAGTTAGTTCAAGGTCTACTAAAGAGTTGGAAACAGCATCTGAAGATAAATGTTTGAAGCCTTGCAATCGAGGAAGTAAATCCAGCTTGCGACGGAAAAGCAATGACGAAGATCGCAAACCTTATGAAGGTATTTTGACGACGGCACGGGATATTTTTTCTAAACTGAAAAGTAAAATAACTCCAATCAATGCAGACAAGCCAAAGCAGTTGACAGTGGACAACGGGAAAGGGCCTAAAGTTGATTTAACGGATGTCAAGCAAATCAACGCTGCCATATTTGGAGTACTAGAACTGTTTAAGTTTATTGGTATGGACATTTCAAATCTAAAAGCTGCAACACTTTTTGAACAAGTTGAGCTGACGGAGCCTGTGGTGACACGGTGGGCACAAACGGTTGGAATTAATCTGGAAGAGATTTCACGCGTTAACTCAGCCACCGAAACAGAAATGGAATGGATTCAAGATGCAGGTATAGAAATGCTAAAACGCGGAGGAATTGACATATCTACACAATTTGGAAGAAAATTGGGCAAAATGCCAGCAAATGGCACGACTTTTCTCAAAAACATCGGCGTAGACCTGAGCAGGCATGCCCAAGTTAACTTGAAGGAGAACCATGGTCTCAAGATAACGCGAGAAATTGGAATAGAATTGTTGAAAATGAGAGGCTATGACGTTCGTAGAATCGCTGAATATAAATTGACTGTTGACGATTCGGCCTCAGCACAAAAGAATCTTCAAAATATGGGCTTGGATTTGAGGAAATATAGCAAACCCAGTATCAAGCCTAATGTTGACCTCCGAAAAGAGAGTATGCAGATAGCTAATGAGTTGCTGGTACAACTTCACATAGACATCTTTTCTAAACGTAAACTAAAAGTAAAAATAAATACATTTGATGAGCGCGAGCCCATTAACCAGGGAGATAAATTAATTATCAATTATCAGTCAAAAAAGGAAAGGATTTTACAGCAGTTTGGAATAGAACTCATTCAAAAAGCAGGTATTGACCTACAAAAAGCAATTGGAAAAAGCCTTAATGAAAGCCCAACTGTCGACATCCTGACACCAGAGGGCGTTAAGGCATTGGAAGAGGTAGGCGTACAGTATGCAAAAGTGGCGACTTGTGAACTTATATCTCAGTTCGAAATTGACCTTCTCAGGTATGCCGCTATTCAATTGTTACTGCATGCTAACGTGGATTTGGGGTCTGCAACCAAATTTTTGTTAACTGGTGGATTTCCGACCGCGGTTTTAACGCCTCTTCTCAAGTTTATGGGCATCAGCTTAAAACGCAATGCGAAGGCTTTGAAAAGGGACAAACTCGCGAGCTCTATTACTCAGCAAGCTGGTATTGAATTACTGAAGAGGACCGGTATAGACATCACACAGTTTATTCAAACTGTATCAGAAAAGCGTCCTGAGGATACTAATAACCCAGAAGCGCGACGAGTATTGAAAGGATGTGGCTTAGATCGAATTCAACTCGATATCGAAGTGTCGAAGTCCAAACATGAAGCTATTGGATTTCTTAGGTCAACGAGCTTGCGGCTCTTACGGAAGACTGGGGTCGATTTGGATCCAAGCTCAAACAGGCTCGTAAAAATGGTAGATATTCATACACCGTTAGGTAACGCACTTGTTAAACATTTTGGTGTAAATTTTGATGTACTTGATAAAACAGAGCGCGTTGATAAACGAATGTGGGATAATATTCGATTAGCTGCATTTGAACTCCTCAAAACTACCGGAGTAGACCTTACCAAATTGGCTGACTTGGATATTAACCTAATACACAAGATCAATATACGGCAACACGAAACACGGCTTCAGGAAGTTGGAATTGACCTCAACAAAATGGATTTCACACGGACTACACACTTGGAAATAGACGCCATCCGACAGGCTGGGGTTGAGTTAATGAAACACGCAAGAATCGATATATCCACGGCTAATCCTAACGATTTGATCGACAATTCTTTCCACGTAATATCTCCAGAAGTGAATGAAACGCTGAAACTTATGGGCATAGACATTGACAAGGCATCAACGGTTTGCTCCAAAAGTCAAAATGAGAGAATGTTGATTTTGAAAGCAGGTATAGAAATTCTGCGGTTGACAGGAATTGACTTGCAAATGTATGTTAACGCCATAAAGTCTGAGTGTAAAAGTAATCAGAAGAGTCTGCCTTGTGAGATAGAGTTACTAAAGACTTATGGCATAGACCTTGAACGCCACGAGAGATTAGCGATGGTAGAACCATCATTGCTCGACTTAACTATGCAAGCGGCCATAAGGCTCCTTCAATCGACTGATATCGATTTGAGAAAGGGGGAGTCATGGAAATCTCCAAACGTTGAGCCATCGTCACTTTTGTCCGCTTTCTCCATAAACGCTCTCTGCGACATTGGTATTGATCTTGAAAGGCATGCCGAAATTGAGAAAAAAACTCCACAAATATTTCATTTGACAGCGCGTGCCGGTCTAGAACTCATTAGACGAACTGGTGTGGATACTAAAAAAGTGGAGCATTTGTTGGGTGCCGAAGAAAAGAAGATCAATGAGATACTCACAGAACAGCGCTTAGAAATCCTTAGAAATGTTGGAATTGACATGCAACGGCACAACGAGGCTGACCTATCACTTCAAGATTTACTTGATATCACATTTCACGCCGGCATTGAATTGCTGAAGCGAGCTCAGATTAACCCCCAATTTATTCACGCAATCGTTGACGAAGCAAGCAAACAATCATCGCAAACTGAAATGCCGGTGGAAGATCTTCTGAATCACCTTTTGTCGGTGGGAATAAACTTGCCGAAGCACTTAAGCACTGCTAACCATACGAGTATGGAATTGACAAAACTGGCAGGGGTTGAGCTGCTCAAGCACTGTGGAATCGACATAACAAAGCTGAAAGGATTCAGCTATAAACAAACTACTTTTTTTGACAAACCCTCATTATTGAAAAACAAGCAGCTTCCGGAACTAGGCATAAACCTACTAGCACAAACGAGAGAACACATGCGAGATCATTTGAGGAAACAGTTGACTAGACAAGCCGGGTTGGAATTATTAAAGCGCTCGGGCGTCAACTTAATTGCAGAAAATGACGAACTGGCACAGCCTAACATTTTTGACTTGTCTTGTCAATTATCTACTAACATTTTAGCCAGCATGGGAATAGACCTTGTCGCACATTCCATAATAGACTTATCTAAAAAGAATAACCTGCTGCTTACTCAAGACTTGGGATTTGAGCTCCTAAGACGAACTGGAATTGATTTGCGGTACGTTAACTACAAAGATTTAAGTTCTCTGAGAGGATCGGTGGATATGAAAAAACATAGAGCAGACATGCTTGAAGTAGGAGTAGATATATCGATGAATCAGATGGCGTGCCTGCCGAAAGCAATTGTCTCCAACGTGACGAGGCAAATTGCATTAGAACTTCTCAAACGTAAACAACTTCTGGACAATGAGTACACCACCACTGTCATTAAGAACGATTTAAAGGCTCTTGGAATCAACATATCAAAGCTTAATAGCATGGACTTATCAAAGAAAAGGTTTATCGACCTGGCGCAACTGGCGGCAGTACATCTACTGAAAGAAACGGGGGTGGATTTGACTAGACTTGATATTAACGTTCTAAAAAGTCGCCGAAGAATGGATATTGAGAGCGAAAGCGCAATATCAAAGCTACTCAAACTTGGCGTTAATCTTCAAAGACACAGGGATTTGGATTTGGCGACCCACTTTGCGCTAGACGTCACGCGACAGGCTGCGTTAGAAGTTCTTAAGATAGGTGGAGTAGACCTTAAACCTGACGATGGTTTGACACTCAGTATGATAACAGGGCTTGATTTGAAAACGGGCTTTGGAAAGCAGGTCATGAATGAGTTAGGTATTAACTTAGATCAGCTTAGAAATTCAGATCTGCCAACTCGGCTAATCGGTAATCTTTGCTTTGAAGCTGGTATCCAGCTTATGATGAGATCAGGCATAAATATGAACCCGCAGTTATTGTGTGATATTAAGTGCCTAAGCGGTAGATATTCTGCACAGGATATGTTCAAGCACCACGAAAACAGCCTTAAGCGTGTTGGTCTTGATTTAAGCAAACATCCAGGGCGCCGTTTCTTAGAAAAATGTGGAACTGATTCGGCGTGTAAGACAGGAATCGCGGTACTAAAACGTGCTAAGATTGACTTAGATCCAGGCATTTCATTGTTGCGCCTTGAGACACCAGCGAATGTTACAGATCGATTAAAATTGATGGGTTTCGATCGATCATTTGACCAAACAACAGACACATTCACCTTGAAAGATAAAAGTGCAATCCAAGTTGTTGTCATGCGCTTGATGAAGATCACTGGTATAGATGTCAAACAACTTAAAACGCTTGATCTCAGTCAAATTAAAGTTGAAATGAGTCACTTGAAAAGACAAGAAAATATTCGTATCGGAATAGATTTGTTAAAGTATCGCAAAGCTTTCCCTCTAAATATTGTGGGGAAACAAATAGCCTATATGGCTGGAACTGAGTTGCTTAAACGGACTGTGGTTAACTATACCACAGAAGATTACGATCGCTCAAACAGGTTGATGGGTGCTGACGTTTCAAGAAGAGAAGTTCATAGTATGTTACTCAACATGGGAATCGACTTAACACTACACGCGGGCATTGAGATGAACGAAGAAAATTCACGACTCACAGCGGAAGCCGCGTTTAAAGTGTTGCTTAGTTTGGGTCTTGATTTGAAGAAATTTACTGAAACGCTTTCGGATGATGCACTCCAAAATAATATACCTAGGAAACTGCAGAAAAAGGTGAGCAAAAGGATAGGACTTGATTTAAAAACGTGCTTATCTTATAGGCTTTCCAATGCAACAGATGTAGTATTGCTAAGGGACGCTACCGCAAATCTATTGAAGTTTGCAGTCAGTATCAATGAGACGAGTGCACCTAAAGCGGAAGTAGCACAAGAACAAATCGTAAGAGAAACCAAGAAGACCGAGGACACTGTCGCTGCAGAAAAGAAGCTTGGTGAGCTGTTGAAGCATCTGGAAGAATCTGGAAATCGGTTGAAACTTTTGGGAATTGACCTATCGATAAAAAATTCATTGTCAGCCCCGAAACAAAACTGCCTGAGAGTAATTGCTCTCAGTGAATTGTTGCTCCACATGGGAGTTAGCGTCAGAAAAATTAAGGACGCCAAAATAGATGATGTCGAGGCGCATGAGCGAAAATTGTTGAAAAACATAGGTATAGACATGGACATTTTTGATCAAGGGTTTCCCATTATTAAAGGTGCAAAGCATGTACTCATACAAGCCGGAATAGACTTACTTAAACGCTCTGGCATCGATCTCACCACGGAACAGTACCAACAAGTAAACAAGCTGACAGGCATCGATATGTTAACCAAATCGTATTTGGCAATCTTAAATAAACTGGGAATTGATATGGCTAGACATGCGAGAATCAGTCAGAACGGAGGCACGAGTGTTTTGACCAAGCACGCTGCTATTGAAATTTTACGGATACTTGGTCTTGACCTGAAAAAAATAACCGGGCTGTTCGCAGCTGGCCCTTGCACAGAGAGCCCATCAAAAGAAATGAAACAAGAAATCAAGAAGATTGGAGTAGATTTGGATATATGTTTGTCTCGTCCACTTTCTACTGGGTTGGATGTCTTGCTGCTAATGGATGTTGTGCTGACCTTGATCGCCAGCATTGACGTGAGACAAGGCGTAGCTTCACCAATGTCTTTAGATAAAACACAACCACCCGGTTCAAGTATTCAAGCCCAAGCGAAAGCAAGTGCGGCAAGCGAGTCAAGTGAATCGAGCACAGAAGAAAGTAGCATGGATTCAAGTGAAACTGGGTTAACTGAAAAAACTCAAATCATTCACGACGAAACAATAGTAGATACGGCAGAGGAGTCAAGCACGGAAGAGGAGTCAAGCACGGAAGAGGAGTCAAGCACGGAAGAGGAGTCGAGTACGGAAGAGGAGTCGAGCACAGAAGATGGTGGAAGTGATGAAGGTATTAATATGACTTTTCAAGAAACTAAAAACATAACAAAAATTCAAATAAACGCATCATCGGACGAGGAAGTTGAAGCCAGTGAAGAAGAGACGTCGACCGAAGAAAGTGAAGATGATGGCAGCCCAACACTGACTGCTCGGGAAACTAAAGAGACAAGAACAAGATCAGATGAGTCAGACGAAATGGGGTCGACAAAAGAAGATGATAGAAGTGATGAGGCAAGTGAATCTAATGAAGAAGAGTCGACTACAGAAGATGGCGACAACGATGATTCTGAAGACGAAGGCGATCAGAAACCATTTAGACCAATACACTTTTTAAAAAAACTGTCGAGTGATCAATCCATACTGGAATATTTGAAAAGAACTGCGTTTGTTGATTTTTCAAAATGCCGCCCAGTGTGTGAGGAGGATGTCAAACTGATTAAGTCTGCTGCCACGTGGTTACTTCAGAGAAGTGGTGGCAAACAATCGTCTTTGAAAGATCTGATTCCTTCGAAGCCAGTCGCGATTACCGACAGACACCACATCGAGAGGTTAAAGCAAATGGGAATAGATATTAATGAGATGAGGCTGCTAAAGTTAGAGGAAGCAGACGAAATACTTTTTGTGAAGCTGGCTGGGCTTGAGCTGTTGAATCGTGTTGGTATCAATACGAAATGCCATATTGAAGAGCTTGAAAGCGACAAAGATGCTATTCGTGCTTGCTCGCGTGTTTTGAAGAACACAACGATAAGCAAGTCGGACTTGCCAAAAAAGAAGTCTAAGTCCAGTGGCACACAAATACAAAATATTAGCGCAGGAGAATTAATGCGCAACTTTGGTGCAGAACTCCTAAAAAGAGCGGGGATTAATCCAACGCTTTTGCTCAACAATATGAAACCCAAAGTAGATTTGAGATCATCGAAGTGTATTACCAAGCTTAGAATGTTTGGCATAGACCTTGAAAAGCACGCAAGGAGTAACGTACACTCACAAGATGGGCATAATTTGTCGATTCAGGCAGGGCTAGAGTTACTAAAAAGAGTGGGCGTGAGCATTAAGAAGTTAAAAGGATTTGTTAAGCCGAAGCAAGTGGACGATCCAGTTCTACTTGCGGCGGGATTAGATTTAAAGACCCACTCAAAAATGGACCTAGGTATACCAGAAAACTTTGCAGTCACAAAAGAAGCCGGAGCTGAGCTTCTACGTCGAGCTTCTGTGAACGTGAAAAAACAACTTGCTTTCAAGCGTGCCAAACAAAAGATCCGGAACATAGACTTTGAGTCTGGTGTCGTTACTGAACAAATGAAAAAAATTGGCATCGACCTCGAAAAGTTTTCGAAGGGAAATCAGCAGACAACAGCAGGACGTGAAGTAAATCTCTCGGTAGGTCTTGAGCTAATTAAGAGGTCAGGCGTGACAAAAGATGTGTTGACTGAAATTCGTGCACTGGATTCATCTGACAAGTGCAATAAATCGGCAACGAAAGTGGGTGCATTACATCAAACAGAGATCCCCATATTGCAATCGCGTTTAACTTCTAAGGGCGCCAATCCAAAGCTGCCAAAATATGAAATTACTAATCGCAAAAACAATAGAAACAGTCGTTCTTTGAACACGTCAAGTTCACAGGCAAATAAATTGTATGAGATTTCGACTGAAACTGCTGTGAAGAAGAAAACAAACACCAAAAAGACGCCCCCTGTTATTGCATTCCTACGAGAACTTAATTGAAGACGACATCTCGTCTTCGTGCAAATGTGTGAAAGTTGAACCATGTACTGTCTATTTAATGCAGACAACTGCGGTTTGGTGTCATGTTTGCCTTTTGGATCGACGATTTCCCAGACGTATAATGAAAAGCTGTTCTCATCATTTCTGCTCTAGTTACGCCATGTGACGAGAAGAATTGATGTTATGTTTGCGTTTTTCAAACTCAGAAATATATAAACTGATTAGTTATCGTTTATTATTAAGCAAAAATCCTGCATAAATCTTGGTTATTGATATGTCTAATATTAATGTCTAATTTGACTTTAACCAAGACACACAACATATGAACTGTGTCAAGTTGATTACTAAGTAAACATAACAAAACATGCAGCAGACAAAGGAAAATGAGCCGACGCTGTAGGTAGATGATGGCAAAACGATAACGAGCATCGATATAGCTATGAGCAATATCCAGTTCTTGTAGATGTGTACAGTAGTGATGTCTCGATTAAGAGAACGCACCAACTCTGTCTTTTCGTTTTTGTTGCACCTGCATAGTATTGAGCTTGTAGTAAAATCCCTTGGCCGCCAACAGCTCACCGTGGGTCCCCTGCTCCACAACGTTGCCATTTTTGATTACGAGAATTCTGTCTGCGTTCTGAACGGTTGAAAGTCGGTGAGCAATAATAAGACACGTCCTCCCCACGCGTGCTCTGTCTAGTGCCTCTTGTACTACCTGCAAGTAAAAAAGCTGATGTGTGTTGGTGTTCATCAAACTTGTTTTAGAAAACTGCAGCACACCTAGTTACTGAACTAAATGAACTTTGTAGAAACCAGCCTGAATGTCAAATTGCAACTTAGAAACAAACTGTGCTTAAGTTTCCCATTTCTACCGCCTGAACCATTTCGGTCGTCTGATCAATTGAAAGCTACATCGAAATACAGAAAGCAACGTTGCGTTCAATTTCAGTTGATTCCGACAATCGATTGACCATGGAGCAGTTTTGTGCGAATCTGTGGCAGTTACTTCTATCCAGAGCGATCCATGTATATTTGCATTTATAAAACAACTAACCTGTTACTCTGGAATGGTAGTGCAATGTGAAAAGAATGTTCGACATTCACCATGAGGCCCGTTACTGGACACTGATCATATCGTTAAAGAAAAAGAAGCATAACTAAAACTTATGAGCAGACGAGTGCCATTACGCTATAAAAGGTGCACTTGTGTGTAGTACACGCTTTCAAAATGAGTCTTCATACCAACATCATGCAGCAACATGAAAGTAATCTACTGTCTGAAAAACCAACTGTATACGATTCCGGATACAATCAAACGAACAGTTTAATAAAGTATGACTTTGGAAGAAGGATCATTTTTGCACACAAATTCTTGTTCCATCCATTGCACACAGTCATGTGATAAACGACGGCGACATTAGGTTTCGATGTGTGTAAACGCATCCCTCCGCTTGTTGACATCCGCCCGTTGACGTTTAATGCCTTCCCACCAGAAAATTGGGGCTTGTTAAGATAAATTTGCTGGTGACAACTAGTAAAAGGAAGTACATGGCTGAGTGTACGGTCCTGCAGCGCTGGCTCGTTTAATGACTTGTTCTTTCGCAACGGGGCTTTTTTCTTAGAGGTGAACTCTGTACCCTGTGCCTTCATACGCACGCGTAGAAACATTTCTTCAAATGGGTGATGAACAAACACGAACTGCTCCCATGCTCAACACCATTTCCCGCGTCGCCATCAGTTAGGTCTTCGTCCCACCCCCACCCCTTCTGCCAGTACCAGTTTTGCTTTTGCCCCCTCTCTCCCTCAGTCCCCAAAAGTCTCACCTCCTCCACCTCAACATATAGTAAACTACAATTTCATCAGTGACAGGAGCGCTCGCTGTGGCTTCGATGATAACTTTACAGTTGCAGAGTACAGATTTCGGTGACAACTCCCACTAAATTTACTTGCTTTTGTGCACTGAAGCTCAAACAAGAGAGTGATTAAGAGAGGCAAAAAGCAACTAAAAGAACAAAACTTGAACAAGGAAAAAAGAATGTGGGCGACCCTCTAAGTCGAGAACTCACCATTTCACTTTCCGTGTCTAAGGCGCTCGTGGCTTCGTCCAGTAGAAGTATTTTGGGATGCCTCACTAGCGCACGCGCAATGGCAATCCGTTGCTTCTGACCACCTGAGAGCTGCGCACCTTTGCCGCCCACTCTAGTGTCGTAACCCTGCATAATATAAACACGGCAATATTTGGCATACTAGACATGTAACGCGTCTAAAAAGCAGACTTATCTATAGACATTACACCAACGGATTTTGATTAGTGTGGCAGCTTTTAGCCTACATTTTGAATGATAGCCTACAACGCTGGAAGTGATAGCTATGATATGGATTTTAAAATATCTACCGGCACTTCTGCAGTTTCGAGTCACGACCTTTGCGCACGGGTTGTGCCTGATCAAGTCAACTGTTTCGTTGACTGACACATTCGAATAAAAATAATTTGAACATATTATTATTATGACAAGGTCAAGGAGCAGTAACTTATCAAGCAAGATTCCCATAAAAACGTAGACCGACTGATGTACATGAAGAGCCCTAGCTGAGCAGGTCAAGCCGAGATCGCAAAGTAAAACTTGAAGCTTCGTCTGGGACAGTATTAAACTCGCGTGCACGGAATGAAGACGTGTAATATCGTGCCTGGTCGTATCTCACTGTAGTGAATGCCCTCCTCTCGGCGTCTTTTATATTTTTTTATGAAAACACGTACATGTACGAGTACATTTTGCTTCTTTAAATCGCTCAGTCAATTTAGGGATACTCAATAAACAGTCTATGGTCAAATCAAAACATATAAACAGTCCTTGAAACAGATTGATAGAAAAAGACCCACCGTTATCGTAAGTGCACAGGTAGCCATGAACTGTGAACTGACATTTTTCGAGACTCCGATCGTTGTGTTTGGTCAAAAATCACTAACTCACAAAGACAATATTTCACAGGTTTAAACAGTGACAACTGACTTAAATCTTTCCTGAAAACATCAAAATCATATCTCAATTGCCAAATTAAAATTAGCGTTTACGGCAGGCAGTGTACTGCTGAATTGAAGCACACGATTACGGATATGTCATAGCTGTACAAATAGTGATGACGTAGCCTTCCAGCTCGCGTAACCAATAGTCTGTGAATTATCTCTAGTGGGCGTCAAATAATGCAGGTATCGACTCGACTCAACATGCGAATTGAGCGAACAAGCCTTACT
Source organism: Phoronis australis (assembly GCA_002633005.1). Taxonomy (NCBI): domain Eukaryota; kingdom Metazoa; phylum Phoronida; family Phoronidae; genus Phoronis; species Phoronis australis. The sequence goes on from NMRA01000564.1 coordinate 44,675, forward strand.
GAATAAGCTTCAACTTTACACTTTTTACACGGAACTTACTTGAGGAAGATTGTCAATGAAAGCGTGTATATTTGCTTTTCTTGCTGCTTCAATAATGTCATCCATTCGGACTTCACGGCTGTTGTCTCCATATGCAATATTTTCTGAAACAAAAATCAGGGACCATGGTCTAACCTTCGTACTCGAAAACTAACTCGAACCTCCGGCGCATTCCGTTCTAATTTTGTGCGAAATCAAAGTATGTATTATTTTACATTAAAGTTTTCGTGGACCCGAGTCTAATTATAGTTTGTTCTAGAAGCACAGGTTTTTAACCCTTGTTAAACGGTTAGAAGACATTATTAGGAATCACGCAGTACTTATCCCATAACCAATACACAATCCGAAGTCGAAGAAAGTTTAAATAAACGCGTCACTCACGATTCCGACCCGAAGATAACCCTGCCATTTTGAACTAACCGCGATACCGGACGTACAATTCATTCAGGAACCCATGCTTAGTATACGCCGTCTGTGTGACTGGACCATTGTCTATTACCAGCCTGCAAACGGGGATAAAAAATTATCGACAACGGACCTCAGCTTAAACAAAACGCCTCACTGGCTACATCCTTAGAAACGGCGAGCTACACATTTTGGATCTTATGCATTTACCTGATATCGAGGCATCGAATAATATCGGTTCTTGTGACACGATGCCAATTTGTTGCCGCAGCCACTGAATGTTGAGTGCACGTGCATCGTTCCCGTCCAGAAGCTGCAAAGAAATTTGTAATCTTCTGTCACCCTATCTTGAAACTCGAGAGTTCAAACGTTTAAGTCGATTTTTCAAAACCGTGTTGACTAGAGTAACGCAGAGATGGCTTCAATATCAAGAGTTGACATAAAGTACTGGTACGTGCGCTGCGTAAGTAACTTCAAAAATGAGCAGTTTTCAATAACGCAACCAAATGAATAGAAATGACGCAAAGACATACGCCATCCGGCATCCAAAAGTTGGGACAACAGTCGACTTCTTTACACAAAGGACATTTATGGGTTTGGCATACACAAAGATGTACATGTACAAGAAATAAGGAGGCACGGCAATCGGCTCAAAACTTGTACCTAACATCATTTCTAAAATGGAACAGTCACTAGAGAGGGATGATGTTGCATTGGTTTTTGACGTCACATACATCTGTGTAAGCTTTGTTGAAATCCATCCCGTACAACCGGAAGCCCGCAAAGGATGGCGACAATATGCACCCATTATAAATAGGGGCGCTTAAAAGGAAATGTAACAGCCCTCAGTGACGTCATAGGTTAAACGACTGAAAACATTCGGAAACAATTTTGCACAGTGCTCGTGTCATCAATAAGGAAGTAATTTTAAGAAGGACTTCACGTACCACACACGAGAATACTTATAATACACTATGGGATGACAACGTTCGCCACAATTGCTATAGTTGACATCATCTTACCAAGGAACCTTCACACGGGTCATAAAACCTTTCAATTAGTTGAACAGAGGTAGATTTGCCGCACCCTGAACTTCCAACCAAAGCTACCGTCTCGCCCTCGTGGATGGTCACGTCAATACCTTGTAGCACCTGAACGTCTGGCCGAGTTGGATAGGAGAACTTGATTTTACTGAACGTGATTTCACCTTTGCAACTGTCCTGCAACCACGAAAAGGGAATTGTAACATGGTTTCGGTTCATGTAGAAACCACATTTCGTGAGACCAATCCACGTTTTTTGTTCTCCTACGCCACTTATTGCAGAAATTAGAAAGTATCGTTAAACTTGGATGTAACAACACAATAAGAAAATTTGCTTGACTCAGAATATTTGCAGAGAAAGCAGAATAAATTAGAATGATTATATTTCCATAAACGTTATGTGCATGTCCGTTCACAAAGTTTGTAATGCATGCAGGTACTTAAGAACAGAATTTTAAAATGTGTATACATTTTGTTTTTCTTTACTTGAAAGCAGGCAATATCTAGCGTATTTAATATTTAGCTATGTACTGTAAAATATAACATCCACAACAGTAAATAGCTGTGCGCTTAACATAGGAGGACTAACATGGATAAAAAGTGGGATTGTTCGAAAACCCCTTCAACCCCATAACCCACTACCCCCTCGACCCACGACCCCATAGACCCACGACCCCTAGACCTCGATCTACCACCCACAAATCACGACCCCCTCAACCCACGGCCCACAACCCCCTCGACCAAGTCTACACAAGCTCGACTCAATCTGAGCACAGAACAAGCGCTGACTTGCAGGACCAACGAGTCTGACCGTGAGCTCGGCTGGCTTTTCGTTTTTTGCAATCGAGAGAGCCGATTCGGCAAGTTTGAAAGCCAAAAACAGAAATAAAGAAATAAAAACAACGGGATCAAATCAAATCTAAGACCTACAAATGTTACAAATGTAGTTCTCGGCAGAGTTAATTATTTCGCATGCTCTTCAGAGAATGACAAATTCAGCCTTTTTGGGAGAGTGAGGAACCCACGAATATGTAATTTCTTCAGTAAATACCGTTTGAAAAAACAAATTGTTAACTAAAAATTATCTCAATGTTACATGGAGTATACTGTAAACGAGTATACGACAGAAAGCAAAAAGTAAAATTGTGAAATTATGTGCATTCACGTTAACGTGCTCTCTCCTTAGGTTTAGTGGAACAGGGCCATTGGTAGCAACTCGCGAAACTATTCTCAAGATAACGATAGCAGGCTCACAATCCACTATTTCAGATCTTGTTCTTACGCCAATCTCTGTTTTAGCCACCAGACTGGAGCAAGGGCAAATTCGCGTGTACATTTAGGTAAGTCTTATGGGAAAGTCGCTAAGTGACGTAATATGGTTTTGAAATGTGCAAAAAGTACAATAATACATCTGTTGCCGCAGGTCGTGGGTCGAGGGGGTTGCGGGTCGTGGGGATTGTGGGCGAGGGGTGGTGGGTAGAGGCGGTCGTGGATTGTGGGGGTCGAGGGTTTTTACAACAATACCACAGTACCCGGATAGTCCCCAAGATTCCACTTCCAACTTCCAAGCTTCTCCAACCAATCTTTTAGGGGAGGTTATATTGTCAATGTCGGTATAGGCAAATAATCTACAAACTCGCAAAACACTAGCCTTTCGCTCTCACAGTTTTGGGAGATTCTCTCACAGTTTTGGGAGATCTTACGTTAGCTTGCCAATGTCGTAAAACGTGCTGAGCGCACACCTGTATCACATGGACCCCGAAGGTAACGTAACGGGATCATCTAAAATGGATTTGAGTGAATCTTCCAGTAGGGGAATATACAATGTACAAAATACATGTAGGTTTGACATTTACTGGTTTGACACCCGATGTATCTGAACTGTCGATTGGGGGCTTTCGGTCGAGAAGCTGGAATATTTTTGCTGCAGCTATTTTTGCCTTTGCGTAGTCTGGCGCAAATGAGGATATACGACCGACGGCTTGTCCACCGAAGGTTATAGCACCAAATATCCTGAAAGAACACAATAAAGTCATGCTTAGAAAAAATCGCTTTAAAACAGCATTGTTGAAAGATTGAAGTGGCACTTTTTGTAGACTGTAACTTTACGGAGCATGTAACCAATGGAAACGTCTAGTGACACGCGTAAGGTCTGTCACTTATCTGTGGTAAAGTTGCCTTTTACTACAACTATTACAAAACCTTTTCATACCGCCGCTTACATGATACCTTTACGAGTTGGATGTCATTCTATTTCGTCATGGTTAGAAAAAGTTTCTAAATTATCTGTTTCAGTTTCCGGCTAGTGTATTGTGACGACACAACATCCGACCATGATTAGCAGACGACCTACTTCCCGGAAATAAAACCAGATAATTTGACCAGGTGTCGCTAGTGAATAATGACGTCATTGCTTCTGAAAGAGCACAGATTTCGTCCATTGAAAGTATACGGAGTTGGCGGTCCATGTACTGTAGTCTATGGTATCACGCAGGCATTGTGGATTGTTAATGCCGATGAAGCATTAGGAGTTTTAGAAATAATAAAAATGACAAAAATGACAGAACAATAGTGTGCCAAATTATTTTGCTAAGCTGATGATTTGTTCTGTTGTACAGGTGTGTAGACTCGGCACTGTTGATGAATAATTATCTTATACTCTACCTGAATACATTATAGAACTTGATAGCCTCAAGCTGTACAAGGTATGCACCGTAACTAAATGCCGCTGAGTAGGCGAAAAATACTATGCATTGTGAGAAGCTGTACATGAGCCCATACAGGTGAATCTTTATTCGTCCATTTCTGTAAAGAATGAGGTTCAATTGTATAGCACTTAAACCACAAAGACTTTCCTGAGAACAAGCCTCCGTCCCAAAAATACACCACACATTTAATAACCGTACAATTTAGCACTGGGGCGTGATTATATAGCACAGGAATAACCAACAATAAGGCACAGCGAGGAAAGAGCTCATATACAAGAACGCAAAAAAGTAAACGTTGGCGTCAAATGTTTACTGGAAAACATATCAACATCCTACAAGTAAGCAAGCCTATAACTTATATTATAGACAAAATCCTTACTTGTAATTCTCTGTAAATTTGATGTTGTATTCGTCTTCAAAATAACTTTCTTGTGTTAAAGATGCTACTGTACGTATATTGTCGACACTTTCGGAAGCCAGCTAAAAGAAATTGTGTGGAAGAGTGAGCTCGTGCAACTATCATAAACATAATTCTTTGTGTTCAACACTCTTAGCTTAAAAACTTGCAAAGCCAATGGGGGATTTTTCATATTTCGTTTATAGTGATGAGAACGCGAAAGTGACGTCCGACTGTTCCAGGCTCACATTTGGTGGACAGAAACTCATTTACTGCAAATTGGTTCATTAGTTTAAAAACAGATAAATAAATTCCACTGTTGGCCCTTTTTATTATTTGATTAGTGAGGTTCATTAGTTTATGTTTACTTTTTGACATCGACTGGGATCAATTTCCTCCGCTTTATCAACCGCTGGCTTTACCGCGGATCATCTCTTCGCAGTGAGAAATCTAAGAACATGGTGTCCTTGTTCACCAATTTATAGTTCACATGGTCTGCCCTTTTTCATAAGGCATTGGCACGTCCCCTCGCTCAGCAGTGGAAAATTGCCGACGTTATGATAACGATGTTCAGGTTGAAACCTTCCGTCCGCATCACATGGGATCTGTTCGTGGCGCTGAACACTAGTACACCAAAAGCCTGATCTCCGTCTGGCACGGATATTTCGAAGCTCAGTTATTACTCTCGAAAGCATACAACTAAGTACTATTAATTGAATTACACTTCTTGAAGGATTTAGTACAGCTCGGACAAATCGAAACATACCTTCCCGCCATTTTCCACGGCCCTCTTTTCTCCCTTGGTATATCCGGTCCAAACTTTTGATTGTAAGCTGGCAGCGACAACAGTAACGGGCATGAAAGCCAGAATCACCAGCGTCAGCTGCCACCCGAATGAAAAGGCGATAGTTAGCGCTGTCGCTATACTAGAGAACGCGTGGATCATATTCCCAAGGTGTGCCCCAGTGGCCTGCAAGATACAGTGGTTGTGCGTGACGGACAATTACATGTAGCTTAAGGATCGGTAAACACTAGAGAGGGAAAATGCGTGCGATGATTTCACAGCAAAAGCTGAGGATTCAAACGGAGACATACGACCAGTTGTTAGTTGTGGCATAAGACTGTGTTTAGACTTATGAGTAAAAAGTCGTGAAAGTTTAGAAACTTATGAAAACAAGGTCTTGGATATGGAACAGAGCTGAATCAGGACAGCGTTCCGTGGATGTAAAAGCCTTGCAAAAACGCAAAACATTCGCGAGATATCACATGCATTGCACACAAACCACATGACTACACTTATACACTATCTTTACTCGTGAAACCTCTACAGAACGCAGCAAAGCTTTTTCAGAAAAAATCTCAAAAAGAGAACGTTGACAGCAAGCTACAACACTAAACAGGCGGAAGGCCCAAGATCACATCGTCCGCTCATATCAAACGTAAACCTGTGGAAAATGCTTCTCTTTATTCATAAACTGTCTTAGTTATATTTGTACTTACTCCTCGAACAGCCGAGGCGTCCGATGCCAGGCGAGACGTGCAGGCACCCACTAGGTTTTTTGGGTCGTCATAGTAACCAATATCCTGTTTCATCATTGCACGAAAAGACATATCCCTAAGTCTGAGAGTTAGACGCTCCCCAGATACAGCAAATGATAAACTCTACAAGGAATTAAAAACGACGTTTCAAGGGAAACTACCATTTTACGGACAAAAACGCATTTTGGGGATCATCGTTTGATGGGGTAGATTTTTTGGAGTTATTACCGATCATCACTGCTACATGCACAGCACAAAACAACAAAACCCGTTGAAATCAAAGAACGGTGGCATTTCCTGATTAATAAGGCTTGACATACCTTCAATAAAAACATTTTTATAAAATCACTCCCAAATAGCGCTTTGTATAATATGTAACAGTAAGTGATGTTCTTCACAATAGGCAGACAAAGTAGGCGGTGATCTAGTAAAATATTCATATCCTTTCAGTGAAACTTTGAACCAAACAGGGACTTCAGCTTAGATGTCACCAGTAACAGTAGACAGGGACTTCTGGGCAAGCAATCACCTGATTCCATTAAACATCAAATTGAAAAGATTGTGCCAATTTGAAGTTTAAATGTTCACCTGTGTGAAATTAAAGATGCAAGCACCGCCACCAATAACAAGAAGCATCATAGACATGAACAGAGAGTCCTCAGCCTGTTGGTCTTTATTTTTGTTCTGGAAAATCTAAAAATAAAAAACAAACTCTTATGAAACAAAGGAAATACAGGCAACCCTGAAGTCACAACAGCCCCGTTGCAGTAACATCGACATCACCGTATTTTGATGTGTTCACGTTCCTCAATCTACAAGAGTCTCTCACAGTAATGAGACAGTAGCAACCAACATAAGATGCTGGCGAACGACTAAAGAAAGGCATTGAGGCAGAAGAGTGTATGATAAAATTCTACTGTACAATGTGTGAAATCTAAGAAACGTGAGAGACTACTCTATTGCGAAATATCTGCACGGCTAAATTACTCAGTTTGTTGCGATATTCCATGGCAAGATTCTATTTCCGTTACTGATAACAACATCGAAATCATCCACTACTCAAGGATAACAAAGCTCATTGGTTTGCCTAACCCTAAAATTACGAATTAAAAAAACGCATTGCCTATAACTTGCGTTTGTAACGAAAACAGAATCTTGTCACGGTTAGAAATATGATTTTAGGAGAGTAATAAAAAACTATTTCGATTTTATTTCAGTTAGCCAGCTCAACAGGGTAAAATGCAGCTTTAACTTCTTCACAAAATATTTGTTTCCCACTATTAGAATATGTCCATATGTCCCATACATATAATATGTCCACAACTTTAAAATTGCCAAAGCGTGGTGAAGAATTCCTGAGCAGCCAACTGAAAGTCACGGGCATTATATTGAGGAAACTACATGTACTCCAGCCTTTGACAGCTTGTGTATAACAACCACATTTTGGTTATATCTCAAACAAACATACCATAGAATTCTCGCTTATCAAGTCAATTTTGTAAATCGCGAACTTTTTTTTTTGTTTGCTTCAAAGGACATCATATTTTACAAGTTTAAATATCTGTGTACTAAAAAGCTAAAGTCGAAAGCTCCAAACCTTAAGAATTTCACCCATGACAACAGCGAATACGGGGTGAACGGCTCCAGTGAATATGGCTGAAATGCAACCGAGCGTGATCCATGGCCACTCCTTACTGTTGAGCTTCATCAACCTGCCTATCTGGGGATCAAGTTGTTCTTTCTCTAGGTTTTCGGATTCACCATCCTGTAAGAAGTAGTGCATAAACAAGCCTTGCCGACGTGGTCAATGGCTGATAAAAGCTCATTTGCCAGACTGGTGCCAGACCTATGAGCTTGTATTATTTACAGTCAATGGACAGTTTGAACAAATAAATGGATTAATGCTGAACTGAAATGAGCTTACTGATAACCAATAGAGTAGGCACGTGTCTACCAGTGTATTGCCTCTCGTTAGGTGTTCTATCAGGGTGTAAACTAGACAGGTTTCTTTGCATTAAAAGTTAAGCAAGCTTGGTTGCCCAGACAACACACGAAAAGTTAACTTTATACAAAATAGGTTGATTTACGCCAATGTTTCTGGTGTTCTTTTGGAAAAATGAGGCACAAAATGACGTTTCTATTTAGCGGCAAATTAAGGATTTTGAGTTGGGGGAGGGGGGGGCAGGGCAGAGTATTAGCCAGGATTTTGCGCGTCAGACATTCGCACCTCCGAACTGCCAAGTATAATCTGAGAGAGTTTTAGGTGGGGGGCATGGCCCTCTTGGCCCCGCTCCTCAGTAAATTCCCCACTGCTATTTGCTTATATTTTCGGACGGTCGGTGTTCAATGGGTCCGACCAATTTGGAACGCGCAAATCGAACCAGGTAAGATATCGGACCGATTGCAATCTTCCTTAACGTTCGTTGATTAGTCAAAAACTCAGTGACTTGCCTCTTCGTCGTATCCTTCGTCGCTTGATATCTGATTGATATCACCGAATCCCGGTTCAATGTTCATCTCTGAAACACAAATGCTATGATAATAGTATTATACATCCGAGTGCTTTAACCGATCACATTCTTCCGATAGAGTATAACTGCCGGGGAATTTGTCTATTTAAGGTATAGACAAAAGTACTTTCGTAATCGAAGTTTTCATTGTAAAACAGGTCTTACTATACATTCACTGTACAGTCCTACGTGTCCAAAGAGCTATGAATTTTAACATCCAAAGCAACATTCGCAGGTATTCCTCACTTAAACTTTTATAAACGCATACGTAATCACTAACCCGTGACACTTCGAAGACTTCTGATGCTTTCTCTGTATGACATGTTTCTCATAAACATTCCAAAGGTGCTGCCTTCTTCTCCATCGTCTGAATCTGCGTCAAGGTGCATTCTGTGCCGCGAGAGGGCGGGACTGCTACTACTAGACGGAGCTCTTCTCCTTAACGGGTCGGATACCGTTCTTGACCGACTTTGGAACTTGGCGAAGAAATCTGAAATGGAATCAGAATCAGAATCAGAAATGTTTATTGTATGTAAGCCTTGGCCTCATAATTCAGTTTGCAAATATCTGCGCACATCACTAAGAACGGGACAGTAACACATAAAATGAATCTCGTTTTCAATTTGACTAGTATAGCATATTCCACAAATTCGCTCATCCTGTAAAGCTGGTGCATTGCAGTGGCGGATTTGGGAGGGGTAAGAGTGCCATATCCCCTCCCTAAAATTCTCCCAGATTCCATGTTGCAGTTCTGGGTGCGAATGTCTGAGGGGCAAAATCCTGGCTAATTCTTTGCTCTGGCCCCTCTAACTCAAAATCATAGATCCGCCCTTGCATTGAACAGCTAGAACGAGCAACTATTTTGCGTGAAGCTTATTGTTGCTAAGGGAATTTTAATGCGGCTGTTTCGTATTAAATAACTGAGAAACACCTTCAGTTGTGACAATGTTGTGCTATTGGTCACTACTTATGGATCTTAACTCAGCAAAATTCGTCCCACGATACTGGCTTATCTGGTAGTTTTCCGAAAACTCATCATAGTACGTTACGGTGAGTTTATTGGCAAAGTAAGTGTCATCCTTTGTTGACATTTCTTTCAAAAATACAGTTTTTCATATGCTGTATTCAGTTATATATTTTTTATCATTCCTAGACATAACGTTTTCTTCATGTGTCAAATGTGCGACATTTTGGGATGACTTTAATGGATGAAATCAATAACTGAACAAGTTTTTGTCGGTCATTTTTGATAGATTAGTTATCGAGGCCTTAAGCGCATGTACACGAGTCGATTTTTCAGAAAAGAGATATCAGCCTCCCAAGTCACTTTTTCAAAGAGTGTCATAAGTCTTCATTTTGGTGGCCAATGTATCTGCATGCGTAAGAAAATGAAAATAAAGATGGTGTTCCTGTGGCAACTCGCGTATTTGACGCATAAATGATTCATTGGAAGAAACGTCAAAGATGACCGCCATACATTTTTACAATATCTGAATATTGCATATTTCAAAAAATAACGAAATTGTATGACATTGTTCTTATTTTCATGCACGATTAGCAGAAGTTCACGGTTCGAGTGCCAGTCGGAACAGAGTTCGTTTCCAGACTGATATTTATTAGGTCACGTGATACGGCCAACAGGTGGCGTGCATATCAGACTTAAAAAAAACTTGCGATCTATGTTTTCACGCCGGTTTAAGATTTTTGTAATCTTTTCATATTGCATGTCCCGTACCCGCAGCTGTAGATTGATCGGCGTGTATCTGACCCATAACTAGGTCGTGGTAAAGGCCTTTCTTTTCCATCAGGTCGTGGTGCGATCCCATTTCTTCAACAACACCATCCTTGATTCCGACAATTTTATCAGCGTTGCGCACAGTCGAAAGTCGGTGAGCAATGATAATGGTTGTTCTACCATGACTTGCCTAAAACAAGATGAGATCATCGTTTTATTTTCACATCGACACTTAAGCGTGCTATGCCAAATGACACTGAATCCAGGGAAATAATAAGTTTTCATGTTAGCTTCTTTGTACATGGAAAACAAGCACCTTCAAAGAATAACTTCATGCATTGAAGAATGAAAAAGGAGTGAATTTACCTGGTCCAACGCCGCTTGGACAGTAGCTTCGGACTCTGTGTCTAGGGCGCTTGTGGCTTCGTCCAGTAGCAAGATCTGTGGGTTTTTTACAAGAGCTCTGGCAATGGCAATCCTCTGTTTCTGTCCTCCGCTGAGTTGAGCACCCCTTTCTCCAACCAAAGTGTCGTATTTCTGTGAGGATAAGCGGTACCGTATTATGATTGGCATTGAAGCAATAAAATTACTGTATGTCAAGAAGAATACTAAAGCGAACATTTGATCTCCAACACATCAACATCGATTATAAAGTGCAACGGTTTCGCTATAGTATCTTGTTCTGAAAGAGCAAGTTTGTTTCAACTTACGTCTGGTAGCTCCATGATGAAATCGTGTGCGTTAGCTTCTTTTGCAGCTTTTTCGATTTCGTCTAAGGAAGCAGACGGCTTTCCGAACCGGATATTCTCGGAGATGGACATGGCAAAAAGTACGGGCTCCTGGCTCACTATACCTATGTTCTTTCGAAGCCAGTTGACGTTCAAATCTCTAACGTCTCGGCCATTTATTTTGATCTGTCATAAAATTTGACAAATATCAACAGGGGAAAAGTACATTCCATTCTCACTTGATATTCTCAAATTTACTCTGGAACTTGTTCAGAAAAATGATTTGAAGTAGAATATTATTGGCAGTGAGGTCAATAACAACTATGGACGTGATTGTGATGATGATGGAGATAACGTAAAGGATGAGTGACAATGTTTGGACGATGGGAAGTGAATGCACGTATAGAGTAATTTTTTCAGAAATCAGAAAATTTGAAAATAATATATTCCCTAAACGACATCATATGAAGGTTACCAAAAGGTCGGCTTGACATTTTTAGCAGCCAAACGTACGTGTGAATTTGAAGGATTTTCTCAAAATTTTGTTTTGATGCTCCTTGGCGTTGCAGTAAACTTGACTAAGGACATCTTGGATTGCCCCAAAGTGTTAGTCATAGTAAACATCGCACATAGACTGCTGTCTACCACTTATCTACATTTTAAACAGTGTGACTGTCGTTGGCGTTTGCACAGCAATTGGTTTATCTGGTGCAGTCAGTGGTGGGTAATGGAAACTTAACAAAATAAAATGACGACAACATAATCGTTCAAATTCCCCTACTCATAATCTGAGGCGTTTCGGGTGTTAATGTCATGTTCAAACATTGGAACAACCACAAGCTAGAACAGAAAATGCATTTGAGACCCCTAAAGTTCAGCATTGATCTTCGTGTGTCATGCAGTCATGCATTCCAACTTGAGAGTGGTACCAGTAGTTTAACAGTTGACACCTTTGTCATCACAAGCAATAGATGTTCGGTAATGTGGCGACAGGGACTACAGGATGTAAACGTGAAACATTAGTGAACGTAATTGTTTAAGCTTCATGAAATCTTTTCAAGTTTAAGTGTTCATTGTTATCCAGACAGAGTGCATAATTGGCATATAATTATAGTAGTGAACAGTGAAAAAACACACATCGCTACACAATATGGGTAGTTCAATTTCTAAAAATGTCCACAAAGGTTTTCAAAAACATGATCCATGAAGCAGTTTAGTTTTCCCTACCTTGCCTTTTGTTGCATCATAAAACCTCTGAATTAATTGTACTGTTGTCGACTTTCCACAGCCAGAAGGTCCGACAAGCGCCACTGTCTCCCCAACGCCCACGTTTAAGTTCAACCCGTTGAGAACCTTGAATTGACGGAATATATATTAAAGGATAGTAAGTTTCATGTATCCACATAATTATGAGTATACAGTGCACTACGTGTAAGTACGGTAATGTGTTCCGCAAAGCAAGTTTCTTCCGAGAGAAGTGAGAACATGTAAGTTTCCGCCAGATGTCGCCATGTAAGACAACACTCGGGTGTTTTCGTACCTTCAATTCCATTGGGAACAGTTTGAGTATTTTCGTAACATCAAACTGAAGGCCACGAAAATAGCCGAGATGTTAGACGATGGGCATATCATTTATCCAGGTGAATAGTAAGTGAGTTCCAAGAGTTGAGATTTATTAACTGTTTTTCGCAACCTTCTCCAAATTACTCTTGCGGAGGTGCTTCATAGCAGAATTGATTGTATTCTTGATATAGGTTGTCGTGATAAGAATACATCTGGTTAGGTTTAGGGGGCCGCGTCTGGAAATTTTAGGGATAAGCAGGGGGATCCAGGATATTGAGTTGGGGGGGTGCAGGGCAGAGTTTTACCTAGGATTTTGCCCGTCAGACATTCGCACACCTGAACTGCCAAATATGACCTGGGAAAATTTTAGGGGGGGCCAAGGCCCCCTTGGTCCCCCTCTAAATCCGCCACTGATATGGAGATATTAGCTTCATTTGCAATTATGGCACGCATCCAGAATGTTTTCCATCCTGGGTACGCCTTCGAACAAGGTCGACGTCGATATCAGGACCACAACACAAGAAAAGAAAAGATTATCTGTCCTCTAATTCAATCGTGTTGATGTACGGAAGAGCCGTCCCACTGACGCAAGGACACGGACACTCAAGCGAACACGGACACGGTGCACAGATGGATAACTACACTGTAGATCATTGTAAGCGGAGACATACCGATACATCTTCTCTGGTTGGGTAACTGAAGTACACGTTCTCAAATTCCAAGTTTCCCTCCATAACAGGTGGTCGCTCGCCTTTTTCTGAACTGCTGTCTATTCTTGGAATCTGTTTTCGGTAAAAGAAAAGAAATTTTGTATGTATTTTGTGTCCCAAAAATATACTATTACTTCAAATGACAAAAATTGTGTTCGTTATTAACTAAGAAACAAGACACTGGTTCAAGTTTATGAGGAAACTATCAAAAGGAGTAAGCCGGAATAAATGAATTATGGCCTTTAGTACAAATTTAGAGAGAAACTTGTCAGTGACGCACTGGCATATCAGTTTGGTTGCAATTTTTCAGTGTCCATTAAAACAATTCAACGCGACGGCATTTACGGCATGGAGTGAAGTTAGTGATGAATGGCTCCTGTGGGGGTAAACAGTTAATATTCGGCACAAACGTCTGTTTGGCTTTATGCTCACCAAAATATGTCATTAAAGTGCCTCAAACCTTCGTGAGAAATGACGAAGATCGGATTTGGAGGGAAACCCATTACACATCTGGTCACATTGTTATATGTAGCAGACGATAAAGTCACACGGAAATTGACGAACGTTGTATCGAATGAGCTTGTAGAAAGATGAGCACGTGATGAAGTGAGCGCAAACACCCATGTTCCTCACCCCATGCGTCTATGACACAAGTGTGAAGAGACGCAAGTGTGAATAAAAAACTAAGTCTATAAGGTATGCTATCAGTGATTTTTCAGTCATTAACATGACGAGATACTTACCCGTTTGATGACTTCAAAAATAGTTCCAGCCGCCCCTCTAGCGGTGGCAAACGACTCTAAGTTTGGGGCGGCGTGTCCCAGCGAAATAGAACCAATCAAAATACCGAAGAACACCTATAAAACAATGTACGTATATGGACTGATATCGAGTGTAATATCAGTCGTATGGACCGAATGAGAGCAATATTCGGCTCTATCTAGGTCCATATGACCTGATACGCCTAGGCACCGGTATATATTTGTTTTATGTTTTTGTCTCTTGGGACTTGTTTTATACACAGTAACTTAAGACCTAAACCATAAATTTTGCCTTACGCCCCCACGTAACAATTGTTGAATAAAGGGTTTAGCCAAGTAAATGTACATGTAATTATGAACGCATCACAGTCTAGAAATAATTTATAAAAATTATTTTAGCATGTAGCAGTTCTGTTGCATATTTTCAAACACTTTGCGATAATTTTTAATTATTTTCTGTAATGAGTTGAATGGAGGTAAGACCAAATTTGTGGAATACCATTTTTTTGTCGCTATTTGTTCGCGATCTGCCCAATCAGACGCTGAAAAATCCTGACTACGAAGAGAGCAAACGATGTCGGTACATCAAAGTAGGGGTTTGTTTAGCGAACAGTGATGGAGCCGATGTGATTATCATATTTTTGGGTTGCCAAAATCAAAATATTGATCGAATGTAAAAGCAATAATTGTTTAAGTGTATGATTACATCCGATAAGTAATTCATGGAAAGAGGCTATGTTTGAGCGTTCGATCGTATGTCGATCGCATGTTCAGTCAATACGTTGGAAACCGAATGAAATTAAAAGAATTTCAAGTTCGGTGACGTGCTGGTGGCCGTGTAGTTTGTAGTAAAACTGAGACTAACGAAGTGAGAGATACTGGATCTATTCTCGATGAAATAATTGCAAGTTCAAGGAGAAAATTCTTAATCAAAAATTGAAACGGCTTTTACATAGTAGATGTGATTGATATTCATTTACTAAATGGCGCGGGTTGATAACTCCGTTATCTGTCAATATCATGTAGGAAAAGAATTTGTTGCGCCTCGTTTCAGACAACCTTAGGACAAGGAGTCAGTGGTCGTGTAACGGAATAAACATTAACTTATGGGTAACTGAGGAAAACCACTGACTTGCTACTTAGGTTTAGTCCAACAAATGTGTATCAATCGTGCCAATGCAAACACCGTCGGATTGGTTTTTTCTTTAAATTAATCATGCTAGTTATTTTGAAACGTTTTGCGTAGTAAAGTGATGTTACTCAAGAGGTTGGGTTTTGTGCATATACACACCTAACTTTGTGCGAAAGACTGCACTTGATTTTGTCTCCCTGCTCAGCTAGGTAAACCCCTCTGGACCAATCATGCACATGTCTTAGCTAGTTAACCCAACTAAAGTGGGGAAAAATCAAGTTCAGCCACACAGTAGTTTGTACCTGCAGCACTGTCCCTGCCTTGTATTCGCCGTCTCGCACCAGAACAGATCCGTAGTAAAAAGCGAGACCGAAGGCTGCATAAACGACAAACCAGATGTAACCGAGACCTGCACCGGACAAAATGCCTTTCCTAATGCCCATCTTGCATGCGCTGTCTAGATTATTTCGGTACCTGAGAAAGATGGAATGTGGTGTCCGATTAGTCGTAGGAAAAGAAGGAAATAGTAATAGTCAAAAGCTTCGAATCATTTGTTCGAACCCATTAAATTGATCATGAGAGTATCATGCATACGAACAAAATCGTGCCTGCGAACCGCAAACTCATCCTCTTGTTCATATTACGGTTATGCAGGACCGACCCTCGAAGCATGTCCATACGTGGCTTTTTTCGGAACATCATATCTCAGAAATCTACTCGGACCTCTTGTTCATTTCGGCTATGTAGGACCGATCCTAGAAACATGTCCATATTTGGCTTATTTCGGAACACCATATCTCAGAAATCTACTCAGACCTCTTGTTCATTACGGCTTTGTAGGACCGACTCTAGAAACAGGTCCATATTTGGCTCACTTCGGAACATCATATATCAGAAATGGATGATCGGATTCATATCAAACTTAGAAGTACCATGATTCAAGCAGTGTTCTCCAGAATATTACTAATTGCTTTTTAAGATGTTCTATTCTTGCATTAGAGACTAATGAATAAAAGCCCTTGTAAGATTTTTATGAAAAAATCAGAGTTCGTATCAGTAACACGAACATAACACAAACACGAAATGATTATTAAGAAAACTGCAATATCATTACTGTAGAGTTAATTTTAAGAATTTATACTAAATCAGTTTTGAACATTTTATTGATTTGTTGTTTTGATATCAAAGTGCCATTCTTTTTGGTAACTTCTGCTAAAATGAGTCACAAATCAAATTCTACGGCCTTATTACTTTCAGAAAATATATAGTTTTATTGAGTTAAAATCTACAGTTTTGTAGATTTTTGGCTAAATACAAACTTGTCCATAACGCCCTACGTAACCTTAAAGGAACTTTATCGGTTTTACCACCAAAAAACGCATTTTTGAGCTTCTTGTTGGATGAGATAGACTTCAAATAAATCGCCAATACTCGCGTTGTCTGTAAGGCATTCGTTGAAATCAGGACAGAGGTCTTTACCATTTGAACACGCAGCTATTCGTCGCGTGGCATATGGCTCTGTGGCAGAGCGTTCATGGGATATTGAAGATCTACAGTGTCCGATTACGCGATAGTTGAAATTTCTGCAAAATTACTTTTTCGCCGAAAATACCCTTTTAAATGGTTCGCGCGTATGATTAACGCATGAGCAGATACGTGCGAACTATAGAAATATTTACCGTGACGTCATGTTGACGTCATTCTGACGTTTTGGACCCAGTGTGACAGTATGTCTATTCTTATTTCCGGGTCTAAATTGCGTCATCTACTGCCATGACACGTCATCACTAAACATTCGAATATGCATGGTTTCGCATGCACAAGGTTTCTGACAGTTCGTATGGTACGTACACCTTCATGTAATTCGACTGCTCAAGCCATGCATGTAACCAACTTAGGTCCGCTCGTAGCTCAGAGAAAACATGTCTTAAATGCTTTTTAAAGACCAAACGAAACACACAAATGATGGAGAGAGTAAAATTTCTCGCCACTCTCAACCTTACAACAAAGATATGCACACACAATTCATCACCAACCAAGTTGCTTTTTGCGATTGAAATGTAACTTTGGAATCAGGAAACAGTTTATGATTTGTGAAATTCGACTTGTACTTAAAAATCTGTCATGTCAACTTTGCGACCAAACAAATAACTCGAAAAACAATGGTTTGAAGCAATAGAAATACATGCATTCAGAACTCGTGGAAACCATCTCCACTCAGGTGAGCTGCTTGCTGATCTCAATCTACTCTGCTGGAAAAAGAAGCGTCTGTTTTTTATTAAAGGCGAAGGCAACCTTTTTTCATGTCACTTTTAGCAAAAATAAGGTTCGTTGATTATCCCAGACACATTTTTCACTTAATTACAGCTTTTCGTAATTTGATTAATTTCTCGTCCTCTACTCCGGAAGTGACGGTTAGGGATGCAAGAGTTTCGAGCCAATTTCTTTTCATTATAGTCTGACTTTGAGAGCTGTCCAGTCAGTCATTGTTCTACCTCGTTTGCGATAAGTTCGTGGGAGTGAATACAAGCCTAGTTCGACAACCAATGAAGAGGACAGTTCGTCACCCAATGAACAGATCGGTGAGCCTAAGTTTGATAAGTTTATTGTGGACGTGTATTGGAGCTATTTGGAAGGTGCCAGGTGTGTGGCGCGGGAGTCACACGGCGGGATGTAAGCAGTTTGGGTGCTCAGATCACCCTCCAGTGGGAATGTGGGACACTCGGGCAAGTGGGACAGTTCTTCTTCTGTACGTGAGACGATAATGAGTACACCCCAGTACGCAGCAACAGCGTGGCTTGTTGACTGACTCGTAAGCAAAAGCAAACGACGACCGAACTTATCACAACCGAGGTAGAACAATGATTGACTCGACTGCTCTCATAGTCAGACTATATGAAATGAAATTGGCGCGAAATTCTTGCCTCCCAAAACGTCACTTCCGAAGTAGACGACGAGTAATTAACTAAATTACGAAAAGCAGTAAATAAGTGAAAAATATGTCTGGGACAATCAACGAACTTTATTTTTGCTAAAAATGACATGAAAAAGGTTGCTTTCGCCTTTAAAATCCACCATCAACAAGATTACTATGGCGATGAGGGAAGGTGACAATATGACAAGGTTACGTGTCTGTCTATAATTAATAAAACTAAACCTACCTGTCAATTTCTTTCTGTTCCCCGCCGAATGCCGCCACTGTCCGAATGGCTATCAACACTTCTTCCGCTATAGCCCCGGCTTTTGCATAAGCTTTAAGTTCTTTCACAGTTTGCATTTTAAGTAACTGCAAGTAAAAAGCATCGACTTACGTCACTACTGATGTCACGTTTGACCACGGTGGTAATAAGTGTAATCAGTAATTTACGGTAAAGGATGCGTGTAGGTTTTCTACTTACAGAAATGAAACTTGATTGATTCGAAAGTAAACTGTCCAATTGTATTATGTACTGGTTATGACACGTGCGTTGTCTGCTAATCATGGGCATTTTGAGTGTTGTAAGTAATTGCACTGATCATCCAAAAAGATGAAAGCACTTGCAATGTTCGATCACAATTTCATTTTACATGCACTCGCTGACCCTTACAGCCGGTTGTCCCTTGTGCCGAATTCAGGCTCTTCCATAGTTCCATGGTTTCTCTTACCTGGCTCATCACAGCCCCTCCAATAATCATCAGTGGCGCTGTTGCTAGGATCACAAGCGCAAGTTTCCACCCTTGGACGAAGCTCATTATATAACCAGCGACAAACGTAGTTATCCACTGGATAAATGTGGCCACTTTTTCACCCATGCCCTCGTGAATCTGGCTGATGTCGCTAAAACCAAAAAAACATAACAGATATTTAAGAACTGTTTGTGCTAGGAAAAGGTATTTATGATCGACATATGTCCAGAATAATGGAAAGGTCAACTTCGGTCTAGTACGTCAAAGTTATCGCCATGGGCCAGCTGCTATCGTCAACAAGTTAAAAGGCAGTGTCGTCGATAATATTTGCTAATGTTTCACTCAAGTAATCACCAATCAAACTAGAAATAACTTCTATGCCAATTATAAAATTGTCGTCGGGGGCCGCGAATTCACTCGGGTTTCGCTTTGGCCACAGCACCGTCAGGGCAGAAGTTGTACATTGACAATCATTATTTGAGTAATGTAAATGTAAATAAAGATTCCCTAACACCTGGCCGTGGGATGGAAATCGAGTTGTTTCACAACAGTTTCTGCCAGCGAGCACTAAATTAGCATGAGCTCACACGGCCTAGGTGTCCCGTCAATTAGTTTTATTGCACCTAAAGCCGGTAACGCAGTGATTTATTCATTGCTGCCTTCTCAAATCATTTGCACTCACGAACACTCCAAAGGCATTACAAATTGCATTGCGAGAATAATTCATTTTGAAACAGAATACTCAGTAGTACTAACGCCAACATGGCAACTCGCAATCCCGACTTAGGACGAGCTAGAGCTCATCAGTTCGGACTTCCCAGGTGGATCGTTAAGTTTTACAGGCTATCAATTCGAGCAGTAATACAGTGATGAAGAAATACTCTAGAGAGGCGCCGTAAACAAGCTCAGACCACGGAACGTATGGAGTTATTTGGTAAGCCGGCATTTGTCAGGCACTGTCGACGTCTGCAGGCCACAGACACGGAGATGTTTCACGGCCTCGTACTTGCTATTTACAGCGTACAATTCATTCTTCACTACTATGAGCCACTTCCTAAGCATTTCGGACTCTCGAGGTAGTAAAAAAAGGATATACCCGCTTTTTTCGCAGCTGCTTAGTTCGGACAAGCGGGAACGATGCACCGAAACATAGCGGCATTCACTCTGCATATGAACCACTGACGCCGCTAGCGTCGTTTCTCACCTTAATCACAGGTTAACGCGACACCTCTTGGCAAGGTAAGTTCGACCGAGGCGATGTGGATATAGACCGGTTAAGACGGCAAAAAAGACTAGTAATTAAATCGGGTGGCATTCTCCTTTAAACCAACAATCCTGTAGGGCAATTGTCTATATGTACTAAACGTACGCTACAACAAATGTTCAGTATGTAACCAAATCCATGTACTATTTCCATCCCTTGAACATCGTGAACCACAAGAGAAGTTTCTCTTACTTGTGTGGTAAGAATCACATAGAAATTGACTGAAAACTCGAATCTTGAAGAGAATTATGGACGATGGCCCAGTGCTCCGACTAGACAAAGAGATCACGTGGTACAATTAAACCAATAATGGTAGAACAAAGAGGGTCACTGACAGGAGAATCCAAACAATATGATAACGAGGATTAAGCAGTCTAGCTTACATGAAATAATTTAATACTTAAATACTACCTACACGTGTTGTTTCACTGTAAACTAGCTTCGGTATGGCTTCGCAGTTAGCGCATATAAAAGACCTACAGGACAAGCTCTGTTGCCCAGACGGGTGCCGTTTTGGTACATTTATTTACGTGGCGTTTTGAGACAAATAAACATGCTCTAACTATCTATATACAAAGAATGCAGTAGAGTTTTAACATGAAACTTTCTTACTCTGCCATTCTTGCTGTCAATTCCCCGGCTTGATGCTGGTCATGCCAACTTATCTCCTGTTTCAGAATTGCGTGAAAGAAGTGTCTCCGTATTCGCCTGATCTGACGTTCGGCAGTCAACGTCCAAAATGTCATGGAGATGTAACCCATGATAAGGACACCGCAGGCTATCCCAATGAAGGCACGAGAGTATCCCGACACGGTTTGAAACAAAGTGTCGTATTCCAGGTAGCTGCAAAACATGCCAAAGGTAAGGACGAGTTTGCTACTAAAGTGCTAAACTGTAAAATTTGTTCCCACGCAAACACATGTCACAGAAAATTAACAGACTGGAAGGAAATGGTGCTGCTGGGGGCGGGCGATAACAAATCTTCGCTTCAGGAAGGTAAACCATAAAGTTACTTCCATAATTCAGCATTTCATTTTCTCCAACCATTCATTTCCACTTCAGAAGCGTCCATTTTGCGTACTATTCTCTGTAGTATCGCCTTTCTCGCCAAGAGACTGCTTTACAAAGTAGTCCGTAGACGCAAAATGCAGTGTACACTAGAGAAAAAGCCAGTCGTGAAAGTTTTCATTAAACATCTTAGTACATTACACGTGAAGTACATGGTTACCCTAGCTTTTCACAGAATTGTCTCGCGTCAGCCCCGAGACCTGTTTCTTGAAGAAACTTTAGCAAAAAGCTGACATTTGTTGGCTTTGACTTTCGGTCTGTCCAGAGCGCGCTACGAATTTCTGTCTTTTGGCTTCGAGCTGTCGACAGATTTCTGTCTTGTAGCCTTAGCATGACTTTGTGAAACAGGTCATCCGTAGACTGGTTTTTGGCCAAAATTTAAAAGACAATAGGCTCTCTGAGAAACAGCAGTCAGAACTCACTCCAGTTCTAGTTGGGCGAGATGTCGCGCGAGGAGGTTCTTAAACCGAAACTTCGTGTTCTTGTACATAAAGATTCTGATTCATAATGTTTTTTTTTTAATTTCAGTTGGTTTTGAACTGGACTGAAGCGAGACAAGGTTTTTTTGAATTTTCATAATTTTCCTAAAACACTTTGAGGCCATTGGCTTTTAAATAGCAATGCATCAAACTTTCCTGGGACACCGTTTTCATTGTCCAGATTATTGTTACACGATGAAAAGACACGTTGTTTTTAGGATTTCTATTTCTGTACCTGAATCAACGATCCTTATTCGTTTTAATTTAATTTGAAACTTAATTTCCTTAATCTACAAGCCATGGCGCATCACTTTCAACAGGAAACAGTTACACTGTTGATGTTTCCGTTATTGTCTTGGTTTGTTACATTGGCAATCGACTTTCAGTCGACAAAGAAATGTTGGCCAAAAGTTGCTCTGTGTTGCGACGAACACATCTACTTACGCTTGCCGCGTCGGACAGGTTATGTTTCCTGGATTTTTACAGAGCTCTATAAGTTTTGAAATGTTGTCTTTCACTGGTCCCAGCGGCCTCAGCTGCGGTTCCAGAAAGGCGTTGGCCACCTCTCCGTAAAATAGCAAATTAATTGGAAACGCGCATCCTGTGACTAAGGAGCCTAATGTACCGAATATCATCAACACAACGTCCAGCTTGTCGGCGAATGCAAACTGAAATAGATGAACAGAAACAAGTTTGTTGCGCATTTTCAATACACTGTAAGAACAAAAACATTGAAACCAGTTAGTGAGGAAATGAGACTGGCCCTGTACTTTCAATGAGAGCACGAGATTTTGGCTAGACTTTTCTCGCCTGGAGACAGCTACTGAACTTTACCCAGGTCAACGCAATAACATAGACCTCGTGTTTCGATATCACGTGAGGACGGTGGCGAGTTTCGAAAGATTCTTGAGTCTACGGCACGCAGTCGTGTGATGAGCTTCGCATTGTACTCAGATGAATAAGTTATAGAAACTCATGAAAATATTTAAAGCGACATCTGACGCAAAATGCACTGGAACCCGTGCAGACACCGTAATAACAAAATACTATTCTGTTTCCATTTCATTCGTTCATATAACTTACCAACTCAAAGACACCAACTGATTTTTCGTCTCTTTTCTTTTTCTTTTTCTTCTTGTCATTTGGTTTTCTGAAAATCAGCACAAAACTAGTCATAAAATGCTCTCTAAATTTCGCCATTTAGTCATTTTTTCATAAAATTTATTGGAAAATTCCGCAGGTAATTTCTACATTTGAAAACTAATCTCTATCAATGAAGCGGGAAACCTGTCAAAGTACTCACGGAACCTATTTCTGATGAATGTTTCTGTAGCTCAAGACCCAATCTAGAGCTTGACAAACTGGAGGGCCTTTATATTAGATTTTTTTGAAAATTTATTAACCATCTGCACAAGTGATAACATTTATATACATTATTTTGAATAAGTACAAATAATTATGTACACTTATGCATGTTTTACCCTACATTCACTCATCACATTTTTACACAGCCGGTTGATTGTCCTGATATATTCTCTTGATACGAATAATAGTGAAATAAAAGTGTTGAAAAGTATGCGCCCATCTGTCCACGAACATTTGACGGTAAATCTATTTTTGTAAATTATAGTACTTCTCAAGGGATTTCTTCTAGATTTCAGTCGATGACCTTACATCCTAAAGACATTGTTTGTATATGATACCTGGCCAATATTAAGATTATTTAATTAACATTTTCCACAAAGTTACTGCATCCTGTGTGTATGTGTGCCACCTAAAACACTATTTGACAGACGGCTTACTTACTTGTCATTTAAATTTTCGTCGACTTCATCGTATTTTTTAGCCATTGCATCCTCAAACGAAAACTTTCTTGAACTTGGCCTATTGTTGTAGACGACACCTAACGACAAATATGGTAATTATTCGGTACGTATTTGATTTTTCTAATCATCGGAAGCAAGCAGGGGCAAAATAACGTCAACGCCATATAAGCAATGATAACCTTTACTGAAATATTGTTGGTTTATTCACTACATACATCCATGAACATCTAAACCTCCGTCTCAAGCCATAAGCTCCAATTCGATTACTCCGGTGACGGTGACAATGATGATGATGATGATGATGATGATGATGATGATGATGATGATGATGATGATGATGATGATGACGATGACGATGACGATGATGATGATGGTGACGATGATGATGATGATGATTATTTTGGTGATGGTGGTGATGGTGATGATAATGATGATGATGATGGTGATGGTGATGATGATGATGTTGATAATGACGATGATGATGTTGATAATGACGATGATGGTGGTGATCATGACGATGATGGTGGTTCTGGTGGTGGTAGTGTTAATGGTAGGCCTAATGGTGTTTATTTCTTAGACCAAATTCACATGTGTGTATTTCGCCTTAAAGCGAAGATTAAATTCAACTTACTGGACGTCCCATTCGTCACAGTGGTTCCATTTTGTATTTTCAAAAATCCTCCATCGTCTTCGTCCAGCTCTTCCACAGTCGAAAAGCGATGATGATGTATGTAAACATCATCAATTTCGTCCACGACATACGCCTCGTTATCTTGACCTTGTTCTGTGTTGGGCTGATGGTGTTGAGCTGTCTGGTGCTCCATATTGAATAGGTCCTCAAACCCTCTTTATACATACGCTGGTATCCTGGTTATTTTGTTCTGTTTCTGAAACAAATATACCCTGCCATGATGGTCACGAGCACAAAATTAATGAAATCCATTCGATCACGCAGTGTTCGTTACTTTCACGAGGATCTGTGTATTTAGAACCAGTCAGTGGTTTCGTAGCTCATAATTGAGTTCTAAGTTAATAGACGTACATACGAATTATTGCTGACGGAAGAAGGCTCAGATTTACTAAATATTCATATATTATTAAGAGTGAACCTATGAACCTATCAATCCTCGGTGACCACAGAAAGCTCATGACGTGTACGAAAACAATGCCCGATGAAAATCTTTGCAATTTCCGCAAACAAGAAAGTTTCACCCGATGCTTACAATTCTGTTTCTTCATTCTGTAAGCTAGGCGTGCGCAGTAAATGACTTCTCAACAAAAGAACAAAATATGAACCAATTCCAAAGTTGATGAATATCGTATTTAAAATTAATGGCCATAGAACTCGTTGTCTCCCTTACTGGCATTTTGTAACAATGTAATTAAAATCCTGCTCTCAGCGCTGACGTTTCAAAATGGAGAAGTTTTAGGCTCAAAGAAGACGTTAAACACGTGGCCATTTATTTTCGGTTATATTATGAGACCACTGATACTTCTGTTCTTTGGGTAAAACGTAATTCTGTGACTTTCGCTACGGTTTGTTGTTGCCCGGTTTGCCGTGGAAGACCACTTATAAGCCACTCGGATGACGGTGCGAATGTGCTGACCGTTGTCAGGCGGCCAGAATCATCATCCCCTGACCGAGTGAAAAAAGTTAGCGAGCAGACTATGCCAGCACATCAAATAGACGATCTAAAAGACCAGAGAATCAGACGAAAGAGCCATCCGTGGTCTTACACTAAAAGAAATGTAGTATATCCTTCGGACACGTCAGGTTTCATCTGCCTCGGGAGTGCGATGTTCTCTCTTTATCGAAATAATCCGACATTGCCCTAAAAATCGTTCTATTGTACATTGTGATTGGAAAAGAGTGTTAAGAAGTCGACACTCAGCGCTAAGTAACATACCGTTTACTTCCCACAGCAACTTTGACGCTTAGAAGAATCATGAAACGTTATCACTGTTGTGAAGAACAACGCCTTCAAGCCCAACCTAGCAACGATAATCTCAGATCTTACTATTCTAATATGTGGAACCATAAGTAGGAAGGGCTGAGACTGCCCTTGACCGAAAATTTATTCTGAGCTAATGATGAGAAATACAAGCTTTCAAAAACAAGAAATCTAAACACAAGTTTAAATAGGACTTTTAAATTCAAGTAGTACCGTTAACACTAGAGTTGACGTGAGGATTCTTATAGAACTAACACTTGAAAAGTTACTTGTCTTTTTCAATACGGGTATACAAGCCTGTATGTCCTCGACAACGTTGCTTTTTCCGGGAAAGCAATAGTCACAGACATTGGTAAATTCAAAACTAGTCGCAAGCAAGAGGGCTAAAGGTGGGTGTTTGCCCTCTTGTCCAAATCACCCGTTCAAAAACTGATCATAGTTCAAAAATTCGTCCTAAACGTTATATTGGGAAGAAAGCACATGGTTTAACAAGTTTTACGTCAAAGCAGGCATGGGCGATTTTTTGAAACGTGGGTCTTTCAACGGAAAACACATTATGAAACATAAATGGATGTTTGGTTAGATGACAATTCAACACAAATAATGATATAGTGATTAAGGCCCATGGGCGTATATTTTGGGATCTGTGAACGAAATTCGCCTGTAAGAACGTGAGGAACGCCATCAAATCATTTGCAGCGGACATACAATATACATCAAGCAGCTGATCAGAGCCACCATCAAGGGCCCGGGTATATGCAGATTTCGTGATCTTCTTGTCAAATTACCAAATATAATGTGGTGGTGTTGAATCACCGAAAAACACTGCAGGCTGATAGATGGACATGTCCCTGAAAGAAGTCGTGTTCTTACCTCAACCTTAATACGCAATTCCTCGCCGCTTAAATTTCTGTGGTCTCACAGTTATGCTACGATCTATCAAGTACTCACTCTACCATACGGAAACTGATCAGACGGGTGCTTGTGCACTTGGATGTCGCGTTATCAAAACTTTATCAGACAAATGAGGCATCGGCTTTGTGTGCACTGAGGCTCTATGTTGATCTACATGGCAGATTTATTCACCAAATGAGCTTATGGGCGGGAGAGATTAAAGTTGGAGTTTGATGTTTGATTCCACATAAACGCAGTTAGAGTCTGGCAATATATGTCGATAGCGCATTTAGTTTTAATTGCGTCACTTTTTGAACTATTTTTGATACATGCGATACGATATCTGTGGAATGTGCCTTTGGCACACATCCAAATGGCGGAGGACTTTATAAAACCTGAATGCACGAGACAGACATTCATATCTCCAACTGTTAAAATATGTACCCTGTGATATTTGCACCAACATAGAATTAATGTTTCGCTTTCGTACAAATTCCTCGATGAGTAGTTTCTGTTGTGGACATGTGGATGAACTGAAACGATGTCAAGTCGTGTGGGACAGATTAAAGATCCAGTGGTGTCTCACGGTTATGGGAAATAACTTAATTAAGAAGAATAACTTGAGAAAGAAAAGGTCCTGCCGACAGCATAGCCAAGACGTGTTATTTTTGCCTATTAAGGAAAATCATAGTTTTTGCGGCCGAAAATCGCAATGTTGTCGAATGATTTAGACTCTTTTACGTTATTAGCTCTGACCCGAGTTATTACAAATACCCAAATCTATCTGTTGTCTGCCACACATTCGTTGAAATCAAGGTGGGTGTTTTCTTTCAATCTAAAGATTTGATTGAAGTATTCTACTATTTTTAAAACGCGTGATTCGACTCAGCGGTGAAACGTTCGGTTGCCGATGCGGTGGAGTATTTCGATTCCTTGTTACTCATGCCAATTTCTGTAAAATTACTCATCTCGCTGAGAATATCCCTTTAATTTATAAAACTGTTATAACATGGCAGAGAGAGAATATGAGTGTTCACGTGCCAGAAGCGTTCGTTTGAAAACAGTAATATTCAAACGCCATGTGAATAAAAAAGCATGTCGTGAACACGTCCACTAAAACAAGAAACTGTAGGAACACCGCATTTATCCACCTTCACTCTTATCAGGCTTCTATTGTGAGTCAGCATGCGTGAATAATAGGCTGATAAGCCACCTCTGGAACTACTTTTGGCTGAATGGATGACCAGGCCATAAAATGATAATTAGCCAAGAGCAGTTACTATAATGCAACAAAGAATAATGTCTTGCATCACCTAGCCTTGGTGGAAAGCTTTATACTGTATTGGCTCAAACAAACGCTTAGAAAAATTCATTTCACGGTGAGGGGACGCTTATTGTAGTGAGCCTACGGCAGTTGAAACCCGGTTTCCCAAACGGGTAAAATCGGAAGCTAGGATTCATCAAATTTACGNATCCGTCAGGCACATTTGCTGCCTCGTTTTCGTGACACTGGGGCTTCACATGTTTTGTGTTGTTGTCTGGTTCTTTACAATTTTTTCGCGGTTGCATTACTCTATTCGTCTTTCCAATGCCATTGAAGTATTCCTGCTGCCCTGTGGGCTGCATCTCCGACGTGAAAAAAGTTTGATAAATTGGACAAATACCCGTGGATGCGTGACTCTGAAATTCTTCGCCTTCCCGGCATCAATGAGAGACACGAAAATGTACCTGACTTCCAAAACTAGATTACGCTTTCTTATCTCCCGGACAAAGGAGAGTTCTATCGCCGTGTAATCCGGGACTGCCCTATTGACCTGTCGTCAGGATTTTGACCGGCTGGCGGCTTGACTGACCAAATAAAACGCAGCATTCTTGACACACCTTCGTCTGCGTTTCCAAGCCGCCATTTTACCGGACAAACAACACGGCTGTAGTTCAAGAAATTGTGCGATAAGAATGGTGAAGCGGTGTCGCTATAGAGCGGTGTAATTCCGACAGCCATTATGCAGCTAGAGAAGAATATCCCGTCGCTTTTTGGGCATTCCCTAAACCGAAAAGTGTTTGTGTAACCGATGGCTCAAACTGTGTGGACGGCCACACGAGCAGCTGAACTTGGCAATGCTGCTTGATTACTTGAAGGTTAAACACAAATATATTTGTTCCAAGATACGTACTTTTCCTTTTACTAACTACAGTGTATTCCTATCTGATTTCGATTCCGGAGTTTCACTCGTCTGGCCGCATTTGTCTCGGCACGTGGTGGATCCCAGCACTAGCCCTACATGTAGCTGTAGTCCCCGGAAAATGTTGTTTTTAAGGACATTTTTATTATTTTTCAATTTTGTCAGAATGGGCGTGTCGTTTTGTTTCTTAGCAAATGTGATGTGCATTCTTTTATTATTCATATACCCGTAGGATAGCATTCAACTGAACTTCTATCCAAAATTCACAGAGTTCGATCGGCACACGGGAGGCACTGGATTTCTGAACTCAAAGCCTTATTCGAACTGTTGTCACCAAAAAATAAACAGTTAAAATACGTTTTGTTGAGAACCTCTATGCGGTAATGTTAACATTTTCCAGAAAAATTTCTTGTTCCCAACACCGTTTTATCAGAAGTGCCTTCTGGCCGTTTTAATGACGGATTTCTTTAAGTGCAAGACTGAATTCTTGGGAAGAAAACGTGAACAGAACAGCATGACTTTACTTAGACAAGCGATAGAACAATTAAAAGGGTGTGAATTCAATATTCCACAAGATTTTTTCAGAAAAGTCGAGAGAGGCCACACAGAAGTTTAGCGCACACGTTCTCGCAGTAAGGAACGCAGTGAAAATGCACATGTGAACGTCAACAAAGTGGCTATTGATAATATGACGAACATGTACAAGTATGATTATGAATGCAGTGAGATTAAAGAAGTTCAGAGAAAGGAGTCTTTCTTTTTGTACTGCTGGAACTTATATGGTTTAAAAATTCAATAAACAAGACAACATAAAATATCTGTTGTTAAGACACTCTGATATTACAGACCGGACGATCGTCCCACAAATAAAAAAATCCATGTTCAATGCAACGTTTCGTCTTTTCATTAGACATCATCAGGATCATATTTACAACAATTTAGGACAACAAGTGTCAACATACATCTCAGGTAACATCCATAAATGGAAGTGAGAGATACAGGCAATATAGTTAGTAGCTGGTCATCACCATTGTTGCAGGGTCACTGACCTCTGCATGTTATTCAGAGAATCAGTGGCATGCTGGTTCTGAATGGCCAATTGCTCTTTAATGTACAATAACTCCTTATTGGGCTCTCTGCAGATGTTACTGTGGCCAAAAACTGATTTAATTTGATATTACAAGTCTATAAGACACCTTGGCAAGTTGAAAAAACGAATGTGATGGGAACGGTTATGAATATTTTGTTAAAGTCATACAAAAACGACGTAGTATAAAGAAATTCAGGTGGTACATAACTACTTTTTGTAAAACGAGGCGTTTCGTGAATCGAACGTGCATAAAAATTTTGAAAATTGATTCGCTGTAGTACAAATTTTTGTCAAAATATGAGTCGGTAATTACTGTGTCGGCAATTAATTCAAAGTAATGCAATGTTTCGGGCGATTTGAATGCACGCACAGTAGACATGGACGAGTTTATTAGTTCTGACGACGATGTTCACTTCAGTGAAATGAGTTTGACCTCCTGGGGGTATGAACGCGATATTGCACAAAACGCCTGTTGTGGAGACGGCAATTACAACCAGCACATACTTTAGAATTGTTGTTTTTATGCAAATCACCACTGTTACGTATGGTCAATGAAAGGGCTGGTAAAGATGAGCGTTCCAGGTTGCACAACATGTATAGTTAAAAATGACCGGAGCGTTGGTAGATTACGTCACTTGACGGGCCTGATCTCATGCTATCATCGTTTACTAATTTTGACGGTGAGGAACAGGTAGATTCGGATCGTTGCTCTCTTCAATTTAAGTTAGATAATGCTATTCGAAATACAGACGGTAACAGAATTGACTCCGCTTCCAACAAAATATAAAAAGGTTAAACTGAGGTGATAATCATAGAGTACAATGTCATGCAATTGAGTTTTGTCGGACTCCGCATATAGACCAAGCACCGAATAACAAAACATAACGAACAAACTGTGTTTTCTGTGTTCCCTACATGATAATCAAAATTAAAAGACATCAGACTGGTCGACTTAGGAAGTTTCCAAACAGAGCCACGAATACAGATAGCTGAAAAGTGGGTGCATTTTGAGTTTTGTGTCAGTGAGCAACCAGGGTTGCGTTCAGTTTTCGCAAGAAACCCGCAAAAACGTAAGGTCGCGCAAAATTTGACAAAAAATTATACACCAAACATTACAACTGAAACACGTGATTGGTCACACTAGCTGATTTCTTATAATGCCTCACCCTGGCACTCTGACACGGTTACGAGACTCCAACTCTTCCGCCCAGGTCACGTGTACTTGACCTGGTTTGTTTTTACAACAGTGCTTATCGGTTCATGATTAATTATCAATTTTTGCACCATATCCGAAAGACATGCATATGTACTGACATTCGAGTACCTAGGTGGTGTTGTACTTAAAAGGCAACTATATGTTGAATCTACTATCGGCCGACTGGTGTATCCGGGTTTTTAGTCATGGACAGTTCAAGATTTGGTTGTTCATGCAGTAGTTCTTTGTTGATTTCATAGTTGTGGGTCGTGCTAGACTCTTCGAATTCGTCGGTGGAGTTTATGGTAGTCTCTCTTTAGGTTTTTCTCTTGTCATGATATTTTTTACCATTACTAATTGGATTGGTGACTGAGAAAACGACATTGCATTGATTGTTGCTGTTTAATAAGCGCTACAAGGAACTCAATTCACGTCTGAAATTAAACGAATATAGGTTTGTACCTAACTTGTGCTTATAGATGTCATCGGACAGCTAAGCATGAGATGACTTACGTTTAATATGTTAACGAACACTTCCAGGGCTGTTGACAATTCGCTCCCGCTTTTATTTTTCGCTTCGTTGATTTAGGAATATAAGAGCCATGTTGAAAGATATGTCATCACAGCATGTGCTCTCCGCGGTTTGATAACTCGTTATCCTTTCTGTGGGCATCTCCAGATCATACCTACAGCAACTGTTACGGCTTATAGACATCACTGAGAACATACGTTTGAAAAACGTAGTGACCGAGGGGATATGGACTTGGTGTGATTTACAGTTATGAAGACAGAGACAAGGCAGCGAAAGTAGGAAATTGTGTGTGGTTTGTAACATTTCATGCGAACTTACACATGGCTGAAGGGTGCCGTGTTAACTTAACACCTACAGCAGATATTCAGTGCTGTTATAATACGTCTAGTTTCTGGTCATACATTTTTCCAAGCCATCGTCGAATGAGACCGTAATTCTACTTCCAACCAACTAATTATACTTTTATTTATTGTAGCATTTATGATACGGGGATTGACGAGGAAACGTAACAAACACAAAATCGAAGCCGTAGCCTTAGAAGGCTGTCTCATCCAACAATAATCACAATGAAACTACGTTTTTTGCCGTAAAACCGAATCTATTCCTTTAAATTTTCGTGTTCACTACAAGCAGAAACAAGCTGATTTTGATCTTCAACCTAAGTGATCAATACGAATTTTACGCATTTCATCGACCTGTGCCACATTGAATCTATCCGCCCCCCTTTCCAAAGGCAGAGTATCAGACTCTAACTAAGTCAAGATAGGTCCGT
The DNA here is from genome assembly GCA_002633005.1 of Phoronis australis. NCBI lineage: Eukaryota > Metazoa > Phoronida > Phoronidae > Phoronis > Phoronis australis. The sequence continues at coordinate 76,865 of NMRA01000564.1, forward strand.
GAGTGGAGAGCAAAACAAAATAATCGTCAAGTTTGTTCGCTTTATCAATTGCGCTTGATTTAAATATGGGAAAATTTACTTCATAGAAAATTCACCATTAATACAGAAAAAGCAACAAAGTAACGTTTACATACATGTAGTGTTATTCCGACACTCACCTTGTTCTTCTGATACCAAAATTTAACTGTGGAGAAATGGATGCGTGTCATAACATGCAATCGTCTCGTTTAATCAGTTCGAATGGTTCGCTTCGTCCAAAGTGTGCTCGGTAGGGACGCAAAACGTTTATCTTAACTAACTGCAATACCTCAATATCTGTTGTGTGGCACGGGAACTGGACTGAAAATTACAATATTAAACTTACACTTGTGTAAATGTATTACGATTTACGTTGAGCCCTGGCACATGGATCCAGTTAGTTGTGTTAACTCGTGTTGTTTGATAAGATAGGCAAAGATTAATATTACGATTATTAATTGGACTGCGTTTATTCAGCCTGTTGACATTTTTGGACAGAAGTTGACAACAGTTCTGTAAAGTAATGATTCGGCTTTTTGTCGATTATGGATTTTATTGGCCGCGCGTAAACAGAGTATGACACCCAGTGTATTTCTAAACCAATCGGAATGTTCTCGTTCGAATAACGAGCTCCTGACAGGCTTCAGAACAGAGTACAAACTGGCACAGATTTCGGGTTGTATAAAACTTCAAGTAGTAGTAATGGTAAAAAACGCGTGATAAGACCTTAATCATAGAAACCACGAGCTTCGGAAATAGGGTGATCAGGGTCCCCGGCATAACATAATTTTCCAGTGCCTGCGTTAGAAACGATGACACACGCTCACTCGATATTCCAGCCAAAATACCTAAACCACTGGCAAGCTGAACTTTTCTGTCTTTATTCGACACACACAAAGTAACAACAAAATCGTCACCGCGAGAAAACAGCAGATGAACACAATCCCGAAAAATTGTGCACTCATTTCAAAAATGTGTTCAACGGCATTTTACTACGGTGAAAAATCAGTGTTAGGGACAGCAAACGCGTGTTGGTGTTTGGGTGGAAACGACTTTTTGAAGATATTGGCTTTGATTAATATAAAATGGCAAAATCAGTCGTGTTTTTGTGATATCCTTCGAAATAGTCGAACTCACAAATTTAGTGGCCTAGTATGTGTAAGTTAACTGAAATCGAGGCGGTGACCTCAGGTTTTTGCTGGGCATTGAAAATGGCTATCGCTGGTCGAATAGACCTGCAACCCAGACGTGCTCTCAGCACTGATCGAGACCTAGTTTCTTGTGAGAAAAGTCAGAACTCGCAAGACCTCGGTGAGATATCGCTGCATTGTGTATTGCAAACGATATACTAGTTCCCTATGCGAGTTCCTTGCGTCTACAAAACTACCCAGGTTAAACCGGGTGTGCGTTCAGTAGACGGTAGGACCTACGCTAGGACCTAACTAATGCCTAGTCAAAGTCACGTGTTTTCATTTAAAATACACGGCAATTTCTCACGCAATCTCGCGAAGTCTTGCTTTTTAGCGAGGTCCTAGCGTTACTGAACGGGAGGCGGGCTTCTTACACAAATCGACCTCGTAGCGAAAGAGTAAAGGAAACAACAGGAAAGGGCACACACCTGAAACCCTACACCCGTTCACTGTATAAACCTGGCATGAATTTATATTTTACCCGTAGTCTACCGCTCAACTCATTGTTCACCTGAGCCATGACTCGGGTGGTGCGGTATACTGGCCTTTCCAGAGACTGGGCGTAAAAAAGCCGTGCACTAATCTCTAAAGCGCATGAGAAACGGAGGCGAAAACCGAAGCTCTCGGATACGGAACTTGGCGTTGGACTGCCGCGCGAGACCAGTTAATAGAGAGTGCGACGTTCCGTTAACTTATACTTTTGTTTATACTTTTAAAGATGTATTTGCATGCTCCTAACAATGATAATGTTTAGCAGGAACTAACCGATAATGCTATTTAAACATTATCTACGCTAAACAAAATGCAGTTGTATTCATTGACAACTTGTAAGTGTGACAACAAAAATTTCCACAAATAAGTGACCTTTACAATAAAAAGTATCTTGGGGGCTTGCATAACCTCACCATGCAGTGTTATTCCGTAACACTGCGTCACGATAACGAAACTCGTTTTTAAAAACAATTGGCAATTTTCAATCTACTTCATAATCACGTCATCGCTATATGTTGTGTTTCTAACTAATATGATCAAGCAATCACAGAGTTAAGGAACTCGTGTACAAGTTTCACCTTAAGTTGCATGTAAAAGTATCAGCTATCTTCAAAATGTGTGCGAGATTTGAACTTACTTTAAATACTACTTTTCCTAAGCGTAAGTTGAAAACTTGTATTTTATTTTATTAATTTGAGTAATACTTAGTCGTTTGAGTGCCTCACATAGGGTGACATGTGGTATAAATCAGAGCTTGAAGTCCACCCATTACATCATTTGGAGGGAAACTTGTAAATAATTTGTGCATACAAAGTACTTATTTAGTTAGATTTTATGGTATTCCTTTCATATTAGCAAGTGAAACATCAAAAACTAAGAAAATGCGTGGTGGGAACTCTTTAAGCTTGTAGTACGACAATAACGCGATTTTAGTCTGACAGTTCATAATTCAATGGCACACGTTCTTCTCTCGGACGCGGCAAAAGGTACTGCATTGGAACTCTTGCCGGTGCACATTATAGCGAACATTAAAAACTATGTTTTTCCCTTCATTGCTGTCACTTATATACTCCTACCATTAGAACAAAAACATCTGGCGCGTCGTGGGACATGTACAGCACTTAAAGGAGAATGCCACACGATTTAATTAGTCTTTTTTATCGTGTTAATCGGTCTATATCCACATCACCTCGTATACGGTCGATCTTACCTCGCCGAGAGGTGTCGCGTTAACCTATGAGGAAAGTGAGAAATGACGCAGCGAAGTCAGTGCTTCTTCTCAAGAGCTCGGGAGTGCCACTATGGTGTGGTGTATCGTTCCCTCTTGTACGAACTATGAAGCTGCAAGGAAAGTGGGTATATCATTTTTTCGATTTCTTCGAGAGCCCATAATGCTTTGGAAGTGGCTCGCGGTAGTGGAGAATGAAAAGTACACGTCGTTAATACCAAGTATGAGGCCGTGAAACTTCGCCGTGCCTGTCAGTGGCCTGCATTTCGTCGGATCGGTTGTTGATCAGTTTTTGATTATCAGAATTGTAGTTGGCCATGAAAACATTAAACAATTACAATTAATTCGAGGCGTGAGAACATCACGTTTTATATGACCTGTTTTGATGACTGGCTCGTTCGTGAGGCTTCTGTTTGGTCCTCTGGGTGTAGGATGTTTTCGACAGTTCTTTTTCTCAGCCCTCTAAACAACGTCGTAAGCACACCTCTGCTTAGATGCGGTGCAAAATTAGGATGGTCCGTGAGACATATTTGCACTTCTCCAAGAAGGCGTTTCACGTGCGAAATTTCGTGGCAGCAAACGCAAGCGTCAGTCGTTTCCATTATCGTGCAGTTAGCTCCGCACAGACACTATGAGAATTCATTCAAACGGTTTTCAGAACTATTCATATGTTCCGTTGTCTGTGCACATTCACGGAGCCTGTGGAACCTAGCGATCGACCTGTGAAGTTTTCGTCGGATGAGCAATCGCCTAAGTCGGGATTGCGAGTTGCCACGCTAACGTTTATTATTGTGCGCTCTGTTTCAAAATGAATTATTCTCACCCTAACCAATGCTTACACAAAACTGGAACAAAGTCTGTCTCATTAGATACAATTTGTAATCCCTTGCAGTGTTCGTGAGTGCAAATGTTTTGAGAAGCCAGCAATGATTAAATCACAGCGTTACCGGGTTTAGATGCAATAAACCAATTGACCGGAGACCGAGGCCGTGTGAGCTCATGCTAATTCAGTGTTTGCTGACAGAAAGCTGTTGTGAAACAATAACTCGACTTTATATCCCATGGTCAGATGTTAGGGGATTCTTTATTTAGATATTCATATACATAATTGAAATCTTTGTTACTGGACAACTTTTGCACTGACGGTTCTGTGGAAGGGTAACCTGACTTCGCAGCCCCCCTCCCCCCCCCCGACTAACGTGCTAGTCAGAGGTAAGTTCGTGATGTCTTCAGTCCCACTGCGATGGACCTGATCGGGTTCGAGCCACTGGCCGGGATAGCAAGCGATTTGTGTGTTTAGAACTGAAAAAAATCGCAAGTCTAAAATCACAACACACAGCTATGTTCTCCTGTCTGTATTTCATGGAAGAAATATTTGAATTTATCACCGAACGGACTCCAAAACTCCCGCGATCGACTTTGGTAACATGGCCCTACCGAACTTTGTAGGCTACGGTACGTTGAAATACCAAAAAAATCCTTAACAGCGAAATAGAACAACACGTTTGTTCAGCAACTCGATGTATTTGTAAGGGTTTTACATCGAATTTGATGATTTATTGGTGTAAAACGATGAATTCAAGTGATAAGCTTACACCAGTAAGCATGTTGTGAACTGCTGAACAGACTGCATTCGAACCGCTGACGTCATTGGTTAATTTCAACACCTCCGTCTACCGTCAGGTGTCAGATAAAAGAGCTGAACTGCTATTATGGAGTAGAACTACTCGATCGAAATTGATACAAACTAGGTTGTTTTTAGGGTGGTATTCTCTTTTAACTGACGTGTGTTGCTGCAGTGCACTCATTATTTTTGTGCCTTGCAAAGACTGCGGTACGAACGCATCGTTGGACAATGAAAATCGATCATGGTTAATTCCCTACATGTATATGCACAAACTTATTGTTAATTCGACGAAAACTGCAAATCTGGCAGATCACGGAGGGGAACTACTCTGATTCAACCGTGAATTAGTATTTAAGAAAACAGTGTTGCGAAAAATACATGTAACAGCTTTAGAAAGTCTTTAATAAATTAATGTACAAGGTTTCAGCAAATGCCAATCGATAATGTTTGGGAAACCGGTGACAAACAAACCCGGTTTGTAGCAAAAACACGGGACGATGGCGACATGAACAGTCCGCGCTATTAGCAAATCTGGTGGTGAAATAACATGTCTTACACATATATTGTTCAGACCATAGACATCACAATATAACAAGGCCAGTCTGAGGTTGGGAGCCTCAGATCTAGTCTTCACAACTCAATAATCAATAAATATATCTAACTGCAACATATAAGGAGTTAATTTAACTGTTTGTATGAAATGAAAATAAGCATGTAAACAGTCCACATTCACAAACCTATACAGAAGGAAATCAATATTAATCTCATTTTTGTTTATTGTATGTTGAGTCAGACCTCATGTGAAAGTTGACATTCCAGTTGTTGTAATTGAATGTATCGTTAGTTTTTAATTAACTGGCTAAGTTTTTGCTCATGCAAAACGATATGATTTTTAGATGTTGAATTGTAATCTTCTGTGAGTCAAACACTTTAAAGAACACCACCCCATCCCTGCGTGCGTTCGTGCGCCTGTGCGTATGCGCGTGCATGCGTGTGTCTGTGTGTATGTGCGTGCGTGCGTTCGTGCTTGCTTACTTGCCCGCCTAAGTGCCCGCGTGCGTGATTATATGCTTTCTCTGTTCCTGTGTAAGTGGCCGGTGGCCTGTTTACAAGGAGTATAAATTTGTCATTACCGAAGCTGAAATGTTAACTTTTTTGTTACACTACTTGTGCAGATGAGAGTCTCAAGAGAATCTGGATACAACAAACATATGGCTTGGAAGTAAAATTGTCTGTGAAAATTGATTCAATATGAAAAAGTATGTCTTTTGAATTTTTGTTAGTAGATTTCTGCACTCAATTTATCTGGCAGGGGCGCGATGGCAAAATTAAAATGAATGCGGCATGTTTAGGATAAGATAAGGGGGAGGTTCAAATGGTTAATATTTCTAGTGAGCCTTTAAAGTCATCTTGACCCGTAGATATCTTGGCAGTCTCGTATCTAAACGTGTCCTGTTCATGCGTGTACCCAGCCTAAAAAAGAGGGGCTCGAATTTTTGAGAATGTGGACCTTTTACTAAGTTTCACGGGGAACTTTCAGAGCTATGAATTGTGCATACGCCAAATTTTGGTAGTCCCTGCTTTTCAGTGGACTTTTGTCTCGCTTTCTACCTTTTTGGAGTTGTTGTTTCTCCGAGGCGGACCTTTTTGCCCACTTCGACAAATTGGGGGAGAGCTCGTTCGAGCACCCCGAGCCCCCCCCCCCCCCTCCCACTCACTGGGTGCGCGCATGCTGTTACTTTAGTCACTTCATCCGTGTTTAAAAAGTTTGCCTCTTTCAGAAAGGATAATGTGACAACTCGTTTCTGCACGACGTATCCAGGAGCACGATGACAGTTTATGACAAATTTATTTTTCATTAGTAAAGAGGACCCTGTATCAGGCATTGTTACTTTACCGAATAGTGACTCGGAGATCAAAGGTAAAAGTATTTTATAAGCTATTGTAAAGTGATATTAGATGTATTAGAGATTAATACACTTGTGATGAGAATGTTATATATTTATGCTATACGGTATGCGTATACCTAGTGCATGATGTGAAAACCAATTCTATAAAATACAATTGTGCTTGCCGCTTCTTTTCTTAGAAGTCTATTTCAAAGTATTACGGTAAGACATGTTATGTAACTAGTTTTATGACGGTAAAGGACCTGGTTCTGGTCGATTTTTATGTCTTATTTTCACAACCGGGTATAGCTCAAACTAGGCGACTACAAAGTTAATGTAATAATCCAACCATAAACACATTGTTAGATAAGTGTATGTGCCGATTTGAACCCTACATATATTTTTGGACTTGTGAATATTAGGCCATGTCATGCAACCACGCAACTCTGGTGCTATGTCTACTTTATGCATACGTAGTTCGAGTGGTGTCGATAAGCTTTCATACAACACTATAATAAGACCAAAACGCATATTTGGGTCTGTTTTTTTCGGGGGGAATCGAGATGGCAGTGTGGTATTTTTTAATTGCTCATTTTTCAAAAAATCCACCAGAGAGCAAAAATGATGCAGAATTTGTTTCTTTGTTCAGCGCTTGTGACATCCAGGAGTTTCAATATTTGCTTATCCTTGCTAACGTGCCTTTTCTGCGGCTGTATATCACGATAGTGGGCTTATTTTAAGTCTGTGAGTGCAGGTCTCAAAATAAGCCGGGCACAGATCAGAACAAACTTCGCTTTTTGGTCTTTCATAGTCTTTTTAAACTGTTGTTTCATCTGCTTTTGTAAAGTGACTGCTGAAATATATCCCGTCTTTATCTCTGTCATTACATAAAGTCGGTACTTCTGAACTGATCTCGAATACATCACTTTATCAAAGAATCACAGTTTTTAAATAGAACGATCATGAAACCGGTTAGATTTCAAGATAAAATAATGCCTCTGTCCCACTATTGTCAAGAAAAGTTTGGTATAATTAAATAATTTAAACGAGATTTTCAACATTATCTAAGTGTGACGGGAGCGCCGTCTATTGATGGAGTCGTGAGTAAAGACGTGTCGTCAGTTAAGACCAGAAGCCGAGTGGGTTATTATATTTTAAAGAGGTGTAAGATGGTCAATTCCTTATTATGGAACGAAATTTTTAGCTGCATTTTGATTGGTTTTTACACTTAACTTGAGACCCCTATTTTAGCGTAATTTGGAACACTCGCGGTGCGAATACGCCTATAAAAATGGGCCTCTCACGCTAAAACTTCGGATTCTACAGGGTCTCGCTTCTATCTGGTAAGAATCTCAACTTTTTAACTCTATCGGGTCTCGTTACTATCCGGTTAGAGCCTCAACTTCTCAACTTTTAGCTTTTACTTTAATTTACAAATTTTTCATTACTCAACTTTAGGTACTGACTTAGGCGATTTGGGAACCTTTCCAAACCTATTGAGGGTACAATGACGACGGGAGCTAATGATCTGTTGTAAGTTTGTATAGCTTTGTATTTTATATTTAGCGCATAATAAACTCAGTATATTTATCTACTTTTCTTTTGTTTCTCTCTCTATAAGTTGTCACCATGGTTCTCTCGTATGCGATTCAAACGAGTGAAAAAGTACACAACGCTGCAAATATTTTTATCGGTTACGAACAGTCGACATTATTTTTAGATACCAAGTAGATCGGTACTGGTCACTCCGCCGATTTCCGTTACAGAAGGAAAAGAATGGTATGGCTTTCATGTTTTCAACATTACAGGAACTCTTCAAATATTTGGAAAATATGACAACTTGACAAGATTTTAAGAGTGAAGTACGGCTCACAGCAGGCAAAAATGCCCAGAGGGGTGATAAACCCAATGTCACCGATTTTAACCATACTATGCATTTTAGTTACCTTTGGGATGATAAACAAAACAGTAAAGTCCAATCTCATTTTACCTTGTTTAAGGGGGAGAAATCAGGGAGCCTCTATTTTGGGGGTATGCCATGTAATGAACTCGCCGAAAATGCCTTATTTGCACTGCACATTAAAAAGTATCGGGGCACAAGATCATTATTTGTTTGTAATTTTTAAATAAAGCAAGTCTTCGGCTTTACAAAGATGTTAAACAATACTCATTAACTCTGCCGCTAAGTTAAAAATTTCAGGCATAATGTATAGAGGGGTCAGAGGTTAACATAGCATTGCAATTTCGCTACATTTTGAGCCCGTATATCTCAGCTGGCACAACACTGATCAACACCAAACTTTTACACAAGACGTTTCTATCTTATTGCTGTTGGTTAATACAATAAAATTTTCTGGCGCTGAGCATTTTTCTATACAAATTGCAAGATTGCGACAACCACCTGAGAGGAAATTACCTTCAATACCGATACCTGCTTGGAACATTACAACACCAGTAAAGTGCATAGTTTTGATTCAAAAGTTGATTTATTAATATTTAGTTAAGTTTCATTAAGTCAGGCGCAATTGTTTAAGGTATTTTTCCTTTTTAACTAAAAATCCGCGTTTTTCGTGAACCCAGTATCCAACAACAGGTGTCACTTTACTAGTGGTGGCAAAATGGTTGATCCTGACTTGCTGTGTTATCTGCTAGTATCATGGAGTGTGATGAAGTGTATGGAACCTCAAAAGAATGTACTCTGCACATGTGTGAAATCTTGATGCGGCATAAAGTGAGTACCAAACCACCGCACCTACAGACTGTGCGG